>JARVJO010000125.1:16316241-16334311 GCA_031762555.1 Cynodonichthys magdalenae | reverse complement strand
GACTTGATCCGCACAGCTGCGACCTGCGCAGCGGAGCGCAGCGGAGCGGAGACGCATGTAGTGTAAATCCGGGGTAATTCACTGTCGTTGAACAATTTGCAATAATTGGATGTTGTCAAAATATCATAAATAAATAACTTATTTATGGGTCCCTTGAAGAAAATGTCCTAAATATAACCCTAAAAAATGTCTTGAATCACTTTTCTAATTTCCAACGAATGACGATTTTGAGCAGATAATCCCCACATGGCACAGTTTGTCTGGCCTGTATCTGGCCCACACCATGCACTAACACTCAGCCCAGATACCTCAAAGAATGACGGCCCTTTGATGGCCCAGATGTGGTTTGGTCCCTTCTTGGACCAGCACCACATAAACCAAACCATGACTGGGCCAATTGTGGAATGCCATCTTAAAAATAGTGCCAGACCTGGCCCACATCTGGTTGACAAACCCCTTTCTATGCCAGCAGTGCCAGCTTGACACCAGATCTGACCCACACTTGACTGCTTTACGGGTCTTTTAATGTACCTGGGTTCAGATTCTGCAAGTCTTTTATTTTGGGTCTTCGGATTTTTTTCTTTTTCTTCCTTAGTCTCCTTTGATGTGTTTGCATGGTGAACTTCTCACCATCCTTAGGTCTGAAAGACTTAGCCTTCTATTATTCTACAGTTATGCTGCTTAACCTGTTTCTAATAAAAGGCAGACTTACTAATTGTAACTGGATTGCTGACGTCAACAACTGTGTTTGTGCTACTTTTCAATATAGAGGCTTATTGGCTAACTTTGTTGAGTTTAGAACAAAACAAACAAGGGAGAAATTTATGAATCAATCATATTGATGACAAGATAACCAGTAGACAGACGGATTGACAAAATCAACTCTCCAATGCTTGAATCAGAAATGCAACACTTCAGAACTTGAGTGTGTGTGTTTGTTTGTGGTAGCCATCTTGAGTTGACTCCAGAAGGCTGTAGACGTACATCTAATGAATTTCTGGGAGCTTTATCAAAATCCTTCCAGTTGCTCTGGAGGTATTTTGCTAAAACCACAGGCAAACAAATGCACAAACGGACACAGGCAGTTATAGTATCTCTGATGACATGTTGATGTTAGTTGCCTCAAGAATTTATTTATTATTTTACTTCCTGATGAAGGTTTTATCGATCAGACATGTTCCTCCTTTAACATTTGGACACTTTTAAAAGGAACCCCGACTAGTTGTAACATTAGACATTATTTGATAAACATTTACTCCAACTGTACAATGAAGACTGTAAAAATACTGTAGGTTGTTTAGTTTTTATAAATTTTTGCAAATATATTGTTACGCGGATGGCAACATTTTACTAACGCCACAAAACATACTGGGTAAATGGCATTGGCTATATATGAACTATGGCCACATATTTATTAGTACTATATGTATGCTTTTTAGCTAACCTTATTAGCCCAAGAACTAAAGCTATATCCTATATATATGTACTATCCCAGGTGCTAACCCAAAAGCTAACAGGCTAAGCTGAGGTTCTCCTTCCACGAAGCAGCTCTCTTGTCCTCCATCATCATTTTCAGTTCCAGGCTGAGTTGTTTCTACATTCTCCTCTCTGTCAACACACTCTGGTTTCATTTAAAAGAGCTGATCATCAGATATTGTCCAAGATTAACCTTCAGGGTGGATAGAGTTTGCACCAGAACACCTAGTACACATCGTAATTTACCCAGTATGCTTTGCAGCATTAATAAAATGTCAGTGAGACAATATGTTTTTTAACTTTATAAAAAATTAAACAGCCTACAATATTTTTACAGTATTTGTTGTACAGTTGAAGTAAATGTTTTTCAAATACTGTATAATGTTACAACTAGTCAAGGTTGCCTTTAAAAGCCTTTCTTTTGCATTTTGTCTACAACTAAATGGTTTGTAAAGGAAAAGTTTAGCCACCAAGCCTTGGAAAATGTCATCTTCCTTTGGTGAAAACATGTGGTCACCGTGCAACTTCGGCCCCACAGAGTCCTGCTTCCCAAACAAACCTGAAGCTTTAATAGCTGTCGAGGGTCTGAAGGAATAGTGGGGGGGAGGGGGTGGAACCTGCACGGGGCGGTTACATCTGGTCGTTTCTGAACTGGCCATGTGTGCTGGAGCGTGTGCAGTACGGGTGTGTGTGTGTGTGTGTGAGGAGAATAAATGTCTTCTGGGATGAATTGGCCAACAGTACAAGAAAGCTTGTTTGCCTTTTTGATACTTATCAGCAAACACTGTTATATGTTTATTCTGTCAACAAAAAAAAAAGATAAATTTGTTTTGCCCCCCTTAAGAAGTAAATGAAGCTGTTTTAGTTTCCATTTATCTTTTTGTGGGTTTCTAAACTTGGTTCTGACCGACTCAATTTGTCAGAGTGAGTTTTTATTGGACGCGCTTGTGTAGCTGGTCAGAGATTCATAATTATTTCATGCTCCTACCTTCCTGTGACATGGACTCCACTCAATCCCCATCAGCTTGTAAACTATATCCGGTCCTGGCTTCTGCTGGCACTTGATATCATGTCTTTGTTTTGTAGTAACTCTACGCTGCTTCTCCACATGCAGTTAAAACTAAAGTGCAACACAAATACTGAACATTTTTCATGAGTTTGAATTAGTAAGACAAATATGTAAACAAAAAATGATTATTTTGTGGCGCAAATAAAAGAATGTTGCAACTCATACCACAAAACCACAATTTTAAGTGAGGATTTTACTCCCTCTGACTTCAAAAAAGATTAATGAAAAAAGAAGAGCTCTGGGATGAATGCTTCCTGGCTGCTCGCTGTTCTCACAGCCCTGAGGCCAGAACAACTTTAAAGGCTTTACTCTGACGCTCAGATCTCACTCAAACAGCACTTTCTGCAAAGCTCAATAAAACATCCTGAACTAAACTAACAAAAATGAAGCCTTTTTGTTTCAGAGCTTTAGCATTCTGATAAAATGAGCTAAGATAGTTCATCATGCATCGTTTTCAAAATGACTTTTTTATAACCAGGAAACACAAAGCCAGTTTCAATCAATTGGTTAAAGACAGTGGTTCCCAAAGTAGAAGCTAAAAGTAACAAAAGGCTAGCTAAATGGAGCAACAATGCTGGCTAAAAGTAGCCCGAAGCTGGCTAAAAGCCAGAAGGTATACCCACCCCAAAAAATTTAGCTAAAAGTTTAAAGTAACAATGACTAATTAACTGCTAAAATAACTAGAGGTTAGTTAAAAGTAGCAACAAGTTAGCTTAAAGATAACTAAAGCAAAATGCAAGATAAATGCTAAAAAAGGGGAATGCTTGCTAAAAGTAGTAAGAACTAGCCAACATTAGCATCTGGGTAGCAAATTGCTATACATATGCTAAAAGTAACTACTAAAAGCTGCAAGGTAAAAGTAGCAAAAGCCTATAAAAAGCTAAAGAAGCAAAACGTAAAAGCTTAAAGTAGCAAACAGTAGGTAAAAATAACAAACGTTAGCTAAATGTAGCAAATGGCCATCTAAATACAAAAGGTAACTAAAGGCTAGCAAAAAGTTGGCTTTTTAGTAAAAGTAGTGGCTATGCAAAGGTTAATAATAACTAAGGGCTAACTACAAGTAAACATTTTGATAGGCTGACTAAAAGCTAAAATCAGTTGAAGGGTAGTTGGAAGGTAAAAATAACAGGTTAGCACTGGGTAAAAACAGAACTGCTGTTGTAAAATACAGAAGGTTCAGAAGATTTGTTTTTAAAAGTCTGGTTGCTTTTTTATTTTTCTTCTTGTGGATTGTTTTTTGTACCTGTAGAAATGAAAGCTTTTTTTTAAAGTGTTCAGTTTAAAAACTGTAATTTAAAAGTGTGGGAACAGTTTGCACTAACAACTCTATCAATTCCTAAAATTCAAGTTTTTTAAGGAGTTACAGCTGACATAATCCACCCAGAGGGGACAAGCCTTTAAACTAGATTTGTATGTATTGACATGAACTTGCTGAGGCCTGTACACTGTAAACTTTAGCTTACATTTATCTCAAACAACCTAAAATAAGTTGCGGTTGTGAGGTTTTCGAGTTCATTTGAAGTGGTTAGAAAATTAAAGCATATAATAATCAAAGTTTAGGATTTAAAAAATAAAGGTGTATGTTTTTTTCTGGTGATAATAAGTGTTACCTCCATTTACCTTTTAGTTTTTAACAAATAAGGCAAATTATCAACAAAATGCACATATTCATGGAGAACATGGTTGCAGTTTTTATTGACGGCTTTTAATCTAAAACCACTAAATGTTGTTTGTTTGTAAAACTTGAAGATTCTCACATGACACACAATTGTTTACAGATTCCATACTCTGGCTCCGTATAGAGTTTTTCTTATCAGTCGAGCTTTTAGTTGTTTACCAACAGGCAGGGAAATTGATCAGTGCTGACGTTTTAAAAATAAAAAACCCTTTGCTTTACCGCTAACGGCACAAAGATTTCTGTCTTCATATGTTTGTATGTTACAAAACCCACTCTATCCGTCTGCTTTTACTCCAACTATTTATGTTGAACTGCTGTTTTGTTGTTTGTTGTTTTAAGAAGATACTTGTACAAACTGTGTCCTTCAGGCATCTTATGATCATTCTGTGGTTCAGTGGGTTTCCTGAGCAGGACAGAGTGTTTGTTCCTATTATACCCCTATCCTCAAACGCTCTCTGTAAGAATAAAACAGCCCCCCAGTACCCGTTGTATTCCAAACGTTGCGTCACTTGTAGGGGTTATTTGATCAGGATTGGAGCGAGTATGTCCTCTCATCTGTGTTTACTTTGACCCGAGACTGCTCAGACGCCAGCTGAAAGGTGTCCCGGGTCAAAATAATACTCAAATTATTGCAACAAAGAGGAACGTTGTTCTAGTTTGGGATTATTCTAGAGGGGGGAAGCTCTGAAACATCACACAACTCAGCAATTTTAGCTCTTTTATTCTGGAGGATTTAACTGACTCATAAGAAACAGTTGTTTACAAAAACCACAGTGCAATGTGAAGTAATGCAACAAAAACTAGGCTTATACATGAGAAGGAATGAGATAGATAAGGCATGCGTTGTCAGTTTCTCAGAGCTTGGCTTAAAAGGATTATTGAGGAGGAGAAACCCAGCGGGGGAAGAAGACAGTTCTATAAATGCAAAGCAATTATAGGACAGTGTTTAAGGTTTTAATGAGTTACTAAAAGCAAACAGCAGACAGGCTAAGACATGTTAAAAATACCAAAGTAAGCAGACAAAAAGAGATCCCTGAGCTGCCTGATTAAAAATATAGATATATTAAAGACCCCGATGGACAAACCAGGTCCGCCTCTTTGTTGTAAGTCTCAGATACTAAATTAAGACGTAAACAGAGAAACTGTATTTTCTGAAAACTCAAAGTGAATATTAAGAGCTGAAGGACCAAAAAAGCTGAAACTGGGTTGTTAACACTAAAATATGCAAAACATTAACTAAATATTTCAAAATGTTAGATGAAAAAAGAAAAACTCTAATGGAAAGTTAGAAAGGGAACTTGATAGCTCAAAGTTGCAAAAGGCTGGATAAATGCTAAAATAGCTGACTGAGAGCTAAAGGTAATAAAAGGCAAGCTAAAAGTAGCAAAAGGCTGGCTCAAAACTAAAAGTAGTAAAATGATGATGTAAGCTAAAAATGACAATAGGCTAGTTTTAAAGTGTGAAAATGCAAGCCAAAACTAACAGCAAAATGATAGCAAGAAGCTACAAAAAGCTAGCTACAAGCTCAAAGTAGCAAAGGCTAGCTAATTGTAGCAAAAGGGTAGCTCAAAGCTAGATAAGCAAATGATAATTTTAAGTTAAAAATGGGATAAGGATTGTTTAACTTGTCAAAATGCAAGCAAAAATATAACAGCAAAATGATAGCGAGAAGCTAAAAATGTCAAAAAGCTAGATACAAGCTGAAAGTAACAAAGGCTATCTCGGAGCTGGATAAGCAAAAAGATAATGATGAGCTAAAAATGGGATAAGGCTTGCTAAAAGAGTCAAAATGCAAGCTAAAATATAACAGCAAAATGATAGCGAGAAGCTAAAAACGTATAAAAGCTCAAAGTATCAAAGGCTAGCTAATGGCTATAAGTAGCAAAAGGCTAGATAAAAATTAACATAGCAATAGGCTAGGTAGACGGTAAAAATAGCCAAATGCCAGCTAAAAGTAAAAAAAAAAAATATCTTGAAGCTAAAAGTAGCATCAGGTTAGCTAAAATATAAAAGTTGCAGAAGCAGATTTAAAAAACATTTTTGAAGTAATTAATTAGATCTTTGTATTTCTATTGGGTTTTATTTGTAAAATAAAGTTGGAATTGATAAAAAGTATAAATGTAACAAAACATGTTTTAGCACACATCTTCTGAATGAGCTGAATGTTTTGTTATAAGAATGATTAAAATATTGCAGAAGGCTGAATCAGTTTTCACACAATGAACACAGGAAAAAATTAATGGTTGATTACAAAAAACTTAAATATATTGTAGATTTATAGAAAGCGTCGCAAGATAAACAAAAATGTGTCACTTCTTCTTGTGACTGAACCACATTAGAGACGGTGACGTGTTGCAGCTAGATGGTAATTAGCTGGGCGCCACAGGTCGGGTCGGATTTTTGGCCCAGGAGCAGCAGTCAGAGTCTTGTTTAGGTTCCTTGGGCCTTAAGAGATTAATGGCTAACCTCCCTCTGCCCGCTCCATTTACGGAGCTCGTCAGGCTTTTCTTGGAATGAGCACACTACCGCCTCAGTTTTCACCTGCAAACATCTGAAGGCGACACTGTAAAAGCCTACGTGCACGTTTGTACAGAGCATGTGTCAGTCATGACAGGTATGTCAGTACTGCAGCTGTGAGGTCAGACTTTTTTTAACCCCCCCTCCCCCCACCTTGTTGCAGACCTCAGTCCCAGATGGCTGTCAGAGCTTGTGATTGACAATCGTTTGGTTATGCTGCAGCAGTTCGAGGTTCTCTCGTGTCAATAAAAGGCCTCGGTGAACTCTGGTCTTTATCTGCACAGCTCCTCTCCGCCAACATGTGCGACAATTGAGTTATGGCCTGTTAACAGCGCTTTCAAAAATAAGTTGATGACAGTAGAGGAGGGAAAAGCAGCCTTTTGATTCCTGAAGAGGATCGGACACACTAAATAATTATGATCAAATGTTCACCAAAGGTTACGGTTTACATAATAAGAACTATTTCTTTGTGCTTTGATCACACAACTGGAAAGTTAGTTTTAGTCCACATCTAAAATCCCCATTTTTAACACAACCAAAAACAATGCAAAACTTTATTTTAGTGCTTTATGGTGACATTTTCAGAGTTATAACAAGCACATCAGAGTGTTTTGTGACTCAAAAGCCTTATTTACCTCAGCAATCTTTTAAAATCTTAACTTTGCGGCAAAATATTCAACCACTGTAGTTTCTTAAATTAGATTTTTTTCAGAAAATCGAGATCTGTGGTCACAAGGTCCAATTTAAATACCAAATTTTGTTTTTTATTTGTTTAAAATGGTTTGTAGTTACTGTTTATTATGTAAAAAAACTGCTCACTGTTGATTAACGGAAACTTTCTTAAAGATTTGTATAATTAAAAACATGAAATAAACTAAAGTAAGTGATACAGAGGAGAGAGGATTTAAAAAAACAGGTGCTATACTGTATAAATAAAAGAACAATAAAATTTTTAAACAATATATAGTCAAAATTTCAATTAAAAATATCGTATCCAAACTAACAAGAGTCTAGCTTTAAAGACTAAAAAATAACAAATTAAAATACAATGAATGTAATATTTTCACACATTAATGTGTTTGTTTATTCATTTTTCAAGGACAATTAACAAGTACTTACAATAAAACAGATGGATTGGACCATATTTAGCCACTGGCAACACACATGCAGATAAATAACAAAAGGGGTATAAATTAGTCTATAAGAACAATTATAAATAACTTTATCGTAATGAAAAGATGAACTTTAAACCTATAAATTAAACTAATTAATTCTGCTAAAACCAAAGTAAATGTAAAGCTGTCTCTGACCTTTACCAAATATATCTACAGGCTATAAGTAATTTTTTCTCTTGCCCTACTTTTTTTCATTTTTAAGTTAAAAATTCCTACAGATACCACAGTCTGTCCACAGTGGTCATTACATAAACCCGGTCCAGACTTTCTAAATTTGTGACACCAGAACTCTGTCAGTTCCTCGTACGAAGCCACAGCCGCCCGGTTCGGTGGAAATGTTGGTCGGTCTTCATGTCCCGCTTGTCATAATAGAGCCGTGGACAGGGACTTCTTAATGCCGATGGCATCTCTATCATCGACAGGAGTTACGTAACTCCACTTATGTGGAAACAAGCCCAAGTATTTCCAACCCCAGCTATGGCAGAGCTCTCAGATTAACACACAACCCTCCACCGGCTAAAAATAACACAAATAATGAAACTTGTCTTCTCAAGATGGGGATGGTTTGTTTCTTTGACTCATGCTGCCATAAGGTGAAGGCAGATGAAAATACTTTTGCCTCTTTCTGTTAGCAAAATATCTCATGAACCACTTGGTATGAAGATGGCCAACACAAAAATGTTCATAACTGAGTCAGTTTTATGGATATCATATTAAGATAAAATTGTACTTGGAAGTAGTTGAGAGTTATTCAGAAAACATACACTGAGGGTGTCATCTTGCAGTACTGCATTAATATTTTCAGTGTTTGACAAAATTCCATTGTTTCTTGTAAATGAAATGGTCTTAGTCTAAAACTAAAGCCTCCTTCTACTGTTAGTTTTAGCTTTTGGTGTGTGTATTTTCTCGAACACACCAGCAATAACATCATCATATGACTGCATCACAATGTTGACAAAGTCGGTTCTTTTTGCTTCTTTCTGCCATGATTTATTGTTTGAAAGCTGACTCAGCATTTATGGTATTGCTTTTTAGTTTTCTGCATTCTATTTCTGCAAACTTTGTGCTATTTTAGCTCTTTTTATATCAAAAATTTCAGCTCAATCAGTAGATGGGTGTTGTGACATTTGGCTTTTGTTACTTTTATGTTTTACAAAATATTTAAATTAATTTATAAATATTTCCTCATTAGAAATACAGTGTCATCTATTCAGTTCCTTCAAAAACATTGTTCTCTTTTCATTCTTGCTCCTTTTTTGCGGTATATGCTGCTTTAGCCTATTGGCTTTTGCTTCTTTTAGCCTATCAATAGCCTTTTCTTATTTTTATTTAGCCTTTGACACTTAGCTTGCCTTGGGACATTTATTGGCTTTATATACCAATTTAAGCATTTAGCTAGCCTTTTTACACCTTTAGCTTTTTAGCTAGTCTTTTACTATTAGTTTTTTTAGGTAGAATTGGTTGCTTTTAGCTAGCCCTAACACTTTAAAAATATCTCTTGACATGCTAGCATTTTAATATGTTTAATTAGTTTTTAACACATTTTGCTACCATTTTGACGGCTTTAGCCTTTAGCTTTTTTGCTATTGCCTGTAGTTTGCCTGTTACTGCTTGTTGCTTTTAGCTAATCATTTTCAAATAATATTTAAAGGCTATTTAAAAGCATATGTGCTAACAATTTTGCAATTTGTAGTTTTTAGCTAGACTTTTGATACTTTTAACTTTTACGTAACCAGTTGATTTTTTTACCTACCCTCCCGCTATCTTTATCTGACCGTATGTTACCTTTTGTTTTAGCTATCTATTTGCAACTTTCAATTAGTTTTTTGTTCATGTAGCTTTGAGCTAGTCATTTATCAAAATATATTCATATGCTATTTAAAAGTAGTTTTGCTTCTATTAGAAGTTTTTAGCTAACTATTTTACTGCTTTTAGCCAGTATTTGTTATTTTTAACTATTAGCCAGGCTTTTGATACCTTTAGCTTTTATCTTCCTAGTTAATATTTTTAGCTACCCTCTTGCTTATTTTAGCACATCTTTCATACTTTGTTTTAGCTTGTTTTAGCTAGCTGTTTGCAACTTTTAATTGGCCGCTTGCTACTTTTAACATTTACCTACTGTTTTTTTAGTTTTAGCTAGCATTTTGCTTCTTTTATCTTTAACTATCAACCTGTTTCTTTCTCCTATTAGCTAGTGTTTTACCACTTTGAGCATCAACAACTCATTTTTAGCTTCTGTGATTTTTACTAAAGTCCTTCAGGACAGAAAATGTTTATTTTTTGTTTTTTTTTTTCTAGTTTTCCATGAGATTTTTCCAGTTTTTAATTTATTTTTAGCTGAATTTTGTCTGATTTTGGAACAAGTTTTGATTAAACCTGAATTTTCAGCCGCAGCTCACATGTTATAAACACAGCTTGTCAGTATTGCCACAGCGTGGTTATTTGGTTTTCCAGGATGTTTTAGTAATATGCAGTCATGCCATTTGGCGTGCCAAGCTGTCGTGTTTTGTGGTTTTCAAAGTGCCAGGATGTCCCGTTGGCTGGACTCCACGCCACAGATAATACACCAACACTGAGATGTGAAATGTTTTAATTTTTCTGCACAGGCGTCTGTCCGCAGGCGACAAAGCTCACTACACGGGGGTCTGATGTTATCGCACTTAGATACACAAACATCCAGATGCACATCAGTCCCACAAACCCAGTGACTCACAGATTACTGAACAGCACAAACACTCCTACATATACGTCTAAGTTTATACTATATTATATGTGTTTATGATTTTTTTTAAGGCGTGTTGATCTATGGTAGCAGTAAACGTCAGTGTCCATAAAAAAACAAAGTTAGTGCATCCCATATAAATTATATTGAAGCCGACACAGAAGATGTGTTTAAGTTTGTGTAAGTGTATCCCTGTAACTCTGGTAATATTTTAAACCTGTTAAAATCATTACCATTAACCCTTAACCCAAGTATTTTCTGAAAGGCTTTGCATATGAAGGGATAAGGTCTTGTCTGTCTCCTTTATAAACTGATATCGACCTAAATGTAATCCATGGGGTCAGAGGTCACCTGTTTGTCTTTACACAGTCAGCCTCACGCTGGAGTCGCTGGTGTTATGTCTTTTTGACAGGTGACTGACGCAAGTAAAAAGCCCTTTTTCACTATGTGACCTCATTCTATTTCGTCTTTTAGACAGTCCGTCTCTTGTGATAATGATTACAGCTCAGAATCAGCTGCAGACCTACTAGGAAAAAGCAGACAAGAAAGTGCAGTAAAGCTGGCCGTAAGCACAACCAAGAAATCTGTCTCAATGCTGGATTCATGGTCTTGGAGTCTCCCAGGAGTTTTCCACCAACCACCCACCACAGGCCCAGTTCCTCCACCAGAAGCTAAATCAGCTCATTCATCCTGCAGGAAGCACAAAAATGTCGTTGTTGGTCCGACTTGATTGGAGTGTTAAGTTCCGTTTTGCGCAGAGTTTAGAAATCTCTTCCATAAATTCTGAAGTCACAGCTTATTGGACAATAAATAAGATTATGTAACCAAGAAGAGGAGGGGGTCAGGCAGATGGATGAAGTTGTGGTTTCTAATTCGACAGTGAGCTTATTAGTTAAAGTAGTGATGATTGATCAATTTGGTTTTGTGTTTCTGTTTGCTGTGTTTATTGCCACCAACTTACGCAACAGTGCATGATTCTGAGAAAAATTATTTGTCAGACAACTTCTTTTTTTATGATTGACCAAACACCTCCAGGTTCATTTATTACCAGCTGTAGAGCTTTCAAACATATTTTATGGATTGTAAATTCAGTCAACCCTGTTCAGTTTTCTTTAGGGACTGTGTGCTAACATGAGGTTTTAAAGTAAATCATCATAAATCAGTCATCGTTTCCTTTCTCTCATAGAAGTGAAAAATAATGAGTTTGAACCTGTTTTATGCTAAGCTCTTATCTTAAATGAAAAAATGAAGCTGAATATCATGAAAAATTTCTAACAAAGTGGAAACTAAGTAAGAAGAGTTAAAAGGAATAAGAACTCAAGCTAAATGCAACATCCTACAAAAACCTAGCTGAAAGCTAAAAGCAACAAAATGCTAGCTGAAAGCTTAAAAAAAAGCCAGAACACTAGCCAATGTAGCAAAACTCTAGCTAAAAACTAAAAAAGCACAGTGTTAACTAAATGCTAAAAGTGGCAAAATACTAAATGAAGGTTAAAAGACGTAAAAGGCTAACTAAAAGCTAAAATAGCAAAGTTGTAGCTAAAAGTGGCTTAATTCTAAAAGTATCGAAAGGTTAGCTAGGCATATCAAAAGGCTACCTATAAAAACCACAGGATGGTAATTACGAGCTAAACATAGCAGACTGTTAGCAGATAAAAGGAGCAAAAATATTATCTAAAAGAAAGAAAATTAGCTAAAACTAAATGGAGCTGATGGCTAGCTAAAAGTTAAATATAACCGAATGGTAGCTAAAATTTACAAAGTTTTATCTAAACATAGCAGAACAGTAGCTCAATTCGTAAGGTAGCAAAAAGCTAGCTATAAAAATCACAGGATGGTAGCTACACGTTAAATGTTGCAGAATGTTAGCTAAAAGATAAACAGCACAATTCTTGCTAAAGGATAAAAGAAGCATAAGGTTAGCTCAAACTAAAAGCAGCTGATATTTATCTAAAAGCTAAATATAGCAGAATGGTAGCTTAATGCCAAAAATGCAAAAGCCATATGAAGTGCAGCAAAATTATTACTTAAAGTAGCAAAATAATTTGTTTAACGCAGCAAAAAGCAACCAAATACCAACTAAATAGTAGGTAAAAAGTTGAAATAAACAAAATGCTAACTTTTAGTTATGAAAAGATGATCCAGAAGCTAGCAGTAGGACAAAAAGGCTAGATAAAACTAAAATAGTAGAACAGTAGCTACAATCTAGAAGTAGCAAGAGGTTAGCTAAAAGTTTTAGAAAACAATGTAGGAGTTAAAAACAGTAAAGGCTAGACTAAAACTAAAAGTAGCAAGATTACGGTATATAAAATCTAAAGTTTGCTAAAGCAGAAACAAAAAAACATTTTGAAATAATTGAAGAAATCCAGATGTAAAAGCTGTATATGAAACCTTAGATGAAACTGTAAATGTCAACATGTTTACCTTGAGGTTACTTTTTCCCTGCAGACACGTAAGCTGACCAAAGCAGAGCGGCAGCGTTTCAGTGAGGAAGTGGAGATGTTAAAGGGCCTCCAGCACCCCAACATCGTTCGCTTCCATGATTCCTGGAAGTCTACGATGAAGGGCCACAAGTGCATCATCCTCGTCACTGAACTCATGACCTCCGGCACTTTAAAGACGTGAGTTTCTGCATCCTTTTCCTTTCTTTCCTTTATTTGTTTCTCATGTACAAAATGCTTTTTTAAGTGTCACTTATCTTGCAAAACATGTAGAATATTTGTATTATGTTTGATAATTTTTCATCTACTTTTAAAGTAGATGTGGATTAAATAACAAGAATAGTTGTTTTTTAAATCGTCCTCTTGGCTGTCAAAAGCTTCCCCTTGATGTCATGGATTCTTATCCTTTTTTTTTTTTTTAGGTACCTGAAGAGGTTCAAAGAAATGAAGCTAAAACTGCTGCAGCGCTGGAGTCGTCAGATCCTAAAAGGGCTTCACTTTCTGCACACACGCACTCCTCCCATCATCCACCGGGACCTCAAGTGTGACAACATCTTCATCACTGGCCCCACCGGCTCCGTCAAGATCGGAGACCTGGGGCTGGCCACACTTAAAAGTGCCTCTTTTGCTAAAAGTGTCATTGGTAGGTGATATCTGATGGAGATTACATCCAGAACACAGTTTAACTTCATCGTAACAGCTTATAATTAATGGAAAACATACACGCACATTTACTGCTTTTTTTCTCACAGAAGAGATGAAAGAGTCTTTGTTTCACTTTGAGCTTTCTGTTTTGAAAAAAAGCAACTTATTACTCAAATGCCCTTTAATTTAGCTGAAAATTGCCGTAATCATCATGTGCGATTATAGGGTGCCAGACAAGAGATGCAGCAAATTAAATTTAATTCAACAAGTTTAGATGAAAGCTGCTATTGTCAACATTTAGAGGACATAGGTTTGCAAGCAGTGGCGCTAAAGCAGTGCTTCTCAAATAATGGGGTCCACCTCCCTGTGTGTGGGGGTGGGGGGTACTGTGAGGTATCGGGGGGTCATTGAGTTAAAACAAAAGAACATTTTAAATTCATTGGCCTTAAATAAGGAGCACCACAAAAATCAAGATGCCTCACGTATCTTGAAGTAAAAAAAACTTGTTTGTTTTCTTCTTTTAATATAATAATATAGTATAAAGACACATTTTAAATTAATGATTTAATGCAGCAAATAAAAAAACTAAAAACATTTTTTACATAATGCATTGTTTCCCCTAACACTTTCAGGTGATGAACAGAATGCTGGTGCCAGAAAGTCAAGCATTAGTTAGTACAGGTTCTCAATAATATTTCAATTTGGGATGCATGATATATATTTTTTAATTTTTTGCATTTCGGTATCGGTCCAATAAGTAAAACTGAACCGATACTGATTTCCTGCTCGTAGCGGTTTCTGCTTTGGGAAGGGAAATAGTTGGTATATAGAGAATTTGTGTGTTTGTGTAATATCCGTTATTGTTCATAACAACAATATTAATATCAGATATCGACTGAAATTTTTATATCAATGCATCACTAATTTCAATAAGGGGGTGCGTGAACAAATTTATGTTCCCTTGTGGGGGTGTGACAAGAAATAATTGAGAACCACTGGTCTAGAGAAATCAAAATAATATTTTAAATGATTTAAAATAAATATTTAAACATAAATTTTAGGCCCTTATGAATTTTTAAGAGTCTATGTATATTAATACCTAACTCGGCTCTTCTTGTTCGTTAAACCCTGACAGGAACACCAGAGTTCATGGCGCCGGAGATGTACGAGGAGAAGTACGATGAAGCCGTGGACGTCTACGCCTT
The DNA here is from genome assembly GCA_031762555.1 of Cynodonichthys magdalenae. NCBI lineage: Eukaryota > Metazoa > Chordata > Actinopteri > Cyprinodontiformes > Rivulidae > Cynodonichthys > Cynodonichthys magdalenae. The sequence continues at coordinate 16,319,383 of JARVJO010000125.1, read as the reverse complement.
GGGGATGTGCATCCTGGAGATGGCCACCTCCGAGTACCCGTACTATGAGTGCCAAAACGCTGCCCAGATCTACCGCAAAGTCACCAGCGTGAGTTGAAGGGGAAGAACCCCGGCTCAACCGGACACCTGATTTACTGTTTAACGTCTAAAGATCTTGTTTAACCTGCTCTATGTGTGTCATTTTAAATCGAACTGTCTCTGCGTCAGAGCATGACCAGAAAACCGTCACATGCAAGCTTTGGAGAAAATGTGTTTTAACGCATAACATTGTAATAATTTGACTCAGCCGAGCAAGAAAGAGAAGCTTCATTCAGGACAAATTAGACTTTTTTTTTTTTTTTTAAAGTACCGGTAGGAGGTTTTGAACGGCTGTTTTTCAAGCTTTTCCTGTGTACTTAGTGAAGCAATGAGGCTGCCGTGGGTCAGAGCAGGCGACAGCAGAATTATATGTTTTGGAAACAGTGTCTCACTTTTTAACTTTACAGAGAGGGCTGTTTCTTTCCTGTGTCTCAAACGCAAAGTAAACAGTCTCTGATGGAAGCTGAAAACTGAGATGGTGACAATGCCAAAAAGGTTAAAGTGGCTTCATCGTAATACTCGAGCAAGTGTTTTTCATTAGTTGTTTGTGTTTATATGAAAAATAAACGATGCAATGGTTTATTTTTATGTTATTTACATTTTTCACAACATTAAACTCTAACCAACAAACTGTTTACCCTCCTACTGAAGTTGCTGACTTCTGTTTGAAGTAATTTGTGTCAAAGAGGCCTTTAGTTAGAAATAAAGTTCGACAGAAACAACAAACAAGATTCTCACATTGAACTTGTTCTTAAAAAGTTTTCAGAACCTCCAGCCAAAAGAGCCGAGATGCAGGTGTGTGTGTGTGTTCGCCTCAGATTGTTTGTTTGCGTTTGTTCCCAACCAGACAAAATTAAATTTGGAGAAGAGGTGGAGCATGAAAGGGAAATTCTTAAAAGGTGTTTCTGAATCACTCTGTTTAAAGTCAGAGATCAGGGGGGCTTGACCTTGGCAGAAGGTTCTTTTTACTGGAAGTAAAAGGGGTTTTTATTCGTACTATGTAAAAATTTGTGTGGATTCTTAGATGTTTCATCCATATGTGGCTGATAAAATCTTATTCTGGGTCATTAATTTGCTTCTACATCCTCCCCTCTTCTGAGGAGGCTTTACGGGAATGTGTCTCCTGTTTACAGTAAAGGTCCATCTCCATTTTGAATGATAAGGTCCGGTTTGACGTTCGTGTTTATTCCAAAGGGTTTTGATGTGGTAAAGGGTCTTGCGGAAGTGGTTAGGAGGTTTTAAAATGAGATGCTCTTTGACCAATCAACCGATGAGGTTCCAAGAACCGAGCTGGAAGCAGCTGGAAGCAGCTGGGATCACCCAGTGGAAAGATTCTAAAGCTGAACCAGTTGAGCCACTGGAAACAAGACAATATGGATTGCATGCTGTCGTATTTATCTAAATAATAAGTCCATTTTACTTAAGGATGTCCAGATGAAAACAATTGTACAGTTGATTTGACACCAACATTTTTCTCCAGACCTTATCTAAACCTTCATCACCGCAGGACAGAAGCAGAGTCACAAATTAGATCTGGATCAATTAAGAACTGATTTATTTTCAAACGTCCTTCATATGATGCTGGAGCAAACGGCTTTAAAGAGAAACCCAGATGCGGTGCAACAAAACGCTATTTACTAATAAAACTACAGTTATCAATACAGATGTTTAAACTAAAATTAGCCAAACAGTAGCCTAAATTAGCATAGCATGTCCTAAAAAGGGCAAACTGTAGCTGAATAAAGCAATTGCAGAAATGCATTGTCATAAGAATATAAAAAAATAGTATGTTCAAGCAGATTTCAAAGGGGATAATGTTTTTGATTTTTCTCTTTGTATTTCTATGGGGAATATTATCCTAAATGAAGTTACAACTTTTGAAAAGTAAAAATAATAGCACACTTTTCACAACTGAAATGAAAAAAAATGTTATCTAAGAAAGCCAAGTATACAGAAGCAGTTTGAGGCCCAAAAATGTATAGAAAGTTGTGTGAGTGCTGACTCAGCATTTACTTTTGCTGTCTTAGACGTAGGTTGAAAGGCTTATGTAACAGTACAAGTCAGAAATACATTTTAAGTTCACCCACCCCAAAATATGTCATAGTCTTTCCCTTTGTGTTCTCTCAAAGATCTGTTTTTGGTCTCCTTCAAACAGGAAGCCAGGAATGTCTTTCTAAACTATTTGTGGTGATAAAACAGCAGCAGATACTGTGAGGGTGTCAGTGTTTAGGTGTGATAACAAAATGCAGCTCTCTCAACCTTCTACTGGTATAAAAAAAAAAGAAGAGCTATGTTTTGGTGTTTGACCCAACATCTTCCGGATGTTTCCATATCTTTGGGTCGTACATCTTTTTGACCTCACCGTTTTCCTGTCTTATCATTGTTTATACAGAGTTTCAAACTCTGTTTTATCTTCATTCTCCTGATAGTATTCAGGCAACTTTATGCGAGAATTATTATCTTAAATAGAGAATATTACATAAAAAATTGTCAATAAAGCTGAAACTGTGTAAATAGAGTTAAAGGAATTAGAACATAAGCTAAAAGCTAAAACAGTATCAGACACTAGCGAATATAGCAAAACTTAAGCAAAATTTAAAAAAAGCAGAGTGGTTTCTAAAGCCGAAAGTGGCAAAATACTAAAAAAAGGCTAAAAACAGGTAAAGGCTAGTTAAAAGCAGCAAAAGCTAACTAAAATATGGTTCTCTATAAGCTAAACTTACCAAAGGCTAACTAAAAGCTAAAGTAGAATGGCAGCTAAAAGTGGCTTAATTGTAAAAGTAGCTAACGGCTAGTTAGGCATATCAAAAAGCTAGCTATAAAAGTTACTGTATGGTAGCTACAAGCTAGCAGAATATTAGAATATTAGCTAAAAGATAAAAACAGCAAAAGCTTCTAAAATTTAAAATGAGGTTCTCTACAAGCTAAATTTACCAAAGGCTAACTGAAATCTAAATTAGAATCATAACTAGAACCTACAAGCGGCTAGGCTCCCACATACTCGGGCGTACTGTGTGCGGTCCGTGAGCCGCGCGGACTCCGCGCATATTGTCCGCGGATGTTT
>JARVJO010000125.1:16297808-16313433 GCA_031762555.1 Cynodonichthys magdalenae | reverse complement strand
AAGTCCGCATCGAGTCCGCCTAGAGTCCGCGCGGACCCCCGCGGAGCGAAGTACGCCCGAGTATGTTGGGGCCTTTAATTCTAAAAGTAGCCGAATGCTAACTAGGGCTAAATTCACACAGCAGGCAAATGCGACCCATATCTGATTTTTTATGACACTCTGAACACAACAAATCTGATTTTTTCAAATCCTACTATGGCCTTTTCAGTATGTGGTACTGAATCGGATATATATCTGATGTTGACTGCAGTCTGAACACACGTTACCTTACATCCGACTTTTTCATCAGTGAGGTAGGGGTGAAGGATTGATAAAGACACTAACCTCGAGTCACGCTGTTTAAATTTTTAGCTCCACACACCTACAGCTACAAAACAGAAGTCCAGTTCCTTCATCTTTTTTCTTCTCATTTTCCATGTCCTGATTGACCGGGAGTCCGCAGAAACATATGATAGTAACGTCCAACTTCGGCCGCAAACCGTATAGATCCTAAAATTTGATACTTTACTTCCAGTACTTTGCTCCAAAAAGAAAATGCTTCACCCGAGCATACAGCCAGAGGCAGGTTCAGATATAAGCACTGAACTAAACTAGCATGTCAGACAATTATTTATTCAGCTCTGAATGAACAGCAACGTCAGAATTGATGTGCTACCAGTAGCATGTTTAGCTAACTCTGTAAACACAGCTGAATGAGACGTCACGTCTTTTTCTGCACATGCGGGTCACATCAGTGCAGTGTAGCGTTCACACTGGAGTCTGATAGAGGTCGCATTTAAAGTGTAATGTGAACATTTAAGTAAAAAAAATCTGATTGTTTTTTTTTTTTTTTTCAAAAAATCAGAATTGAGCATTAAGACCTGCAGTGTAAACGTAACCTTGGTTTATCAAAAGGCTAGCTATAAAAATCACAGGAATGTAGCTACAAGCTAAAGGTAGCAGAGTATTAGATTGTTAGCTAAAACTAAAAGGAACTGAAGGCTAGCTAAAATCTAAATATAGCAGAATGATAGCTAAAAGTTTACAGTAGCAAAGATGTAGCTAAAAGTAACAGAACAGTACCTTTAAATATAAAGTTAGTAAAAGGCTAGCTACATGTTAAATGTAGCAGAATGTTAGCTAAAAGACAAAAGGAGCAAAAATACTAGCTAAAAAATATAATTCAAGTCATTTTAATCTCTTTTTTTTCCTTAAACGTTTAAAAACATATAATGAAACTTGTTTTGTTGTCTTTTTAGGGCATTAAACCCGACAGTTTCTACAAAGTAAAAGTCCCAGAACTTAAAGAGATCATCGAGGGTTGCATTCGTATGAACAAAGATGAAAGGTATGAAAAATACCCAAAGTACAACTTTCTCAAACCTGAATTTATCTTGATAATAAACTAAGGTCTGTGTTGGTTGACTTTCTCTCCTATTTGCTGCAGGTATACCATTCAGGACCTCCTGGATCACCCTTTCTTCCAGGAGAACAATGGCGTGCATGTGGAGCTGGCGGAGGAGGACGACATGGTGAAGCCTGAGCTGAAACTGTGGCTGCGCATGGATGACACCAAAAAGCTCCACGGGAAGTACAAGGACAACAACGCCATCGAGTTCCTCTTTGAGCTCTACAAAGACGTGCCGGAGGAGGTGGCTCAGGAGATGGTAGGAGAACCAATGAAGTCGTCAACATTTGAGGAAACTGAGAAACTGAATCGAGATCAGAGCAGATACCAAAATCTTGATCAATGATGACTTTTTACAGTTTATCTTTGACCTCTGATGGTTTTTATCTCTATAAAACTAGATGATTTAAAGAAATGTTAATGCTTTTAGCTGTTCTCAGACTTTCAAACAACCAGTCAGCCTTTTTCAGTTTTGAAAACATGGTGGTTGTTCTCTGGGTCTTTAGCAGGAGATATTTGTAAATCCAGAATAATAGATCTTTATTTTTTGCCCCGAATGTATGATTCTTAACTTCAAAACTTTAAAGTAACCTCACTGATAAAAGATCTTTACATAACTGTGCTTCTGTTTTTGATTTATTATGGCATGTGAAAGCACGTTGCAGAGTACGTTTCAAGGTCACAGCTCAACAGTTAATCATCACTGACTGGAAATGTGAGAGGACATCTCAGGAAGCTGCCCACGTCTTTAATATCATACCTCTCGTGCTTTTTGCGAAACAGGTCTTTATGTCCTCAAACTTGCCCCTTGTTCCCCCGTAGAGGTCACTTTTAATGAAACCGCCACTGTTTACGTCTTTGTGGGAGATTTCATCAAGATCAAATTTGGTATCAGTGGGGGACATCTAGTCCAGCCAATCGGATGTAATCTGACTAAGTGTTGAGGGGCAGAGTGCTGGTTGTCACAGGAGGCAACTGGAGACTGAAATAACTGAAGGATGTCGCTCAGATGTGGTGTTATGAAGCAAATGTCACTGCTTGTCTAATCAGGTCAGCAGGCCTGCATAAATGTTCCGCATCAACACAAGAATCCGTTTACAAACTCCTGCTTCTCCTGTTTTTGCAGGTCGTGCTTGGCTTTGTGTGCGAGGCAGACTTTAAGATCGTGGCCAAGGCCATACGGGACAGAGTGACGACCATCAAGAGGCAGAGGGAGAAGCTGCAACGGCAGGCGGAGCGGAAGAGGAAACAGGCGCAAGAGGCGATAGAGGAAGAGCCGGAGCCTCAGCCGCCTTCGCCCAAAGTCAGCGATGTTGTCTCAGCCAGTTCCCCCACCCCGGCCCTGACGCCCCTGGCTTCCATGACGTCCCCCATCACCAGCTCTGCAGACTCCGGTGTCAGCTCCAGCTACCCCGCAGAGCCGGAGGAGCCCGAGGTGGATCAGCACTTCCACGTCCGCTACAACAGCCTGTCTTCAGCTAACTGTGAGCTTCTTAAAGTGTCCTGTATGGAAGGCCAACACTGACATAATTAAAAATAAATAAGGAAATATATAAACGGCCCAGTAAAAAAATAAATACAATTAAAGTTTAGCAACTAGTGATCAGTTAATTAAAGTGATTTGTGTCTTTTTATTTCCATGTGTTGTTTTTACATTTTTCTGTTCTTCATGCACATCAATCTGAACATGGATCCTCCTCCTTCTTATTTATTGACCCAAAGTAGAGGAGCTGACCCAAGAAGGGCAGCCCACCTTATTTGCATGACGAGGCTAAAATAAGGTAAAATAAAAACAGGAAACAGAAAAAATTAAAAATAACACATGGAAATAAAAAGGAATTGTGGGAAAAAAACAATAAAAAAAATTATAAAAACAGTAAAACTAAAATTATGTGCTAAAATATATACATTGTTGGAATTAAGCTGAAAAAAATAAATATGAAGGTCAATTAAATTATAAAACGTGAGGTAGAAAGTTCTCCATTTTAAAATTAATTGGTGCATTTTAAGTGTATGTATTTATTTATTGAGCCATTTATATTTTTTACTTTTTATTTTAATAATGTGACATGCATATACTTCAAATACAAAAAGTCAAAGAAAACATCTTAAATTCATGAAACGTAACAATACATACTATTTTGTCACAGAACTGGCTGATTTTAGTTTGAATTTGGCTCAAACAAAGTGAAACAGGAAGCGACATAGAAGGAAAACTCTTTTTAAGAAAGAGACCTCCCTGGTCTTTGTTTATTAAAACAATATTATTTGAACTCTGATGTTTCTTTAGATTATTTTGAGGCACTTTCAGAGAGATAAAGAAGAGTCAGATTCTTCTCTACAATCTGTATTGCCGGTTCCTTGTGACATCACTTCCTGTTACTTCACATGTGAATATCTCAGCAACTGTTTATCTCAGTGGCATGGAATTTTATATTTTTTTGCAATATGTTATCGATGTTATCTTTCCAAAAATGAATTCATATTTATTACAAAAATTTGAGTCAGGCACTATAATGTTGTCTCAAACCAGACCAGACTGGAATATCTCACCCTCAACTCTTTCAGTTTGCTAAGAAGTGTTCAAAACTTCACAGTAGCCAAAACAAATATTGCTCACAATGTCCTTTTGCACTTCTAAGTTTTATTTAAATACAAAAGAAGACTGGTTTTCAGATAAACTTACCTATTTTTTGCAGAAGTGACACAGTAACAAGATACCATTATTTACATTTAACAACATTAGCATGCACAAAACTGGACCTGATGTGTTTTCACTGTACGAGCCGTCCAACTGTAGTGAACACAGAACTGCTCCTGCACGTCAGAAAGAAACGTAAATGTGATACTGTGGATAACTGAATTATTCAGCCCCTGTAGGTTCTACCTCATGGTGTGCACGAGGGCTGTGATTTTTAAATGTCCTTGTCTGAAACAACAGCCAAGATATTTTATTAGTACTCCAATTTGATCTGTCTCCATGAGTTTAAATGTGTCTTTTTTTTATTATTTTGTTCAGATCACAGCTGGTTAATACTTTTTGTGCCTTTTGTTGAAACAGCTGACTGTGAGACGGACGGCGACCAGAGTTCCTCCGGACTTCAAGATCCACTGGAGGCCAACAGCTTTAACTCCCCCACGTCCCCTTCAAACACGCTAACCAGCTCCCCCGCAGTAAATGGCCTCCCCATTCCAGCCCTGCGTTTCCCTTCGGTGAGCTTCTTGAGGAGGATCGTGTCTCTTTAAAATCCCTCCTTTATTTTTATTTTATATTTATTTTATTTATTTTATTCATGTTAACATATCAGAAAGTAACATTTGTTAGGATGATTTGTCTCTTGATTTTATGTAAAACAAAACTCTGAAGGCAAAAGGGCAATCCTGTTTTTGCCTTTGTGTGTTTGTTAGCAAAATATCTCATTAACCATTGGATGGATTTTAATAAAACTCTCAAAGCAATCATTGGATGTAGGTCTAAACTAATTCAAGCTAGAAAGGACCGCTATGGAAGCTGGAGGCGGGCAGGGTGTGAAGCATCTCGTTTGACTTTAAAGAGACAGCCTCAAAATGAGTTGATCTAAGACAAACCTCTAAAAGGGGTGAAAGAGGGACTTGTGGAGTTACAATAAAGAGGAATTTAGACAAAGCATTGCAGTTCCACTTTACATAGACCCCAACTGAATATGAAAAAGAAGGATTTAAAAGTTAAAAACTCTGTCCCTCGTCATCAGCTAAAATAAAGCTAAGCCTTTAATTAGATTATGAATATATGCTTTAAAATGGATTTATTAATCTGCAAAGTAATAAATTAATTATCACCAGAGTATTCATTCAGTTTCATTCATTGGAGTTTGGACAATAACTGTTTTGTAGCAAAAACTGAAATAAATTTGTGAGGTTTTTCTTCATGTTTCTCTCATGTTTATTGTAGAGCATCGCAGTTCTCAGTAACACAGAACACGGACATTCAGGACCTGCAAGCGACTTCAGCTCACCTGTAGACAGGTAAAGTTGCTCTTTATTTTACACTCTCAGTGAAGCCTCTGTTCTTTAGTGAAATTAGGGACCTGGAGGTCTTCCTGTGTTCCTCCTCCTCCACATCTGTGGGGCTGAAACAACAAGCTTGGGGCACCCAGCGAACTCTGCTGTTATTATTGCAGCGAGGCAGACCGGACCCTTGTAGCTTTCCACTCAGATGTGACTCAGATGTTGTGTGGATCCATGTTGGAGGGACGTTCGCGAGAGAGGAGGGAGCTGGCCCTGGATAAGAAAAGGATACCTGTGTGTGTGTGTTTGGAAGGATTTTAGTGAAAATCTGAAAATCCACAACTATTCAAGAAGCTCCTCATCTCGTTCCTAAGGCTAAGCCCGGCCACCTGTTAGTTGTTAGCTTCCAGCCACCATTCTGCCGATGCTGCTCTCTTCATCTTTTTTTTTGTTTTAAGTTCAAATTTTGCCGCAAATGGAGGAGTTTAAGTACCTGAGTGATGGAAGAATGGAGCGGTAGATGGGTTGACGAATTGGGGTTACATCTGCAGTAATGAGGGCGTTGCTTCGGTTGGTCGTGGTGAAGAAAGAGCGGAGTTGAAAGGCAAAGCTCTGGATTCACTGGTCTGTCTACGTTATAACCCACACCTGTGGTCACGAGGCGTGGATCATGACCAAAAGTACGAGATCCCTAGCGTTAGAGATAGGATGAGGAGCTCTGTCATCCTGTGGGGAGCTTGGAGTAGAGCTGCTGCTCCCCTGTTGTATGTTCTGCATCTTGACAACACCTCGTCAGATTCCTTGTATATAAAAATACTTATAATATATAATAAATTGTATTCTGATTATGTATCCTCACTGGCCTGGGAACGCCTCGGGGTCCTCCCAGGATGAGCTGGAAAGTGTCGCTGGGGAGAGGGACGTCTGGGTTTCTCTCCTGGACCGGTTTCCTCTGCGACCCCGGCAGAAGATGAAGATGGGGTTTAAGTTTTAGGTTCCTCAGCAAAGTCTGTTAGAGTTCAATGGCCACATTGCGTTTTCTCTAGTTCTGTTTAATATCCATGTGTTTGAAGGTGAACACAGGGCTTTGCTTTGAACTGAAAATCTGTCATGAAGTGTGAACTTGTTTCAGCTACAGAGTGAGGACCGTCATATGTTTTTAACCAACAAAGTGAGGTCATTTTGGGGAAGTGAGAACATTTTTCCTGTCCTTGGTTTTTGTGCAGCTCTACTGCGCTCTTCGCATTAGGTTTAGAGGTTTGGTGTTAATTAAGTTTTAGTTCAGATTAGGGTAAGAAATAGACCAGTAATTGTTGGGGTTAAGGAAAATGTCTGGGTTAGATATAAATGCAATTACAAAAATGAATGGACGTCAATACAAAGTCCTCAGTTTGATGCAAGTACAAGAATGTGTGTTTATGTGTGAGAATGTCTTCAGCAGAGACATGCTGCCAAGCAGTAGGCTGTAAATGTTAGCAGCCTGCATTGGGGAGGTGGGTGGCGTCTGTAACTACTGTGAGCTAAAAAGGCCCGGGAGATGCAATCATACGAGCCGAAGCTTTTTCTTTTTTTCTTTAAAAGCTGAAGTTTTTTGAAATGTTAAACATGAACAATGTATAAGCAGTACACATATGATGAACACCAGGTTATAGATTCTAAATAGCTGATATGCATTTTTTCATGGAATGTTTAAATATAAACACAACATTTTTCCCACTTTTAAATGCTGATCTGATGAAATTAGTTTTTTTTATGTTTGTTTGTTTTTTTTTTTTCCAGCTACGCCTCCGACGTGACCTCGGGTCTGAGCGACGGTTACGAGGGCCTGTCAGAGAAGAGCGAGAAATCTGCTGCAAAGCGAAACGCCGCCAAGCTGTTCAGGAGGAGGGCGCGCTCCAGGCTTCGCATCACAGGGGTACAGTAAATCTCATCCATTGTTTACAGCTTCAAGCATACATTTTTTTTTCACCCACATGCACACAGATTAACAAATAAATCAGCCTGGATTGAGATAATTAATTAGCGGAGGCATTTATTTTACAACTTTGTGGTCCCGCTCCACCCTGTCTCTGTGACGTTATCAGTTTGTTTTTTTTTCCCCTCTGACAAACACACAACTTTATTCTTCAGATCAGGACACTCTGTTTTATTGTACTGACTGCTGTTTTACTGAGACAAGCCTCACATCCATCCATAACGAGTGCAGAGAGTTTGTGTTTGCTAAAATATCACACTCCTCTCGTGTTGCTCGATGCGAGTGGTTATTATTGATTCTTTTCTTTGCTTCTGTAGCTCTCTGATAAAGCGGACCGAGTGGTCGAGTGTCAGCTGCAGACGCACAATGACAAGATGGTGACCTTCAAGTTCGATCTGGACGGAGACAACCCAGAAGACATTGCTGCTGTCATGGTGAGCTCATGTTAGTGCTGCTGCGTTAAACTAAAACCTGTCATTTACTTCAGATAGATTTAACTGTTGTGATGTGTTTACCAAAGCTCAGCAGAGATAAAGAGAACATGTTTATGGGTTTGGAATAAAATTGTAAACATGTTTGTTACATCTAAACTTAAAAAATACTGATTCTAGCTAAAATCTAGTGTTTATTGCCAGCTGCTGAAAACAAAAGGAGCGAACATTTGTATAATTTATTTGTAGCTTTAGCAAAATATTTTAAGAATCAGTGGACATATTTTAATAAAAGTAAGAATTGACGCAATATTTACAACTGATTAACTTTTGGAGTCGACCCCATTCAAGATGGCCGCCACAACTTTAGCCAACAGCTACTCACCAGTGATGGTTGTGCTTCCTGTCAGGCCTATTGTTGCATTTTTACACTCTTGACCAGGGTATCTTTTAAAATGTGGTTTCTTTTATGAATTTTTGCACAGTTATTTTTTATATATAAAGTGTTAGCTCTCAGATTGTTTTTATTTTATGTTCTTGTGAGCCTCAAAGGCCAAGAAATAAAAAAAAAAATTGGATAACATATCTGTAGAGACTTAAAAAAAGAGAAGTTTTTGATTAAAAATTACCTCAGATTTAAAATACTATTTTAAAATAGACTAATTTAAGGATTAATGATGGGTAAACATCCTTAAAGCTTAAGCGCTTTGCTCCAAAGTCAACATCAGTCTGATGTTGTCATCCTGATTCTGTGTACGTACATGAGCCTGTACGCAAACAAGGTGCAGTGCAGCAGCGGGACATTTTGTTCGCCGAACGTGTCGTTTCCCTGACTCTAAAATACAGTGGGCTTTTGTTTACCGTGTCTTGGCAAAGCAGAGGGAAGCCTGGCACCATACAGCCCCGTGGCTCTTCTAAGTACTGGACTTTAAATGAGCTCTGTTGAGAAAACATCCAGCACCTCAAAAACAGTTGTTTACAGTGACGCCGCAGAAACAAAAAGACGGTGTTTAAGATTTTATGTGAGATGCCCTTTTTTTAAAAAAATAATTTTAAATAAAATGTGTATATTGTTCCTATATCGGTTTTGTTTCAAGGTGCACAAAGAGTTCATCCTCCCCTCTGAGAAGGAAGGATTCATCCATCGTATGGGTGACATCATCAAACGTGCCGAGGCTCTGATGGCCAAAGACCCGCCGATTCACCCCAACACGCTCCGGCTCGCACAGTTGGCTTCCCACGGCGGCGTGAACTCCCTGTCCTCATCACAGGTCAGCAGTAACTCAACGAGTCTTGTAATTCACTTTAAGGCTGTTGTGGCAAAAAAAAAAAAAACTCTAACAACAAATACTAGAAAATTCCTTGAAAAAATATGTTAATATTGTGGCTGCTGTCCAAAAAATTAACATCAATTAACATTTTAATGACTAATAAGTGTCAAGAACCAAAATAATTACAAAAAAACCTGCTAAAGCTGCTGCTAGACGCTCATTATGGTCTCCATGGTTACCATACACCTGTGTCACTCATTTAAAGAGAAGACAGACTGAAAAATAAGCTTCAATCAAACAGTAGCTGTGCACTTCAATGTTCCTCGTCTTGTTGCTACGCCTAAGTACTGCTAACAAACAATAACTGAGCTCTATGTGGTATTTTCTGCATAGAAACAGTGTTTAACTCTTTTAAACACTGAGAAGTTCTACGTGTATGACTGACTCAATGTGAAATAAATAATACAAAAATACTATTAAAAGTAAAAGTAAGAGAGTTTTACTCACTGTTGAGTAGCTGCTGTCTTGAATACAGAATTCTCCCACTTTCCAACAGGGAATTCCTAATGGAGGCCCGTTCTAGTTTAAATTTACGACTTATAAGTAGGAAATTCTCATTTCCATGTACAACTGGGCCATATCAAAAGTAGCCAACGAGAAGGCAGTGAAATGTAGATATTACATGGTGCTGCTGGCTACTTTTAAACCTTGTGTGGCTCTACCTAGTGGTGGGATGCCATCATTTCACAGTTAAAATAATCAATATGCATTATGGGAGATGTAGTTTATTGTCAATGCTGGCTTTAAAGCAACTTATTTTAAGACATTAATAAATCTTCGGAGCTCTTGTGGGCCACATAAAATGTTGTGGCAGGCCACATTAGGCCCGCCGGCCATGAGTCTGACGTGCTCTACAGTCTTGTACGTCAGAGATATGACGAGTTAAAACGACATCCAGCTTTGAATACAGAACAATTGTTTTTAACAGAATATTAGTCATTTCCCTTAACAATCGAGCTCTTTACTAATGCAGATCAGGGGCACGGCGTCACTAAACCCACATTTGACATAAAAGCCACGTGCTTTACAGAGGAAACATTACCCATGTCTCCATTTTACACATTTATTTGTTCCCACGAGCGCCAACCCTTTCCAGTGCCCAGAACTAAACTCGTTTTCCAGCACATCAGCCAACAGTAAGTGGGTAAAATGATTTGCCCTCAGATATATTACTTTCTTATGAATCAAGCTTCTGTGAAACTGTAAAATCAACTGCCAAGACAAGAAAATGGAAATAAGAAATGCCACCTCAATCTGTGACCGAACGTCTTATCAGATACGGTTTTTCCATTTGGTAGAGAACGGAGTGTCTGTATTGCCAGATTGTTCCACTTTGTGGAACATGAGGAACTAAAAACTCTCTTGCCCTCCAGTAAGAATGATGGAACAGAGAGAAATCGATGCGTTTTACGTTGGAGCAGATTCAAACTACAGCTGGAAATCTGAAGAGCTGATTATTTAATAACCCCCCAATGCTTGCAGCTGAGTCAGCATTCACACTGTTTTCCTTTTCATAGATTCATTTAGACATTTCATTTAGCAAACTTTGTGCTATTTTAACCATTCATATACAAAACCCCTAACCCTTAGAGGTACTGTACATTAAGATCTTTTCAGTTTTTTTAAAAACATTCTCTAAAGTCTACTTCAGCATACTACTATCTGTTAGCTAATTTTAGCCATTGCTATCTTTTAAATTTTAGCTTTTAGCTACTATCTTGCTAATTTGAGCAGTTTTGCTGATTCTAGTTTTTATCTACAATTTCACTAATTTTAGCATTCATCAATGATTTTTGCTCATTTTGCTACTCTCTTTCTAATTTGAGCTGTTATTTACAATTTGGCTAATTTTGGCTTTTAGCTGCTGTCTTTCTAATTTAAGCCTTTAGCTATAACCTTGCTAATTTGAGCAGTTTTGCTGATTCTAACTTTTATTTACAGTTTGGCTATTTTTAGCATTTAGCTATGTTTATGAGTATTTAGTTTTGAGGTACAGGTATAGTTGATTTTAGTATTATGTTTTACTAGTTTTATTGGGTAGCTGCTGTTTTGCTGCTGTTTTGTTAGCTTTTAGTGATGATTTAGCCAGTTTTAGCTTTTACCAATGATTTTGTTAGTTTATATCTTTTAGCCACTGTCTTGCTAATCTTAGCTGTTTGGCTAATTTAAGCATTTATCTGTAATTTGTTTCACTTTAACTTTGAGATACAGTTTAGTTCATTTTAGATTTTTGCTAGTTTTGCTACTTTTATCTTTTAGTTACCACTTTGCTGATTTTACATTTTTAGTTTATGTTTCTTTGTTTTTTTAAACCTAGCAAAACTTGCTTTAATAACATTCTGCAAAGTAAAATACAAAAACTGTTTTCACTTCTTTATCCTGTAAAGTGTACAGAAATTTGAAAAGTTTCAGCTTTCTGTCTAAGAACGACTGAAACACACCGCTCTGTCGACTGCAGCTCTAATTCTTAGGTAGGTCACTATTTTAAGATTCTGTTATTAAATCTATAAATAGTGCTTGAATCCCTGTAAAGCCCCGCTTGTCTGGCTGCTCTAAGTTTCCTCGAATCACCGCTGAAAAGACAAACTCATCTGTCTTGTGAACGGTTTTACACGTTCACCCTGCCAGTTTAGCATGTTAGCATGCTAATAGTTGTTAACTGACACTAAAAAAAACTAACTCAGCTGAATCTGAACAAGCATAAAGCAGCTAATGATTCATAAACTCACAATAAAATACAATAAAATTAAATAGCTTTCCATGAGGGAAGATCAAATAATTTTGACAGCAGCTCTGATTTCAACATGAATCTTAAAAAATATAAATTGTAAAAATGGGAATATGGAAACTCTTTCTAAACTTGTCGATTTGGTTTTGAAAAAGCTTTACTTTGTTAATAGTTGTTATCCTGGGATATCACTTAAGGCTTGGAAGACATAAAATAATGTAATATCACATCCCTGCATCATCAAATATAAGTTTTAAGTTGGAAAATATGCAGCAGATGTTTTTAATTAAGGTTTCAGACATTCTGCACCATTACAAAATAAAAATAATATTTTACTAACATGAATGTTTCTTTTATCAGGTTTTAAAGTCTACACTTAGATCCAAATCTAAAACTTAAATAAAAAAAGAGACCACTGCTTTTTAAATATAAGATCAGAATAAAACAGAATAAAAGCCTGATTTTTTTTTTAATAATAATAATAAATAATAATAAATAAAACAATAAAAAATAATAATAATAATTAATATTTGTGCTTTATTTTGCAGCCTAATCTGCACAGCCACACCATTCCTCGAACACACTCCTCCTCCTCTCTGCCTGGTAAGTTTTTGTTTGTTTGAGTAACTTCATCCACTCATTAACAGGAAATTAACCGTTCTCAGCTCGGCTCCTTGTGCTTTTAAAATCCTTACATAAAGTCATCAAAACACATTGTCTACACGGGAACGCCCCCTCCCAAACTCTTTTCTTTGTTGATTCTAAAAATATCCTCGTAAACACGGCAACACGTGTCCATCCACATGGAAATAACTCACCTTGTGCTGCCATGAAAATACAACAGGAGCAGGAAACAAGGTGAAGGCAGACGGTACGAGAGTATAAGATGTTATATACAGCAAATTATGTTTTGTGTAGCTTTTAGAACATGCCTAACAGATAAAGAAAAGGGATTACTTTTAGAAAGACATCGTTAGATTAAAAAAAAATCCAATTATTTGACTTTAAAACAAAAAAAGAATACAGCACAATAAATATATAAAGTTGACTCTCTGTTGCTTTTTCCTCACCAAAAACCTAGATTACTGAAAAATTCTAACTTAATTGTCTCAGCTGGGCAGCTGTCACGGAGAGAGAAGAAGAGAAATCATAAAACTATTTCACAGTTAAACTTTTACCTTTGGGGACGGATAAAATGTTAACGAGGGCCAGATTTCCTTGAGTTTTACACATGTGGTTCACTTAAATGATAAGAGCATAAAGTGCAGGACGGTGTTGACTGAGAGGACGAATTCTTGTTCTCATCGATGCTTAGCGTGTCGTTAAATTAAAAATCTTTAAGCAGAATTTGGTGCCAAACACACGTTCCTGTGTAGACGGTGCCTAACTCCTGTTTAGTTTTTTTTCCACAGCATGTCTGATTAACCTTTTTCTTGTTGTTTGATTCTGCATGATGATGGAGTGTGTGCTCATAAAGCCTGCTCACGCGTGTGTGTGTGTCTCATCTCAGACGACAGTGTGGCTAACCCGATTGTAGGGCTGCGTGGCGCTCCCCTGCGTCCTAACGGCGAGGTCTTCAGTCCAGACATTACTTCACCTGGGCGACCTCTTTTACGCTCACAGTCTTTCCACTACGCCCCAGGTAAACAGCCCACCACCCCGACCCTCCTGGTCCCAACCTGAAGAGACTCAGCATTGTTTAATGCTTCACCACGGTGAAGAATAAAATCAGATTTACATCATTAACACCCCGGCCTCACTCCCCTACTCCCTGAGTATTGTTCAGACATTCGCTTGGCACCACGCCATCACTGCTCCTCAAAGCCTCCATCTATCTCCGCCTTGCAGCAGGGCTTCCTGGGTAATTACCTCACCTGAGGGAGTTTTCTGGCTTTTTAGAGAGCTGTGAATGCTGTCGCTGTAAAGCACGAGGTTCCTGCTCTGTTGTGATAGTCGGCAACATCTGTTTGCCAGCACAAACTCCTGCAGAGTTTCCACGAATGTTCTCTCTCTACTTCAGAGTTGCCCTCCCTCCCTGTCCTCCTCTCTCTGCAGCTTTAACATCTCATTTCCTCAGTTTCTGACTTCCCGGCTGTCTGAACCTCTTCATTATTGCCTGAAATGTCTGCATGCATGCACCAAAAACATCTTATGAACCATGAGATGGATTTTAATCACTCATTAAAGTGTCTGACATTAATTTTTGTAATAAATATGAATGAATTTTCGAATATATAACATTGATAACATATTTTAAAAATCATGCTGCTGAGTTGAACAGTTGTTGAGATATTTGCATGGGAAGTAACAGGAAGTGATGTCAAAGGGGAATGTCTGCATGTGAACAAAGCAGTGTGACAACGTCTCACAACACAGACTGTAGAGAAGAATCTGATGTTTCTTTAGATTATTTTGAGTCAGTATCAGAGAGATGAAAAAGAGTTAAAGTTCAAATATTATTTTAAATAAAAAAAACCTGGGAGTTTTATTATTTTAAGAGTTCCCCTTTGATGTCACTTCCTGTTTCACTTTGGCTGAACTGAGTTAAAAAAAAATGCCAGTTATGAGACAAAATGGGTAAAATCTTGTGTATTATGCCAAGTTTCTTAAATATAAAGATGTTTTTGTATTTGAAGGATAAACATGCCACCAGCACTTTAATTTTTCTTTGCCGCCCTCTTTCTAAATGGCCGCCACAGCTGATCAATCCTAGCAAACAACCAAACAAACAAAAGAATGGCTTAAACTTTAATTTTCACGTATTGAGCCAAATGTTTGTGTGGTAGTAGCTGAGAGTCAGCCTTCCTGTCCTGTGTGCCTTTCTTGTCAGACGTCAGCTCGCTGTCGGCAGCTTTTGCAATTCTTCATGGCCGCCCTCCACCGTTTACAAAGTGTTGCCCAACTCCCGCTTCCGTCAGCGTGGAAAAAGTAAGGAGGCTGGTTTGGATCACCAGCGAGAGGAGCTGCGGTTTGTAACTGTGGAGCCATTGTTAAGACATTTTAAAACCATTCCTCCGGGGAGCCATTTAAATAAATCTCGACTTCTTTAATCAGACCCCCCCCAAAAGGAAAGTGTACACACGTGTCTTCTATTTAAATCCCCTGAAATGTTAAAAAAAAAAAAAAAAAGGCTTCACTCGCTCCGCTGATGCTAAATCCCTCACAGCCAAACACACATGAATTTACAGTCAGATGCTGCCATAAACAAAACTTCTTTGTTCGCCATGGAAACTTTTTTTTTTAAATAAAGGAAACATTTAAGCTCCATATGATGTGTCTGCTGGCAGTAAGCTAAAGGGGAAGGTTGACACAGCCCTGATTTGTCTCTTAGGGGTTAATTTTCCACTGTAACTCTGCAAATGTTTGAAGCACCAGTTAAGACTCATTTTATTCAGATTAAATGTGACAACATGACATTTATTAATTAACTCATGTCAAACAAGTGTGTGAGTTTGGAGAGAAGTGAAGAAGAAAGCCAAACAATACGGAAGGAGTGTGTGTTACCTGCATGTTACGTGTTGAGGATGACCCTCGGCTACTACCACATCAAACTTGAGCAGAATATCTTGTTGAGTTGTTGACATTTTTTGTGTTTGCTATGATCATTTAGCTGCAGCTGCCATTTTGAATTGCATTGAGATCTTCATCAAAACTCGCTCACTGGTTCGTAAGATATTTTGCTAACAGACGCATGTACGCACGTTCACCCCACGGGCGGCTGTGGTGGAGTGGTTAGGGGAGTCGTCCTGGAACCGGGAGGTCACCGGTTCGATCCCCCGTTCCAGC
>JARVJO010000125.1:16279036-16297708 GCA_031762555.1 Cynodonichthys magdalenae | reverse complement strand
TGTCTGTCTGTGTCTGTATGTGTCTCTGCGTCTGTATGTGTCTGTCTGTCTGTCTGTGTCTGTATGTCTGTCTGTGTGTCTATGTGTCTGTATGTCTGTCTGTGTCTGTCTGTGTCTGTATGTGTCTGTGTGTCTATGTGTATGTGTGTCTGTCTGTGTCTGTCTGTCTGTCTGTCTGTGTCTGTCTGTCTGTCTGTGTCTGTATGTGTCTCTGCGTCTGTATGTGTCTGTCTGTCTGTCTGTGTCTGTATGTCTGTCTGTGTCTGTATATGTGTCTATTTGTTTGTGTCTGTATATCTATCTGTCTGTGTCTGTTTGTCTTTCTGTCTGTGTCTTTCTGTCTGTGTCTGTCTGTCTGTCTGTATGTGTCTGTTTGTCTGTGTCGGTCTGTGTTTCTGTTTCTGTCTGTATGTCTGTGTCTGTACGTCTGCGTGTGTCTGTGTGTCTGTATGTGTCTGTATGTCTGCGTGTGTCTGTGTGTCTGTCTGTGTCTGTATGTCTGATTGTCTGACAGATGACTCTAGAGGAGAAGTCATCTTTTCCAGACATGTTTTTTTCCCTGCAGCTGACTTTGAATCTTTCTGTAACGTCTCTAAAATCAAATTCATTTTGTTTTCAAGTTCTTCATATTTTTCCTTATGTTCTTGGACTTCACAAATGCTGGTGTCATAATTTGATTTTAGCTTATGACATAAGTTTCTCATTTTTTGTAGACTTTCCCTATGAATTGTCACACTGAATTCTAATAGTCCTGTCTCTGTTTTCAGTTTTTGAATGCTGACATCTTTTTCTGTGCATACTTTCGAAAGGTTCTCTAAATCCAACTTTTTTTGTAGAACTTGTTTTTCCAGTTGTGCAGAGTCATAACGACTACCTGCATGTACTGATTTTAGCTTGTTATAAGAGATGGTCATTTTACTTAGACATTCCCTATGATATGCCATAGAGTGTTCTGTTAGTTCCATTTTCTGTTTCAGTTTGCTAATTGTGTCATCCTTTGCCTCACTTGCTTTTAAGATTTTATCTGAATATGCCTTGCATTGTTGCAGTTGTTGTTCCATCTTTTTGGAGTCACTAAAATTCTTTTCATTTTCCGATTTTAGATTGTCAAAAGAGTTTCCCAGTTTATTTAGACTTTCATTATGAAGTAGCACAGTTAATTCTAATGTGTCCATATTCAATTGCATTTGTTTATTCATGTCATCTTTTGCTTTGCATTCGTTTGAAATCTTCTCCGAATCCAACTTGATTTGATGGAGTTGTTCTTCCATCTGTTTGGAGTAGCTAACATTTCTTTCGTTTTCGGATTTTAGCTCGTTGTAAGAACACCTCAGTTTATTTAGACTTTCCAGCAGTTTCAACTCTCTGTCTTTTGATGATTTTTGATGTTCCAGCAGAGTATTGTTTTCTGTCTGTAGTGTTTCAATTTCTTGCTCGTAGTGTGTCAGCTTTTCGATAAGTTTCAAATACATTTGTTGAGTGGTTTTACCTGTAATTTTCCCCCAAATCCTTCTAAAACGAGATTCTTTTTTCGATTTGAATTTATGGTTCTCAGGTTGAATGTCTTGATCAATGTTTCCTTGTGCTAGTTTGAAAGTGCCAAAACTATTTTGGAGGGCACATTTCTCATTTGGACTAAAATTCAAACCAATTTTGTTCCCTGTTGAAACGGACGGTTCCTCCAGAAACCTTTTTAGTAATTTTTTCGTCTCAGCTTTCGATTGTCCATTCGCCAAACACTGTGTTTTAAGACTCCTGCAATTTTCCGAAACAATACAGTCCATATTTTTGTCCATAATTAATGCTGATCCCAGTTGAAGATTCTGTGATTGACAAGTACTCAGCAGATATTTTCCTTTCAAAAAAATATCTAAGAAATGCTTTAAATTGGTTCTAGCAAGGACCTTTTATAGAATTGACAGAAAAATATATGTGACGTCATCAAACAAACGTTGATTGGGCGGGGCATAAAGTGGGCGGAGTCAAAACACGTGTTTGAACACGTGAACACGGGTTTGTTTTTGTTTCGAGTTCTGAGATAAGCGGTTTATTGCTCTGAGTGACAATCGAGGAGATGGAGGCGTGAGAGGTTGTGATGGCAAGCCAGAAGTGTCACAATACGCTACTTTTACCAAGCGTTTAGCTAATAAAACGACGTAAAAAAAAAGTCAGGACCATATAAAGTAATATCAATGGTCAGGACCCCGAAAAATACGTCTTCACTCATCCAATGAGATAAACTACAGACCACACTACTTCTTTTCCAGTTATTAATTTTGATGTATTTAAAGTCCAGTAAAGCAAACATTATACACAATACTTTAAGTGTAGATCTACATTTATATAACAATGCAGTTATGCTATATTTATATATGCTATATATTAATAAACTCCATAGACTTGAAAAATGATCATATCAACAATTTGTCAACCAAATTGCATAATTTTTTCCACCTTTAATGTAAAACAGCAGATATGCATTTTTTAAATCGGAGTTGTGCCAGTAGTTCTTTTCTACTCCACCAGAGGGCACTCACATATCAATGTCTACCTTACTGAAAATTCATAATCTCAAAATTATCCTGGTTGACTTTTTACATTTTTGTGTTGGTTTTAATCTGGTTAAATAAATGAAATTACACAAAGTACGTTTAAATATTATCGTGTTGTTATCAGAACAATGACTACAACGTTTTAAATGTAAGCACCGGTATGCAAAATGACAGAACAGGAAACCCATTAAAAATAATTTACTTACCAGCATGCTCTTTCAAATGCCAATTAAAAATATTTTTTTCTATTATGACACCAAAAACGAAAAAATAAAATAAATAAATAAATAAATAAATAAATAAAGCCAGTTTTTCAAAGTTCACGTTTAGGTTCAAATCAAAAACACAAAATGGAAAAACGCACAGACCATTGCAGTAGTAAAAACCGTATTTATTTCTGTGGTAAAAACGGGCTTTACGTGACCCGGAAATGGTCTGCGCCCCCACTACGACGGTTCTTACTAGAAAAGGTCCTAGGTAGAATATATTTTGAATAGCGCCGCTTTTTGAAAATTATAAGTAATAGATAGGTTTATAAAAATCTGTTCGTTTTAGACTGAACTGAACACAACGTTTAATTTGTATTACATTGTGTCTGTAGTCTACGGCAAGGCTAATGGTAAAGGTTAGCTAGCTAGTTGTAGCAAAATGGCGAAAAGAATAATTTGTTCTCCCTGCCAAGTTTTAGGTTTAAAGTTTCGCCAAACTTCTTCTGACATTCTCAATGATTTGCTTACTAATTTCAATAAAGGGAATAAAGATAATCTTGATAATTTAACAAAATACAGTGGAAGTTTTAAACAAAAAAGGTTTATCGGTAAGTAAAATGTTTAATTAGCTTTATACACTTAGCATACACGCACTGTTTTTTATATTTCACAAGGTTTTTACACTTAACGGTAAGTATTACGTCCAACTGGATTAACGTTACATAGGATTTTTTTCACCGTAGTATTTGTTTTTATAATGCAAAAATTTAGTTTTCTAGGAGCTAGTAGTCAGTTTTTCATCTGACAATTGTTTGAATTTGAAGTGATGACATTTCATAATAGTTTTCTTTTTGTTCTGTATTTGGTTTTTTTTTTAGTATAAAATATTGTTATCTTGAGCTGTAAAATCAGTTCCATCAAATAAAAATTTGTGCTGACCAATTGACTTCATTGCCTAAATTTGAGATGCACCGATATGAAAATGACCTGTGTCAATATCATGATCAAACAGATGCCACTCAACCAACCATCTCTCCTCCCAAAACTGAAACACAAGGCTAAAAAGTGAGAAATCAATATCTGACGTTAATATCGACCCAGTTTTACATATGAGATCAATACCAATATTCTAAAAAAATGACCAATATCAGACAATACCGATACTAATGCTGATATATCGTTCATCCCTACTTTAAATAACCCAAATATCGATTTACTCTGGTTTCTGCTACCTTTTTTTGTTGGTAAAAAGTTGAAAAGTTTGGGAGCCACTGTTGTAAGGGATGTTAGTAGTATGTATGAGTTAGATGGACTCACTGCCCTTTACACCCATTTTCAATTTAAACAACAATGAATGAGATGCTGAAATTCAGGAAGTTTTGTGAGCATTGTGATGAAAGAAAAGAGAGAGGCTTGAGAAAAGTAAAGTTTATCACATCATGGTCAATAATAATGCTTGTTTTCCTAATGTGCAGCCCTGTTGTGTTCTTATGCTGCCATCTAACGTTTATGCTTTTTTTTTTTTTTTTTAAAGAATACATCTTCCTGATTACTCAAGAACTGCAACTCGATCCGCTGGTTGGGTATCATGCAATTGAGCTTCTGCAAAAGTGAGCTTAAGCAGCACATCCTGCTTCCTGTCCCTGGCACGTTTTATGTACCATTTGTCTCGTCAAGCGCTTTACGTCTCTCCTAGGTTCATGGTCAAACACATTTCAGATTTGCTCGCCACGCCAGTACCTCAAGGCGCACCTGCCGATGAGCCAATGAGTGATGAGGACTGTTTTTTTGACAAACTAAAAGTTAACTTTCCTCTCATCCTCTTCTCCTGTGTGCAGCTGGCAAACAAACTATTTTTGCATGGTCATGTAGGTTTTACCACATCAGTTGTTGATAAATGTCTGCAGTTTGAAATAATTGATCTTTGGTGATCCCTTGTTTCTTAGACGATTGACAACAATGCCGCTGTACGCTTCCTGCATTCGATCGGTGTCACCGTTTCCAAACAGACGGTCCTAGAATTTGAGCTGATGGTCTTCAAAGGCCTTAAGTTCAATCTAAACGTTCTCAACCCTCTGACATACGTGGAAATGCTTCTGGAGGTGCTTGGTAAGATGATTTAAAGGAAATAAGTCAAAATGATTTTATATAAGTTTTTGTATTTATCAAAAGTTCTGACTTTTAACGTGTCAATAGGTCACAATGAGCCGACCATCCCTATAGAGCATCTTTATCAGCTGAGCCGCCATGTTCTCCAGTTCATCACCCTGGAGAGGTCTTCCATCTATGATACCTTGTTAAAAATAACCACTCAGAGTGTCAACCCATCCAGTGAACAGAGGTATTACTTTTTTTTAAACAGATAAAATAAAAAGACCATAACCAGCTGGAAACTGTTTAAACAAAATTTTAGCCAAATCTGTTACAGCTGCTTTATTCACCACAACATTTTTAGTTTGAGACACAATTTAGCTAACATATGTCATTACAGACTCCACGTAGGTGAATTATTAGTAGCATTTATGACGGGGTTGGGTTTAACAAGGCTGTATGTTAACTTTTTTAGCTCATAGCACTGGTGCTACAGAGGTTGCTGGTTTTGTAGCACAGAACAAAAAGTTGTAGCAGCAGCATAAAATTTCTGTTACAATATCTAAAACCAAAACCCTGAATGGTAATTATTATTGTAGGACAGGTGTCACCAACCTTTTTGAGACTGAGAGCCACTTCAGAGCTACTTGTTTAATAAAAACAAAGATTTACACAGCTCACCTTCAATTATAAAAGTAATGAATTTAAATATATGAGAATGTTTAACTACCTGCTTACATCTTAATGTAAAAGACTCCTCATATTTATCAATTATTTACTATGATATATTATTATTAATAAGTGATCAGAACTCTGAGTCCAGAGTTCTCAGTTTAAATCTCTTTTGGGGTTTTAAGTTTCAAAATAATCATATTCTTATGATTGTATCTGCGCTACTGCATACTTTCAGCCAGTCTCTGAGACAATAAATTTTATATTTGTCTCCTCTGCACGTATAAAGAGTAAAAGAGTCTATAAAATAATAAAATAATTTAATGAAAAAAAACACCCATTTGTAACATGTTTTCAAAATACACATACAGTATTTCTTTGTTATAACCATATACTTTTGTAGATACAAAATATCAGTTATGTAATGTAAAAAGCATAGAAAAACTTCTAATCACTGTGAAAATAATATTTACCTACATTTTATTGCATCTAAAGGGTTAATGTTCCTGACTGAAAGGGGGTGGAGGTGTGTGTGTACTTGTTTTTGCTACCTGGTGGGGACAATTTCCTTACATTTCCCAAGTACACATACCCTGGTGAGGACCCACTGTTTGTTATGGGGACAAAAGCCCGGTCCACATCGCGGGCTGAATAAAGTTTAGACTAGGTTTAGGGTCAGATAGGCTGTAGAAAAGACCTGTTAATGAATGAAAGTCAATGCAAAGTCCCCATGAGGATAGCAGAACAAACGTGTATGCATCTGTGGGCAGAGACAAGAGCGCTGCAAGGAGGAAATTAGCTGAGGTTTTAGCTTGAGTTGCGAATAGACCAACTCCTGTTGCCATGTTTTGTTAAAACACGGATGGTGTGTTTAAGTTTCCTGTTATTTTGGGATCTATGGGTAAAGTGTCAAAGCTCTTGACGGGTCTGTCGCTACCTCACTCAGAGGTACAGAGGGGGGAGTTTCATCACACATCACAGTTTTTCTAAAAAGCTTCTTCTGAAACACCCAACCAGTCAGAACTGAAGAAGTCTTCTGGATAAGAGTTAAAAAATCTACAAGAAACAAGAAAAGAAGTCTAATTGCCTTTTTATTTTACTTTTATTTTTAAGCAGAAATTGTGTCTCAAGATTTTTTTTTCACCGAGATCTGCTACTGGGAAAGCAGAATAAAAAAATAATAAATGCAGAAGTAATGCATTTCAGATAATTTTATGATGAGGAGGGTTGGGGAGCCTGTTTTGGTCAAACCTTGTACTGTACTTTCATCTACTACCACATGCACCAGGACTTGATTCTTTTGATTTCGCACATTTCAAAAGTGTACCTAAAACCCAAATCATACACATTTATGTATAAAAAAATGTATTTTGTAAAAGATGTTAGAAGTTTGAAATATTAAATAATTAAAAGCAGAGTTATTGATCTTTTTCATAATAAATGAATTATGTGGTAAACCAGAGAGAAGTTTGTGACGGTGACCGAAGACCGCATGCTTCTTGGTGTCGGTGTCATCGCCGTGGCAACATTCATCCGTCATGTCAGAAAATGGGAACAGGTGAGATATGGTTTCTATAAAAAAAAAAC
Source organism: Cynodonichthys magdalenae (assembly GCA_031762555.1). Lineage (NCBI taxonomy): Eukaryota > Metazoa > Chordata > Actinopteri > Cyprinodontiformes > Rivulidae > Cynodonichthys > Cynodonichthys magdalenae. The sequence continues at coordinate 16,290,597 of JARVJO010000125.1, read as the reverse complement.
AATGACATAACAGCGTTTTATTAAATGTTTTAATTGCTCTGAGTGGTATTGTGTATTTAAACTAATTATTTCCTGCATGAACCATACGTTGCACTTTCTTTAAATGTGTTGCAGGTGGTCGGGGAACTGAGCCACATGACGGCAATCTCCAGGAGGAGCATTAATGATTTTACTCATGTGGTAGTAATGCACATTGTTGGCACCAATTCCTCTAAAGTATAAAACATTTCTTTATACTTGTTTTCTCTTTAAAGTTAGGTTTGTTGATGTTGAAACACAGCATCTTCCACACATTTCAGTGGAATCAGTTGCAAACAGAAAATGTGACGTGTAGTGTTGAAACCGTGATAAATGAGCAATAAAATGTTATAAACGATTAAAATTTAGCATTTTGGGAAGTTTGTTTCTGTTGAGCGTGCATGCATTTATTTTCTACAGGCTTGAATTAATTCTTGCATTTCACAAACAATGTGAGCCTTTGTCTCGCTTTGACCACTTTCAGCCATGTGCGACTGATAAAAGCAAGAAAAGCACAAACTATGACGTTTTTTTGCATCTCCTGTTAGCACAACATCTGGAGAAGCAGAGAAACTGGAGCTCTAGATTAGTAGAAGATCCAGGCCTGATTGAATCACCTCCCTGGCTCCCCTCGACTCTGATCATCTTCTTTAGGCCCCGGCCCCCCAGCCTCACCCCTCCTTCCACCTCCCCTGCAGTCTGTTAAAGAGACACTCAGCCCCCCTTGTTTCTCTTCCTTTTTATTCACAGACGGAGACCAGAGGGTTTGATTCAGAGCCAGAGGAAGCATGTGTGTGTTTCCAGAGGTGAGTGTAGGCTTAAGCACTCGGCCATCTTTGACCACTTCATCCATCACTCCCGCTGGCACACACACACTTACACACACTTTGTCTGAAAGACCATTTCCAGGGTCTTCTGCTGAGGCATTTCTCATTTGTGAAAAAGGAACCTTTTAAGGAGGGAATATATCATTTGTCCACCACGTTATTGAACTCTGAGTCATACGTTTCTGTCAGGTCTTGAATGCAAAACTTGTCAAACGTGGTCAAACAGGATTATGTTAAATAAGTTAACAAAAAGCAAGAAAGAGGATTTTCCTCTTGGCTGTTGTGGCCATCTTAATCTGGAATGGCTCCAAAAGCTGTTTAATAAAGTGCGTTCAATGATTGTTTCCTGAGTTTCATCAAATCCATCCGTTTGTTCATTCATGAGAACAAACCTGAATACCGGGACGAGCTTCAAATATGAAGCTGACTTATTCAGAAGGTAGGGGAGCATGTAAATGACAGCTAATTTTAGATAAGCACACAGTCATTTATTTTATAATCAGCAGAAATCAGTGCTCATCTGGTGGCAGCTAAATAAGTAATTAAAATTCAACCACAAATATAACCAACCCCCCAGATCATTCAGGTTTAATTTGGATGCATAATAATAAAGACTTTGATTAAGATAAGATGAAAACCAAAAAAAAAAACGTATACCTTTTCAAACAGGCTTGTATTTATTTATTTTTCTCTGATTAAACAGGGGACTGAGATAATCTCTGACACCCACCAACATATTTTCCATTTAGAGCCTTTCAAATGTCAAATAACGCAATCTGCAGGGAGAGGAATTGAATTTTGATCGACATCGACCTTGTTTCTCCAGAATAATTATGAATGATTTAGGTATTAGTGCCTGCTTTCATCATAAATAATTCATCAAAGCCTCTTCTCACCCCCCACTGAATATTTGCTTTAAGTGCTGAATCTGCACATCTGGAAATTCACAGTTCAACTAAAACATACCCCCAACTTATGATGAATTCAAAAACCTATGAACGTACATTAAATGAATAGTTCAGATGTTTACATGTAGGTTCTGTGGGAAGGTTTTAAACAATTGTCTTGTTAAATATTTATGAAGGTAATTTTTTATTCAAACAAAAAAGTATTTCAGTAAAAAAAAAAATGTTTTCAATCAAAAGAGCAATTTCAATCAAAAAGTTTTTTTTTTTGCAAAACAAACTTTTTTTTTCACATGAAAGAAATCTTTGAATCTCAAACTTTTGGTTGATGCTCTTAATTTTTGGTCGAACTTGGAGAACATGAACATTCAGGGCGGGGCCTAAGGACAAACTACTGTAAGACGTGTCCCTATTGGTTACTGCGGACCAGGGGCGGACTGGGGCAAAAAAGTGGCCCGGGAATTTAGTATCTGACTGGCCCATTTAAGGTCCGGACTGGCAGATGATGGAGGTGGAAACAACAAACATCATCTCAGGGCACTGTACAAAAGACTATCAATCTAGGATGTAATGTTGAGGAATTAGTAAAGGCATTAAAATAGCAGAGCAGCATTTAGCTCGCAGGCTTTAACCATCAGGGTTCCAGTTTATATGGTCATTTTGGACTAATTTTGATTTTACGTTTATCCCCCCTAAAAAAAAAAACAATATTGTCTAATGTATCATTTTCTTTTTTCAGCACACCATGAACTGTATGAATGTAAACTTTTTTTTATTAATTTGAATATACTGTTACTGTAGACCTTAATTTAACAAAAAAAAACACAAACAAAATATAAATACAAGTGAGCAAAATTATTTGTGAAACCCACAAACATTCATGATTTTTATCTTTTACAATGCCAATGTATAATGTAAGTTTCTAAAACTGATGTTAAAACATAAGCAACACAGTTTTATGAAATTATTAGCTACTTAGCAACATTTGGACCTGGTCCACACATGAGAATGGCTTTATTTAACAGATAAATGCAAAGTTCATGCAGGGTCTTAAAAAGTCTAAAATTTGAAAATCAAAATTTTAGGACAAAAAAAATTCTTAAAAACGCCCAGATTTTCATCCAAGGTCTTAAATTTGTTTTTGTCAAGTCTAAATTTTTTTTACTCTCAATTATTCCCAAGAAGCGTCAGCTGCATAAATAAACAGAGTAAAGCACCGTAATCAGAGTTTGACACGATCCGTCTTCGTGAAGTGCTAAGTTTGCTACTGGTCTTTGCTATTGTTTAACTACAAATCCTGTAATAACTACAGGTAAAAAATGGAACAGTTTACTTCCATGTTTTTGACCTCTTTGCTGCTACAACCCCCCGCATACAACAGCTTATTCACCTGCCCAAAAAACAAAGAAGTTCAGTCATGTCCACTGCTTTAAACATGGGAAAGTGTGTTTTCAATGAGACTTGGCTTGATATCAGTGATTTTTGCACTCTGTTGGAAGTGGTCCACAGCAGTTGATATGAAGATCTCATAGATTTACAATTTAGTGTTCTTGTATTAACAATAAATATTCTTTAAATTCTCTCTAAAAGGTTTCTATCTTAAAATTTCTGGGACCATTTGAGTGTTTCTGTTACTGCGTCGGTTTGGTCTTAAATGTCCTTCCTGATTTCTATTTTTGTCTTCCTATGCTTTAAGCTTCTAGCTTTTTGTTACTTGAAGATTTTATCTACTGTTTTGCGACATTTTGTTGGTAGCCTATTGTAGTTTTTAACTTAGCTAGCTTTCTGCTACATTAGCTTTTAGCTTATGTTTAATTATTTTAGATAACCTTTTGCTACATTTAGCTTTCAGCAGCAGTTATGCTAATGATTTATGGTTTTAGCCAACCTTTTGCTGCTTTTAACTTATCTCCATCTTTTTGATACATTTAATTCTAGCTATACTGTACAATTTTTAGTTTTTAGACAACTTTTTGATACATTTAGATTTTAGCTACTTTTTTACTAATTTTTGCTTAGCCTTTTGTTTAGACTTTTAGCTGCATTTATTCAATTTTTAACCATATTTTTGCTACATTTAACTTTTTGCTACTATTCTATCATTCTTTTATTTTAAATAGCCTTTTGCTGCTTTAAGCTTTTAGCTATTTTTATTTGGCTTGCATTGTGATACTTTTAGCCAGCTTTTTTTTTTTGCAACGTTTTACTTCCAGCTTGCCTTTTGCTACCTTTAGTTAGCCAGTCGTTACTTTTAGCTAGTTATTTGCTACATTTGGCTTTTAATTAGCCTTTTGTTACTTTTAGCATTTAGCTACTGTTTCCTTTTTTTTTTGTTTCAGTTTTTCCCTTGCATTTTTGCCACTTTTCGCTATAGTTCTGCTACTTTTAGTTAGTCGTTGGTTATTTTTTAACTTTTAGCTCTTAGCAGGATATTGCATACTTTTGCTCCGTTTTGCTGCTACTTTACATCTTTTATTGTCGCCTTGTCCAAAATACTTTAAATTCCGTTTTTATTTTGAAAGTCAGTACCGGAAATGCTGTTTTTTTTTATTGGACTCGTGTTTATCTGTGAGAGAGATCAACTCCATCCATGTTGCGGCGCTGCTGCGTGGCAGTGGAGGTACCGATCTGCTCTGCCGCTGGCTGCCCGACGCATGAGTGAGTCAAACCCGTGAATGAACCCTCGGATCCGGGCGCATTCTACTGCCGACAAACAACCGCCAGTACCGGGCAGCGTCACCTCGGCTACCTGCCGCAGATAGAGCGACTTTACACCGCGTACAACACCCAGCGGGGTCGCTACTGTAACCGGTGTCTGCGCTGCTTTGGGGCTGATTGTCGCTTTGATATCGGTCCTCCCAGAGAAAGTCGACTCTCTGTTTTTTGTTGCTATTGGAAGCTCGTTTTTTTTATTATTATTTTAATTTCTTTTGGACAGGGACGGAGCAACAGACAGAACCACGGATGTGATGCCAAGGCAGGGCAGAAACACAAAGGTTCAAGTCTAGAGAAGGTAAAAACCTGTCTTCTTCTATGTACAGCTTCTGTTTGCTCGATGTCAGCCCTGTGTTATTTAAGTGAAAAGTTAAAATGTATGAAATGTCAGCCTCAAACAGCTTACATCTTCCTGCAGCTCATAGATAAATCCAGTCCAGCCAGGCTAATCCAATAAACACCCCCAGTAGTGTTTAATGAGATAGACTTAGCTGCTTCTTTTTGAAGACAAAAAACATTTTTCTGCAAACTGCAAACTGCAAATGTTTTCCTTTCAGCCCATATCCAAATTTAATTTTACACAAATCTGGGTCTTTATAATCTGCCTTCAACAGACTCCGTTTAAAGTGGGGGTGCCCACCCAGACAACAAGCTGTCCATAAAATGAAGAGATTTATATGGTGGAAGCTGTTCCTACTTGCTTAGTAGCTCCAGGCCAACATCTACCTATTATCAGACATCTGGTCCTCCTTTTGACAGAGACTTATGTGGTAATGGTATGTTTCTGCAAAGGCGCTTAATCTGTGTAATCCCTGTTGTTTGAGAGGAAAACACTTATTTCCTCCTTTGATAGTTCTTCATATAGAAGGATTCTTAAGTAGATTTGGATGCTAAATGCACATTTGCAGCACCAGGACTCTTGTTTATCATCCGCCTACGAAGGCAAAGTGGCCATAATGTCATCACCCATGTCTGTGTGCTTATTTGTCTGTAGCGTTAGCAAAATATCTCATAAACCAAGTGGACACATTTGAATGAAACTCATAGTAGCCACTGGATTTACTTCTACAATTTATTTGGAATCTACCACATTCCAAGTGGCCATGGCCTTATGAAACTACAAATTTTACAGCTAGTGAGATAAACTTTGGTGTGGTAGTAGCTTAGCATTGTCCACAACACACAATTTGAACTCTAATACACCTCAAGAAATGGTGGCACATAACAGTATTTGTTGGAGCAGAAATGGCTATAACCGTTTGAGCATAAAATGATGTTGGTTTCAAATTCTGGCATTAAAGGCTGCGGGCGATATGCATTCCTTTAAGGAATGTTTTAAATTAAAGGATTCACTAATGTAGGTCCTCAGACCGTATAGAAAGACCTCAGGATTTGAGGTTTTGTATGTTTCTGTACGGTTTCTTGGTTGTCAGATGAAAGACACTCATCCTCAAAGGGTTCTCACACAGCCGACATGCGCGACTCCTGCTTCTCTCCTGACATACATCTGTGTGTAACTTTTCCATGATGAGATCACAAAGTTTCTTTTTTTGCTGTCTAGGCCTAAGCTTTTTTTGTCTTCTGGTGCTTATCTCTCCCTGCTCAGAGGGGGTAGTGACAAAGTCTTGTTTTCCACAGTTTGAGCCAACGCAGTCCCTGCTTTCTTTATTTCTTTCTTCCACGCTCGCCAACGGGCCAAAGGTCCAAACAAAAAAAGGTTCTGGTGCAGAAAATGGGTGAAGGATTTCTTACAAATCCAAGCTGACACAAAACAGCCCTCAGTCTTTCACTGTACTAGATGAATAAAACATGACTCCTCACATTTTAAACTCCAAACCGACACTCTGAGCTCACCGTGTCAGTGTTGAGTGGGTCAAGTGTAACTGTTATGACTGATTACACGGCTCTGATAGACGCCATATTTTCACCCGACATGAAATCTGATTTTTCGCCTCATTTGTTTATGCTTATAAAAAAAAGTCTAAGCTGAAACTTGCATTATTTACAGCAACTACTTGTGATTTAATTAGTCTATGTTGCTGTTTTTCTTATCGCCCACAGAGCCAAAAAGCAAAGTTTGATGTTTCTGTGCCTGTCTTTTAGCAAAATATCTCATGAACCACTGGATTGATTTTAAGAAAACTTTCAGAAAGTAATCTCTGACTAGCTCAATGAATGATTTACTTTTTGAGCCTGCCCAATTAAAAACAGCCAACTCGCCTTAGAAAACACACATTTGGATATAATGGCGATCTCCACTCGTGACATCAACCGTATCATTTACATACATTATCTGCCGCTCTCCCAAATGATTGTACTGTTGGATTGGATTCTAGGGAGATTTAATGATAATATTGTAGCTGAAAAAACGTTCGTAGAGGGAATTTTGAAACATCCGACTTCATAAAATAAAGGCAAGTTCAGGTGAAAAGTTGGTTGGAGGGTTGAGGTCTTCGACAGACTTAGAAAGCGAGCAGAATTGTTAAAAAGATTGGTGTTTTTACAGATGTCTTATAGTTTAGCTTGCTGTATCCAATGTGTGTGTGTTTATCACTCGAGCTTAATGGTGATGTTTTAAATTTGTGTAAGTAGTAATGTTATCATTGTATGTGTGACTGACTGCAAAATAACTCCTTGTGGGGCTAGCATGGATGCTAGGAGTAAAACTAGCAGTACATTAAAAGCTATATTAGGTTTACTGACCCTGTTAAGGGACAGAGAGTGCAGGGATAAGATCAGGGTGGTCCTGTTGGTCTTTTACCTCAGATAAAATGTTTGAAGCATATGTTAAGTCCATGGTTGCACTTTTTTCTGGTCACACTTGGCTCATCCCATCGCTCTAATCCAGATGTTAGCCTGCATGTTAAATTGGGCATAAGTGACAAAAAAAATGCTCTTACTATGTGGCGATGGTGGCTATATCCTGAGTCATTGTTACAAGTAGTGTAGGGCAATGTGTTGTGATCCTCCCAGTGGAGTTTGATGCTGTTTTCACAAATTTCTTTAAGTTTAAACACAGCTAAACTGCACACTGTGGTTGAAACCAATGAAGCTGATACCTGAGTTTGTACGCACACGGGTGTTGTGCAGATGTAATCATGTAACCAGTGTTCTGAAAATAGCCTGAATAAAGAAAACCAGACAGTTTTGCAGATATTGAGTTTAAAGCTTGATGTGAATGTAGCTGAGAATCGTCCACACCAGGTACTCTGAGTGTCATCTTGATTTAAATACAATAAATACAGTTTCTCCCTTCAGAAAGGGGAGAAACTGAAGCTAAAATATCAATCTTATTACACCGATGATGTTCAATGCTAAGGATGGTATCGATATTATTGATCTTTGGATCGATCCGCTCACCTTTACCCTGTATAATTTATAGATTTATTGGCATGTATGTGCTGACTCTTCCCAAGTTGTGATGAAGAGAGATTGGACCTTCTCCATTAAAGCTTCCAGTTATGTATTTTTCTGCTTACAGAACTCTGATAAATCAAATCTTTACCGGCTTTTAAAATGAAATATTTGTATTTAAAGGTCTTTGATAACGTTTTACTTTTGCTGTTGTAAAACAACCAACAGACACAACTCCTCTTATTCTTTTTGTATAAAGCTTGTAGCTTTATTATAATATTCATTTGTAACTGGTGTATTTATTTTTGTTTCCACTTCAGAATATTACCCACAAAACTTTGCTGTGGATCTGAATCAGGTTCTTTAAAATTGTGAAACCCCTCGAATTGTGTCAAAGATTGTTTCTTCAGTTCTTTCTCATGTTTTAGGGCAGCTATTGATCTTTTTAACTAATCCACAGCTGAAATCTTTAAGCGTGCCTGGATTCCTTCGGGTTGTTGAAAGTCAGTCTTGGAAATGTGGAGGATCATTGATTAAATCAGACATGGGACTGATTGAGGTATTGAAAATGGTCAAATGGTGCCTCTTTATAAAATGAGGAGTTAGTTTTGCGTAATGATGCTTTAGGAAATGGTAACATGAAAAATACTCAAATATTTAAAACAAAAAGGGTCGCTGGTCAGACATGGTTTATGACTCTTATCAGCTCTGAAAAATGCAACATTGTTTCCTGTATGGAGAATAAAGATGTCGACCGCTGGGATGTTTTGATTCATTTCCCACTTAATGCATTTTTTTAATTTTTAAATATGAAAAAAACATTAAATCTGCTGGGAAAAGCTTGTGCAAAAGTGCACTGTAGGAGCTTAATTATCAGTTTGGCAAAAATGTGACATGTAGGGAATTATAATTGATATTTTTACCATAATTGTTTTTTTTTCTTGGCCGATAACTCAATTTATGCCCCAAGAGTGGGCAAAGCAGTGATATCAGAAATTACAAGCCACAGGATCCTGAGGCGTTTTGTCCGAACAATTCATTGTTGTTCTGTTTTATAGCCAAAAGATGACTCTTAATGTAGTATATCTTATTAATTTACCCATTTTTTTTCATTGAGAGTTTAAGATATGATGACACTTTAGTTTTACTCATAAAGCCATTAATCTCCCAGAGTAAAATCATGCCAGCAGTGGTATGAACATGTAGAGAAATTTGTGGGATTAGGATATGCCAGATAGGCTGTGAAATGCTGAAATTGCCTCATTTGGAAGAAATGGTGGTGTATGAACTCCTAATGAGAGACAGATTCTCCTCAGGCATGTCTCTCTCTCTCTTTTCTTCTTCTTCTTCTTTCTGGCTCTTTATGTACAGACAAAGAAGAGGAGGTGGTTCCTTCTTGTTAGTGACCCGACTTTGAGGGAAGCAGGGTTGTTTCATCTCAAAAATAACGCCGTTGCTTTTTCTTTCGTCTCTTCCTCTGCTGGGAGTTGGTGACATTCATTGAGTGCTGATAAGTTCAACAAAAAGATGTGGTGTTGTTGCTGTAAAATATATTTCTGTATATGAAAAGGTTCCAAAGCAGAGATGGTTTAAAGAAAGGTGAAACTGCATTTTTACAAGTTGTTCCTTTCTCTTCAAAGAGTTTGGATACGCGTCTTCAACAAGAATCTAGTGGCTCAACCTAAAATACATCACCAGATCAAAGGGCTTCGACTTTTCAAACTGCTACAGCAGAAATCATCATGACACATAGTTTGTGTTTCATTGAAATAAATGAGAGCAGAGTGTTTATATATATATATCTGCAACGTGATGTTTTATGTTTTCGGTGGATTGAAACATATATCTGAGGTAACAACATAAACTCATTCACTGTGAGTCACTGCTTTCATGTTCTTATTACTACTTCTGAGAGGTGAAGCTGTGTGACACAATCTGCTGTTTCAAACTAAAATAGACAGTGTTAATGAACAGTTTGTAGTGATTGTGAAACTTTCTCGCTGTTTACGTTTCCTTGGAGAATAAAGAACGCCTCTATCCTACGTCGGAGAAAGTAGCTTTCTCCACTTCTCACAGATTACAATACAACTTAAAATACTTGATTCGTCAATCTAAGTTAGTCTTTAATGTAGACAGTTTTTTCTGCTATTTATTATAGTCCTAGCTAGTGTTTTAGTACTCAAGACAGGACTCAAGACCACTTTTTAATAGTCTTGTCTCAGACTCGACTGCCTTTGTACTCATTTTTGTCTCTGTCTCGGACATTAAGGACTATGTGGAACTGCGGAAATATCACTAAATTGCCAGAATATTGTCCAGTTTATTTGTTAACATCTTTGTCTTCATTATATGTAAAACATACTGATTCAAATCTAAGTGAAACTCATTGCTAATTATATATTTTTGTGATTGCTGTCACCCATCCCCACCCCCTTTCACTTGCACTCCAAGAAAGTGAGCAGTGGTTTCCTGGGAGCAGGAGAAGATGTTTGCAAAATCTTCAGTAATACAATTTGGCTACATAAATCATGAATGATGTAATGTTAATACAACATCTAGAAGAATGCATGCAGCCACTTTCAGAGACTAACCCTTTCAGAGACGGTGGGGCCTACGTCAAACTTTATCATTTAGAAAAAAAGCATAAAGAAGCTATGTTAGCAAAGCTAGCTAGCTAACGTTAGCTATCTGCCTCTGCACCAAAATTCTTTACTCGGCCTTCACTCAAAGAGATTTTGTCAATATTATCTATACATACTAAGTTAGCTACCTGTGTACAATACACTGAATGTTTCAGTGCATTATTTTTTATTTTATTTTTTCCTGGTCTTGCTCTCAACTTGGTCTAAGACCCTAAAAGTCGTGGTCTTGTCCCAGTTTCAAGACACTACTGTGGTCTTATTCTTGACTTGGTCTCGAGTTAGGTGGTCTTGACTACAACACTCTATTAGACTAGTTGTAATAAAGCTTATTTTACTTAAAGGCCTCAGTAGTGCATCATATTTGTTTTAAATTTACATTTTTATTACGTATTCATGCATCAAATGTTTAAGTGTCACTTAAAGCTCATCACTTGCTCCTACAGCGAGTCAGTGATTTGTTTCACTGACAAACCCGACACCTGACAATTGTGCCCAACCGTGCACGCAGTCCTGAACAGAACCAAAAAACAAGGACAACAGATGTTCAGCAATGCCTCTGATGTCCTCAACAGCCGACTGACAGCTCGGCGGGTCCCACATTTTAAACAAACAGCTCGTGTAAGAAAATCGCTTCAAAGTCTAAAATGTCTCAGAGCCGTTCTGCAGGACTGATTAAAAGGTTTAGAGCTATTACTGTAGAAGTAGGGCACAGAACGTGCAGTCATAGGTGAAAGAAAGTTCATATTTTAGTTTCAGGATTTTACACATCAGGACATTTGTCATATTTTGTTTCTAAACAGTCGTAGCGTTGTTGCAGGCATCTCAATCCTTTCTGACTTCTGTCGTGAGCACTTGAGCTTGTCTCAAGTGTTAATGATGTATTTTGACGCCTGCCTGGGACTTCTCTGCATACAAGCAGGAACAATGAGGAATTAATTGGAAAATATTTTTTGTATTCTTGACATGTTTTTCTTGTATCCTTCTTGTGCAGTTGGAAAAGTGCATGTAACCCTGAAACACGCTGACTCGTAACAGCTTTTTCAAAGCGATGCATCAGTGTGAGCATGTGATAAAACCACACGTCTGAGTCAGTGTCGCTG
>JARVJO010000125.1:16260074-16271066 GCA_031762555.1 Cynodonichthys magdalenae | reverse complement strand
GTACATATATATTTTTGTTAAACAGGGGCAGATGTTATAAGATATTTTTCTTCTTTCTGCTCCTTTTCATTTTTTTTATGATATTGTTGTGTTGTTTGAGATTTGTTGTTTTTAATTAAATGAAATAAATTTAAATTAAAAAAAAATTAAAAAAAAAAGAATGGAGCATTGTTTTGTCTGCGGGTCTTTTTCACTTCTCTGTGAAACTCTTTGTGTTGAGGAGCAAAAATAAATGTCTAAACTGTATTAAAAGTCTAAAATTTAGAAGGATATGCATTTGACTTGAACTCAAAGTGATAATGAACATGTATAAAAGTGCAATGTATGTTTTCAATTTTGTCCAAACTGTGCTTGGCTGAACATTAGTGAATGTCGTGCCCAAAAGCAACAAACTGAGTGAATGAATGAAATTGAAGTGGTTCTTCCTCTGCAGCTCTGTAATGCAGTCTGTTTTTATGACTGTTTTTTAAACCAAGTATTGTATTTTCCTCAGGGCCAAGATGGCTTTCTGTGGCCATGCAACATAAATCTCAGAAAAATGCATGTAGATCAAAAAGACATTTTCTCAGTTCAGCTAAATGTCAGATTTCTGACCACAGCTCCTGCATGAGATACTGTTTGTTTTCTCTGTTCTGACTTCCCCGTGGTATCTTAGTCGTCTTAAAAACCTAAGCCTAAAACACTTTAACGTCCTGTACAGAATGTTATGAATTAGTCAGATTTTAATCTCATAAAGAGATAAATGACCTTGTTGACTGACTCCCTGCCCAGCAAGGAGCTGTAATGGGTCGTTTTTATTCAATTGTGGTTTGTTTTCAAGGTGGAGGAGTGGTCTGCTGCTTCAGGCTTCACTCTCCAAAGCATGTCCTTGTTCAGGCACGGGAGTTCATTGTGTTAGCTGTAAGGACACAAAGTCTCCTCTCAGGCTGTCTAAAAATACTTCATACCATCTCTGACCCAAAACACCAAGGGGCATAAATACAGAGAAGCAGCATGAAGCAAAAAATAACAGCAAACAGAGAGCGAAACGTAGTGTACTTCTCTGAAAACAACTCTAAAAAGACTGAGCTTGCTGTGAAACGTGATGATGCTTAAATGTATTAAATGCCATGACTTTTAAAAATAAAGGATAATGCCTGGATATCAGATTTTATTAGCTCAGTTTGGAGAAATAGTTTAACTTTGGTTGCTGACGAGCAGACTGAATTAGATAACTGTTTCTTTTCTAAGCAACACACACCTGAATGAAGAAGCTGCAAACTGACAAAGACGATCAATTAATCAATGAGTTTGATTAGTAGCAGCTGAAAGCCACTTGCTCTATTAATTCCTACGATAAGGAACAAAAGGGTAACAAGTTTTTCCACTCAATGCTTCTGGCTTTTCTGCTCAGTATCTGTTAATTATGAACAAAATCATGTTGTGATTTAAAAGGCGGTTTTTGTTTCTATTTGCCAGTTCATGGCTAATTTATGTCTTTATGCAGATCTGTTGCTTTGATCTCATCTCTACATTGTGTTTTTTATTTTGGAACAGTCTGTTTTGAGGGGACCATGACTAACGCATTAGCTCGGTAAATCCTTCGTCTCTCCAGGCGGAAGAGACGGAGAGCACCAGCCTTTCCTCGAGGTTAGGGTCAGCCACTTTCACAGCAGGCAACAGGAAGCCAGAGGGACTGCCGTCTCTAAACGCCTAATGAGCCTCTAATTGATATCCAGCTGAAAAACCCCACAGAGCGTTAATGCCACTTCCATGGAAACTATATTATGTCCTCTCTTCGTTTAGCTAACAAGACTCGGAATGCCCTGAAGCATACATTTTTAACATGGAGCCTCAGTGGTGACACAGCAGTTGTTTAGTGAAGTTATTTTCTGTGGGTTCAGACGGATAACACACAATTACACGTTGTTACACACTCAGTACTTTGTACGGGTTTATAGTGCTGGCTCCCTACACGCCAACATGGGCATCATGTCTTAATGAGACATGTTTCTTTCAAAAGAAGCATCATTAATCTTTTCTGCACTCTGCTTAAAGAATATATAGGCAGGACTGTTGCATTGATTTAAATGTAAAGGTCAGACCTTAATGTTTCACATTTTGTTAAATTGAAATGTTAAAGACAGAAGTTCAGGAACATTTAGGGTTAATCCCATTTCACCTCTTGCCATTATCATTTATTTTCCTTCATTTTGCATGTTTACATGAGAGCTAGGCCAGAATATTTAGATTAAATGAAGAGTAAAGGAAACTAAAGGGTTATCTGGCTCTGTTAGGACTCTTTTAGGAGTTTTGGCTCTTAAAAATATAGATGTTTTATAGTCATAACAATCTTTAGAAACTCTAGTTTGAGGTACAACTGTAAACTAATATCTTAATATTTTAGGGCCTAATCACAATAAACAATATAATTGAAAACTGTATTGAATTAAATTTAGCAAATGTTTAATTTGAAACTATTCCTGTTTGAAAACTGCCCTGTGCAAATATAAAGAGGCACGCAACAGGAAACCTCATAAATATGTTTAGTTTTCAGTCAGTTCGATCCAAATTAAACTTTTTTTTTTCCAAACTGTGTGTTTCGAAGAGCTATCTGCAACACATAAGGTATCAATAACTTTCCACACAACCCCCCTGCAGAAGATCTGACTTGTCGCTTAAGTGAAACACATTTTCTATAAATTAGGTGATTTAGCTCATTGGTCTACTAACGTATGTTTCCAGACCTTTTTGCAATTTTACACCATGGTCCAGAGTGTGGGACCATATGTTCTGAACATTTAGGTCAGCTTTTCTTTGTATCTGTTTTAGGGCTGCACAACATATTGCAACTATATTGGCATTGCAATATCAATGTGTGCAATATTCAGGTTGCAAAGGAATGCTTGGAGTACAATAATTGTTGACTAATTTATTTAAAGAGTTTAGAAGTTGTATTTTTCATGCTATTGCAATATTTATCCAGTAGGACAGAGTCTCATGGCAGCAGAAGTTCACACCAAACACAAATGACATTGGGTCCCAAATGTTATCTCCATCACAAGATTTTCCATTATCGTGTAGCCCTAATCTGTTTTCAACATTCAACAAAACGGTCATGATGATTCACAAAGATTTTATACTGCATGAAAGCTTACATACTCATGGTCCTCCAGGAGGAGCTGAGAGGAAAATCCTAAATGTCCTGAATATCTCCTAAAATTATCTTTAGAGCAAAAACATTAACAGGCGCATTCTAAAGATTGTCGGAAGAGAAAAATTAGGTCAAATATTGGTATAATTATCTTGCCGCGTTAATCTGGTATTAAAAAAAAAAAGTGGACAAATGAAAGTCAGAAAATGAAATTCAAATTTTCATAGGATGAGATTTCTGTGGTTTTTATTTACATTTTTTATTTTTTTTCCATGATGTGTGACAAAGTTTTAAACAAAAACAGTGACAAGTCTGTAAGGAGGTCTGACCTTTCTCCTCCTCTAATCATCGTCTCTCTGCGGGGGGACAGCTGCTTTACTAATTTGACCTTTCTGGTTTCAAGTGACAAGAATAGTGTCATTCTGAGGCCTCTGCCATTTCCCTTTTAACCCTAAATCTTTTAACTCCTTATATAGAAACATAAAAAAGCTTTATAATGAAAGCACCTCTAGGCATCGATTTGTGAATTCTGATTCACACAGAAAAGTTTAATAAATGTTCCATGTTTGTTTTGTTTGTTTTGCAGTCTATTTCTGCATACTGTGCTATTTTAGCCATTAGCACATCAAAACATTCAGGTTATTCGGGTAATAGGTGCTAAAACTTTAGCACTTTCTTAAAAAGTTACATTAATGTATCACAATTTAAACATTTTTAAAAAAAATCTCTATTAGCAAACTTCTCGTGCTATTTTTAGCATTTAGCAACTTTAAGCCTTCAGCTAGCTATATGCTACTTTTAGCTTTTACCCAGCCTTTTAATGCTTTTAGCTAGCCATTTGCTACTTTTGTTTACTTCTTTTAGCCAGCCCTTTTCTACTTTCAGCTTCTAGCTAGCCCTTTGCTTCTTTTAACTTTTAAGCATGCATTTGGGTTTGTTTTAGCTTTCA
This sequence comes from Cynodonichthys magdalenae, assembly GCA_031762555.1. Lineage (NCBI taxonomy): Eukaryota > Metazoa > Chordata > Actinopteri > Cyprinodontiformes > Rivulidae > Cynodonichthys > Cynodonichthys magdalenae. The sequence goes on along the minus strand of JARVJO010000125.1, from coordinate 16,266,984 downwards.
GTTAGTGTTTTCTTTCTTTCAAATTTTATCTAGTTCTCTACTGCTTTTCATTTTAGCTTTTGGATAAGTTTTGCTACTTAAAGCTTTTAGTTAGTATGTTCTTTAAACTTTTTTTTCTAGCTTTTTGATACTTTTAGCTGGCCTGTGCTATTTTTGCTTCAAGCTACATTTGTGATATTTTTCATTTTCATATTTAACATTTTTTTTATTTCTTAGCTAATATTCTGCTTCTTAACTTTAAGCTCCTTCAGCATATTTTTTCGCACAATATTAAACTTAATAAATATGCAAAAACATTTAAAGATATTACAAACATTTAATATTGTTTTTCTAACAATAGTTGTTTATAGTTTTCTTTTCTTGCTTACAAAAGCTCAAAAACAAAACCCTTTGTGAAACCATCTGGGAATGATGGAGACATAATTTTCCTTTTCTGCTCCTCATTTTTATTTCAGTCTTTTTTTTAGACTGGTTGGCTCGGTTTAATTAATGTGTTGGCAGTTCTGTGTAGAACTCTGATTAAGTTCTACAAAATCATCCTACTGAGAGAAACATGTAAACTATAATTAGAAACTAGAAAAAAAATGTGAGCGATACCCCTGAGGAAATTTGATTATAATGTTGCAACTTTTTTTTTTTTTTTCTAAAGACATCTGGCAGGCAGAATTTACTTTCTGCTATTAAAATCAGCATTTTACAGTTGTCCTTTCTAATTCGTAAATAAACTAACAGGACGTTTATGAAACTTGGAGGAATTTGTTGAATTATACTGAACTTGTTTTTGTGAGTAATGAAGAAATAGTTTAACGAGTACTGGAGCATTCCTTTCATAATCAGCTGTAAACTACGACATTAGATGGAAAACCCAGTCCTCTTTGAAGCACCATTCAAGGTTTAAACGAGTCACAGAAAGCTGGACTGAACTGGTATTTTGATATCTTTTTTTTTTTTATGCAGTTGAAGTTTAAATTGAGTGATTTTTGGACAGAATTTTCTCATTTCTGTGTCTCAGACTTGACTGTTAACATCTCCCACACAGATATTTGAGCCCCCCACTCTCCTGCCCATAACTGGCCGTCTAATGACATAATGATACATTTAGTCAAAGTGCCTGGAAGCTCTGCATCACAACTCTGAAAGCGGTATTTTATTTCTAATCCGCCCACTGAAGAATGCAACAACTGCCCCAGTCTTTCCTGTGACAACAAGTCCTTGTTGCTCCGAACACTGTGTGTTTTTCTGACTTGCCAGCCGCCGTTTGTAGTTTCCACAGCAGAGTGAACAGTGACAGGTCATAGACTCGCACCGCCACTGAGCTGGATGTCAAACTGCTTCTGCTGCGTGTCAGTAAACATCCTCCGTCACTTTCACCTGAAGTTAAACTCATTTCATCTGGTTGCTTTTGTAGAGATCTGCTGAGCGTCTCTGCTGGAGAGGAACCGGTGAAATGTAGCACCTCGCTGCTCTCAAAGCCGGATTTGTTGTCTTCTCAAGGTGAGTTGTGTCTAATGTTTCCTCGCACTCGAAACTTGAGTGTAGTAAAATTGCATCCCACTTTAACTGCTGTGCCACACGAAGATCCAAACACAAAGCAGCAGAACTGATTTTTTTTTTTTGCGAAGCTTGAGCTTTAGGCCACGAACAATACAAGAAAACCTGTTGGAGAGCAAACTTTTTTTTGAAGAATACACTGATAAATGTACAGACTTCCATATATTTCCTTGCTTACATTTGAAATGTGTACATTAACAAACAAGCCTTTTAATAATGCTGCTCATTTAACAAATTTAATGCCTAGATCATCCTGATATGTTCAGTTCCAGACATATGGATTATTTTCTCTTCTTAACGGAAATAATCCCTAGAAAATGGATCTTAATCGTATTTTTAATGTATTTTAATGAGGAATTCTTGGCATGATTTGAAAGGGGAGACCTCAAACCATATTTGGATATTGGGATTTCCCATCTCCATCTTCTTCCACTTATCCATAGTCAGGTCGTGGAGGCAACAGGTCTTGGAGAGAAACCCAGACATCCCTCTCCTCAGCAACATTTTCCAGCTCGTCCTAGGGTACCCCGAGGCGTTCCCAGGCCAGAGAGGATACATAATCCCTCCAGCAAGTCCTGGGTCTTCCCCGGGGAGGTGTTCAGGAGGCATCAGATGCCCGAACCTCCCCAGCTGACTGTCGATGTAGAGGAGCATCAGCTCAACTCCAAGCTCCCCCCGGATGATGGAGCTCCTCACCCTGTCAAAGGCTGAGCCTGGCCACCCTATGAAGGAAGCTCATTATGACCACTTGCATCCGGGATCTCGTTCTTTCAGTAATGATCCACGCCTCATGACCAAAGGTGAGGGTTGGAACGTAGACAGACCAGTAAATCGAGAGCTTTGCCTTTTGACTAAGCTCTTTCTTCATCCGAAGTAACACCCTTATTACTGTGGACGGGGCCCCAATCTGTCGATCCATCTCCCGTTCCATCTTACCATCACTTGTGAACATGACACCCAGATACTTAAACTCCTCCACTCTTCCCCCAACTCGGAGGGGGCATTCCACCCTTTTCCGGTCGAGAACCATGGCCTCAGACTTAGAGGAACCGACCTTCATCCCAGCTGCTTCACACTCTGCTGCGAACCGCCCCAGTGTACCCTAAAGATCTTGGTCCGAAGACACCAACAGAACCACATCATCTGCATACAGCAGAGATGAGACCCTGTGGTTCCCAAACCAGACACCCTCCTCTCCATGACTGCGCCTTGAGATCCTGTCCATAAACACTACAAACAGGATCTGAGACAAGGGACAACCCTGACTGAGTCCAACCTGCACTGAGAACAAGCTCAACTTTGATCCAAGAATGCGAACACAGCTCCTGCTTTGCTTATATAGGGACTGTATCGCTCTTAGTAGCAACCCAGACACCCCATACTCCAGCACTCCCAACAGAATGCCTCAAGGAACACGGTCATAAGCCTTCTCCAAGTCTACAAATCACATGTAGACTGGAGAGGCAAACTCCCATGACCCCCTTAGCAACTCTGCAAGGGTAAAGATCTAATCCACCGTTCCACGTCCAGGATGAAAGCCACGTTGCTCCTTCTGAATCCGAGGTTCAACAATCAATCAGAGCCTCCCTTCCAACACACTGGAGTAAACTTTCCCGGGGAGGGCGAGAAGTGTGATCCCACGATAGTTAGAACACACTCTCTGGTACCCCTTTTTAAAAATGGAAACCACCACCCAGGTCCCCCTGGGATCTCCTAGCTGGTAAAAAATAGTTTTGCTAGTGCACCAGAAATATAGCAAAACTATGGATTTCTTCTCAAAATCATTATTTGTTGGTAAAGGTCAGAAAAGTGCTTCAAAACATTCTTCAAGATTATATTTTCAGCATTTCCTTTGAGGGACTCATAGATTCATCATATTTTGACAAAATCTAATTATCACATTTTTAAACCAATGCACTGTACCTGCCTTTAGGTCTTTACCTGACTTAATCCTTGGTTTGATGTGACGGGTTACATATCAGGGCAAAGGCTGGAGAAATACATTCATGTGGCCTCTATCCTTTGAGAATTTGAACACATATTTGGTAGAGATGCTGTCATCTCAAGCAGCTGTCAGTCAAAATTGTATTTTTTATTTTTAAAGTGTCCCGATGGCTGATAGATGTGTCAGCTTGGGGCCAATTCAATTACTCCATGACTGGCCAGCCATGAAATAGTTGTTTGCTCTGACTCTGAATAAGTTTCAGAACCAAAGCCTTCTTATTGCCATTTCAGAGGTAGATAATATTGAGATATTGATATTTCTGTAGAAAACTTTGAAGGGTACTGATGCAGCTTTTGGGTGATGTTTCCATGTGAAGTATGCCCAAGTTGAAGAACTCTAAAGAAGTGGTTCACCAAAATCTTATCAATCTTTATTGTTTTTTGTGCAGTTTTCTGCAAACTTCGGCAAAGGCTTTACCAGTGTTAAATGTCTCATCCACACGTGATAATCTGTTTGGTTTTAAACATGCAGATGAACAGCTTCTGTCAGCTGTAACAGTGAGTGTGGCTCGCAGGCTGCAGAGAGGTATGCAGAGTGACACTGGCTGGATCACATGGACGCGTCTGTGGCGCTAAAGATGCAAGCTGGCAAATGGAGTGGAAGAGTAGCCCCATTAAACCTTGGCTCTCCTCTGAGAAAGAGGCCAACAGCTCTGAATGCTGGCCTCTCGCTCCCTGGCAGAAAGTGCTGACACAATTTTCTTTCTTTTTTTTGTGTGTTTGAGTAAAATGCCTTGTGACCGCATGACATTGGCTCTTTTCTTCCTCTTGAGATCCCCCCCACCCGGCAGTAAAGCTGGCGCTACACAATGGAGACGCAGTGTGCGACTGCTGTTTAGGAGGTGGCATAAATTGTAATCAAGCCATAAAATGGTGCAAAGGTCTGCATTACTCACTTTTTAGCTAGTGAGCAAGGAATTCCTTTGTCTGAGGAGTTAATTGGCTTTACCGCTTTTCATTCTTCAGTCACTGCCTGGAAGATACCCAGGGAAACAAATATTTTTATTCCTGTTTCTAGCTTTTCAAATGAATTGGGCTTCTTTTCACATCTTCAGATGCACAAATCGTGCCGGAGAAAAGCTGCTTCAGCCCATTTGCTTGCGGTGCAGACCTGTCAGTTTGTGATGACCTGCAGTGGTGGCTCCTGTGCCGGTCAGCGGTGCAGAGAAGCAGAAATATTACATCGTCTCCAGGCACATAAAGCATCAGCTACTACGATGATGTGCATTTGACCTCGACACACCTTCCCTCACGAGAAGCTGTAGTTACTTCTCTGTGCCTATGGCTATTGTTACAGTCAAGCAATTGCATTTTTTGTGTTTTATTTAATCGTATTTGTCATGCATTGACCAACCAGATGCTGTAGATGGTAAATCTCTGCTGAGCGCTGCAGGGACTGATGATGAGAACGATCTGCGTTGTCGAGTCACTGAAGGGGATGTGAAGGAGATGGTTGTTCCCCTGTGGGTTGTGTGTGTGTGTGTGTGTGGTGAGTGAGCTGCAGCCCACAGCCTCTGAAAGGGTGCTGTGTAAAATCCGACACACTCAAACCCACAAACTCTGACAGCCAGTTGTGACGAAAACCAATTTAGGTGGCATGATAAATCTTGTTTGAACTGTGGGGGAGCTGTTCTCTCTGCCTGGGCCTCGTCTCTTCAGTTTAAAAGTCGTCCTTGTTGTCGGGGAGGATTTGAAGTCAGAAAGACAAGCAGCTTTAGAGAAGATGAGGCAAAAGTTTATTTTTACACATTGCTGGAATGTTCCATTAACAACACAATGTTGGAAGTGTTCTTTGTCAGATTTCTTTTTATCTTGTTGCTTTGATTAAAACACAGGTAAAAAAAACTTGGATAGCCTAAGATTAAGAATGCCTAACGCTGCAGGGAGGGGTGTCCTGATTCTTTTTTTTTTTGTGTAATGTAGTTAAACAACTAATGTCTAGTTTGATGTGCACTGATGTGTTAAGTTTGGTGTTTTGGAAAAATAAAGGTTTGGATATTCTAAAAAGCTTTTATTGCTGCTCTGATTGCTCAGAAATGTTTTTATTCATTTTAGCTTTTGTCATTGTTTTAAATAAGCTAATGCCTTTGTGGTATACGCTTATATTGATACATTTTTCAGTCATATTGTTTAGTCCTAATGTCTAGTTGGATGTGGACTGATGTGTTAAAAAGGACATATCATCCAAACACACTTTTTTTTAAGCTGTTAAATACATTTTGTTGTACTTGTAGTCTTTAGGGGTGCAGAAAATTTGAATTTAGTCTCTCCAGGTGCTGTGTAGATATCTTTTATATTCTGTTTGGGTCACATTTTTCAACCATTAATTTTTCTATATTTTCTATGACGTTTTCTGAACAGTTATGTCACAGAATTTGCGACAGAATTGTTAAAGTCTGGACTTGCCAACTTCAATTTGGTGGTCTTCATTCTCCTCTGGCTCTGGGTCAAATTCTGGCTCCAGCATGTAAGGCTGGATGTACAAGTCTCCCTTTTTGACATCATTTATATAATTTGTATATAAAAAATTTCAGCTATATAGACGTAAATCCCTCTATCAAACTGGAATGAACTGGTCTGGGAGCTGGAGGACGGCGGGGTGTGAAGCTCTATGTTTGGATTTAAAGAGACAGTCTCAAAACAAGTTGATCTGAGAGACACCTCAGAAAAGGGGAGGAAAGAGGGGCTTGTGGAGTTAGAATAAGGAGGAATTCAGACTAAAGCATTACAGTTCTACTTTCTATAGACCACAACTATACGATTTAAATGTGAAAAAGAGTTTAAAAGCATCATATCTCCCCCTTTAAGTTTGTTTTTTTGTAAAGACTTGGGCGTTATAAAAAGTATTTTAACAAATCTGTATGTTAAACCCTTGGAGAGACCTTGTTTGGATACAAACAAAAGCCTTTCCCGTAAGAACCTGGTTTAGTTTAGTCATGGATGCCAGCTAATAACGTTGCTAGTTAAATGGGAAACCACTTAAGGTTGTCTTATTGTCACTGGACTACTAAATCTGGCACGAACACAGCAGGAGGGACCCCGGGGTGAACAGCAGGAACATGCAGAATAACCTCAACCTCCCCTTGAAAAGGCTTGTTGACAGAAGAGGAGTGGATCATATTCACCCCGGGGGACAAAAACAAACAACCAACCGACTACGCAGTCCACCGTCTGTGCTGCCGGTTTAAAAAACAAACGCTCCGCAGTGTTTACAGACTTGTATGTTTATAGCTGCAAGCCGGCCTAATTGTCATGCAGCTCATTAAAACGTTTTAGGCTGGGGCCTTTGAAGCCGGACACGTTGGGAGTTACATGCTCGAGATGAGAAGCAGCTGGGTGAAAATAACGGTAAAGG
>JARVJO010000125.1:16236325-16246792 GCA_031762555.1 Cynodonichthys magdalenae | reverse complement strand
GTCCAGGACCCAACACATAGGCATCAGGTCCTGGGGCTGGAGTAAAGGTTGTTCCAGTCACTGTATTGCTAGCCCATCCAGCCTGGTTCCCCACCAGACAGGCCAGAGGCCTGATGTTATTAAGAAGATAAAGAGCTGTTTGAGTAAGCCTTTTCCCACAGAGTCTCTGTCAGATTATTCTGGTCTGGAGATGGCCAACAGGGCCCACAGACCCACCAGTGGTTGGGCAGTCAGTTATCACTTCCATTTTAACTGCAGTTACACCCTTGTTGCTACAGAACCCATACGCTCCACATAAACTAGACACCTTGATTCATAGATTTTAGCTCCATCTGTAAAACTAGCTGAGTTAGTCTTTTTTATGTTTGCTTAGATTTCCTAGAGACTCCTTGCAAATTGTGTCAACTGTTACTAAATGCCACCCAGATTCTTTGTTATAAAAGTAAAGAAAATAATTCACATTTTATTGTAAACTCTGTTCTCTGTGATACAGATGTCACCACCTCCTAAAAGCTCCGAACCTGAGGACATAAATCTAAATTAATAATCTATTGCAGGGCTGGAATGAAACTTTGTTAGCAGGAACCTTAAGTGGTTTCTGCATCACGACTCTCACCTTGTGAGCCAGGCCCCCGACACGTCCCCTTATTGATATCAGTTTGATTTATGGGGCGCCGCTGCCCTGGTCTATCCTCAGACTGGAGACTCTGATTTATCCCTGTCTGATGCTGAAGGGTGAATGTTGATGGAAAGATAAGGAGACTAAACGTGTTCTTTGTTTTTAAATGCAAGTATACTCTTTGTTGGCCTTACAGATGCAGCTTGGCAGGATGATGTTTGGTTTAATGAACTGGTCAATCTCTAGCCCATCAACTCTAAAACAAATGAGAAGAAATCAGTAGATTGTGAAGAACTTTGTTTCTAAGACACTCAGGAAAGATGCTTTTCTGTGGCCGGGTTCTGATTAAAAGTCAGACGTATATATATTCTTGTCAGACGGACGGATCGTGCTATAATTGCCCAAAGAAACCTGCGTCCCTCAGGGCGGTGGCCATTTGTCTTTCAGTTTGTTGATGCTCCATTTATCTTCAGCTGCTCAATGATTTTTACTCGGATGTCTTTGATGGGTGACTCATAAGTACCCATTTTTAAACAGAATCTTCTTCCAGCCTGAAGAATTAAGACCGTATCTTATTACCCACCACCGTGTGTTGTGTCTTTCTTAGAAAATATTTATTAAATGCACCTTTACAATGAGTTCAAGACCTCAGCCCTAACTTATTGACATTAGTCAACACAAATGCATCTAGAACTCATTTTTTAGCATATGATGATCTTTGTTCGAAACGTCTGGGCGATCTGCATTCAATTCTTTATTTTAAATGTATTTATTCACATCTCTGAAAGGTTTAGTGACTTGAGATCCATGTCATCCTTCTTTGGGTCTGCCGCAGCTTCTGCTTTAAAGCTAATCACAGTGAGAGCACCCCTCCTGGGAAACGTGCATCCTCCCTAATTGTATCACTGTGTCTGTGGGGTTTCCTCTTAGATGAGTTTTAATTTAAAAGCGGGGGGTAACATGAGATAAATCCCATTTGATGCCCTGTGACACTGGCCCCTGCCACCACTGGCCCCATTAAAGGACACTTATTGATTGAAAATAAGCTTTGTAATTAATGGAGGGTCACAGCGGCAGCATCTAGGTCCGGGCTCAGACCTGGAGTGGTTTAGTCTGCACCTGCTATATACTGGATTTATTTTAATGTTTAAATAAAACATAAAGCTTAGAAATTAAAATTTAATAGACAACATCAAAGTTGAGGTATGTCAGACTTGAACTGTTGTTTCTGCAGAGATGTAATGCTAAGAGCTAAATGAGTAAAATCTGTTGATTAAGTTAACTGAAATGTTAAAACAAGCAGAACAGAAGCTAAAATATAGCAAAACCATATCTAAAAGCTAAATTTATCAAGATTGTTGATATTTGCAGTTGGGAAAAATGAAGCTAAATGTAACAAAAATATAGCTAGAAGCAGAAAAAGGCAAAAGTAGATGAAAGTTACATTTAGCACAACTGTAGCTTAAAGCTAAAGCTAAAATTATCAAAACTATGGATAAAGTTAAAATTAGCAAAAAAGATTAAAGCTAAATGTTGAAAAAAGGTTGCTTAAATAAGCAAAACTTTAAATGAAAGCTAAACTTTTAACATAACTGCAGCTAAAAGCTAAAATAAGCTAGACTGAAGCAACAAACTAAAAAGAGCACATCAAGACAAATACAAAGCAAGTTTGTAAAAGAACTAAAGAAAACTGAAGATTTTTTTATTTATTTTTTATAAAAGTTAAATCATTAAAACTTGCAAAAGTACACATTTTCCAATCGAACTGAATGTTTGAAAGAGTAAAATAGCACATAGTATGCAGGAATAATTTACACAAACATACAAAAGAAACGATAAACTGGACAATGTGAATTTGTATAATTTCTTTTTAATTAAAACATGACAAAGGAATATTTTGGTATCACTTTTTGTTTTTTTTCCCCAGACAGGATTACAAATACACCACGCTGCATTTTTCAACTCGTTTCTTTTTCTACCCTAACAAACCAAATATGCTGTTTGGTTCGAGCAGAGCTGCGGAAATCTGCTCCTGCACCTTTTTAGGTGGGTTTTATCAGGCAAAAGCAGCATTAAGGCCTCGCTGTGGAAGATCCTGAATTGGGCTGCATCCGCTTACGCACATGACTGGATCTGTGAGAGGCATGCTGCTTCTTGGCTTCTCTTTACAGAATCCGCTTCCAGGGGTCAGATAGAGTGGGAACGAGGGAGGTGATGAATGCCTACGCCCTCAAATGAAACAATATTAGATGCATGTTTATGCGAGCGCTCGTCGCGTCCTTTTAGATTTTAAACACCGATTGGCAGCATCGTGTCCTGATTTCATCCTCCGAACAGCTTCTGAGCTGCTGTTTCTGCTTCACATATGGAAACAGTTTTACTCGAACACATGCAGTCGCCTTTGTTTTATCTGTTCCCTTCACTGTGAGGAGGAGCTGACTGAGTTGCCGTGGGTATTTACTCAGTGAGTCACGGCTTTTTAAGATTTCCAGTTAGTATTATCGCAGCTTGACGTATGGCCTGCAGGCTAACCAAAGCAGTCATAATAAGCTGTTTGCTTCTCATATTTTAGACTGAGCTGAACAAGTGACTTGATACTTCCTCTTCTGTCAGTTCCTGTCTTCTGCTAAATGGAAGAGAAGATATAAAATTGCAACAGTACTATTAGAAAAATAAATTGGTCAGAAAGAAATTTGACATTTTGTTCTTTATATTTGTTTTCCACAAAATTCCCTTTAATATCTAATCATATTTCAATAATTAGATAAAACAATCCATTTTAAGTTGAGATTTATTATCCTGAGCCCATTGATAAAAGAACAAATCACCATCAATTGTTAATTTTAATATAATGACACAATTTACTGTCTCCTTCTTTTATAACTCAACGTTTCCTCTGTGATCCCGCAGTTCTGTGAAACAGCAAGTGACATTTGTTTGAGATTTCAGCGTGTAATTTGCTGTGATGTTTGACTAATTCACAGCAACAATTAGAGACTCTTGCATCTGATCAAACACAGTAGTCAGTGAGTTAATTCCACTTTTGGTTTTGGTCCGCAGCTTCAGGCAAGACAGCAAAACAATGCCGCGGTTGTGCGTTTTTCTGACTTTAACATCAGTGATTTAAAAAAAAAAAATAATAAAATGGGAAAATGTTTTAAGGACCTCTTCTTATTGTCTTTCTAAGCAAACTGCAAACACAACTTGAGCTTTGATCTGGTCTGCTTTTGGTTTTCATTTGTCTTCCTGGTATATTTAATAATAACAATCTTTCTTAGTTGTAGAAGTGTAAGGAGAGAGAGGTAGATGTTTTGAAAACCCTTTCCTGCCTTCCTGGTCTTTTGTTTTTATTTATCAGTTTTTGTTTGGGTCTCCAGCTGGAGCTCGTCTGTGGGGCTTTGCTGAGTCACTTCCATCCAACCGAGAACATCTGCTGCCGTGCTTGTTGCGACGACGTACATCAGAATTTATATGGGTCACTGTGGGAGGGGAAGGGTAGGCGGCAAAAAAAAAAAAAAAAGGGAAAATTGTGTGATTCAGCAAACACAAAAGTGACGGTTTCATAGTTTTAACTAGATTGACTCTTAACTTTAGCCTGTTTTCATGCAGATTTCAACCAGCAGAGGGCAATGGTTAATTGTTGTCATTGTTTCCTATTTCAAACAAATGCATCGAACTTAAAAGTTAGTGGTAAATAGTTTGGCATGTCTACAAAATAGCTATAAAACATGCAAAGAAAACTTACAAAATCACGGAGAAAAAATGACAAACTTAAAATGCTTTTTTTGTTCTGTTTACAGAATGTAAATTTTCCCATGTGAGATGATTATTTTCAAATACTAGTATGATTTTTTTAAAATAAGAAGCAATAAGTAGTGATCAGGTGGGGTTTATGTTTTTAAAAGCGTTTTCCATTAACGTGTGGTCTATAAACTGATTTTTTATTTAGTGACACTTATTTTGTTTTCCAGATAAAGATTTAAATTGAATTATTTTTATTTTTGCTTCAACTCTTCAGAAGCTTTTTTTTTATCTCCTTTCATAGTTTTGAAAAGAGCAGGAATTTTCCGTCTCACTTTCTTTCTCTCGACCGCAGCGTGTTTACAAAATAAAACACAAGCTGGGGGTTCTTCTTCTGAGGCGTGTTGTAAAACCACTTGTACTTCCTTCCATTATTCTCTAATTACAAGGAGACATTTGATCTCACACTTTGATGACGGAGATAAGATTAGGCATCATGAATGGGATTTTCCCAGCTTCAGTTTTCTGATACATAGCACCCATTAACTCCTTTTGAAGCTCCCGTTTTTCTCTTCCACCTTTAGGGCTGAAGATTTGCAGCTCCTTGATATCCCTGATAAATGCTTTTTAAACTAATGAATTTCTTTAACGCAGTTAGGTGGATTTCCTGGCAGAGACGGCCTGTTGTACTAAAAAGTACCCTCACAAAGATTAATATGCATTTTCCTTTCCTTTCAGATTTTTTTGGAGTTGGACGTCTGCTGCAGGCATGTTTAGGAACAGCTTGAAGATGCTGCTGACGGGGGGGAAGGCCAACCGCAAGAGTCGCGGCAGCGGTGAGTTTGTCCACAAATAATGGCGAGGTGTTTGCTGCAGGGGGTGTTTCTGGATTTATTTTAGGAAACGGGTCCTCAGAGGATGAAATATAGTTTGAGTAAATCGCTTTTAGAAATGATGGCATTAATATATTTAATCTAAAGAGCAGTTAAGAAAAAAAAAATGAATTTTGAGGCTATGCTTGTTTTAAAGCATCAGATCAAAGTTTTGTTTTAAGTTTTATGGATTTAAGGCTGCTTTGTCTTTTTGTGTAATCACAAATTAGCTTCTCAAATCTAAATAGCAATGCTGTAATATTTTTGACTGATGTCCAATATAATGATATTTTCTGTCTGATTTTGATCAATTCCAGTACAGAAATGTTATCTATCATTTTGTTTCCAATTCTACTCAGACTTGCTTCAAACTTACACCTAAAACATTAAAAACCTATCCTTTTTTTGTGTAAATCAAAGCCATGCATGCCCAAGTTTTAAAGAAAGGTCTTGCACCATCTGTTTAAAGCTCAGAGTGTTGGACGGGGATCACTCTCTGCTACCACCGCACCTACTTTTAGGTCAATATCTATAAAACTAATGAAGTCCTAGCCATTTCGCTAAAGTCATTTAGCTTTTGCAGCCACCTAGAATTAAATTGGCTTCAAACGTTATCAGTTGTAGAAATAAATCCAATGATTACTTTCTGTGGGTGTCATAAAATTATTCCAGTGGTTCATGAGATATTTCGGTGCACAGGCACAAACATCATCTCCCCCTCTGCTGTTTGTCAGCGGGCGATAATTAAATGTAAGGGCAGGAGTGTGCTTAAACGTGCTGCAGACCGCACCAAGATACAGATGTTACAGTGCAGGAGACAGATTGTAAGAACAGCTTTTTCTCTGCTGGGATGAATGAATTCCCTGCAAGATGATTGCAACAGATATCAAAACACTGGAGGGTACTACAGTTACGCTCCACTGATTGGTCGTCTCCCCTCTTCACACGTGCTGTCAACAGACAAAAACATTAAAGGCAGAGGGGAATACTGTAGGTCTGTTATCAGCTCAGACTGTCGAATCTCAAAGCTTCATCACAATAAATAAAATGAAAGGACAGATGCAAAGAGAATACACTGTGTGGATGACCCGAAAATCAGTTCAAAAGGTTCTGATCACTGTATCCTCAAAGAAAAAAAAAAATGTTTTTTAGCAACTTGAAATGTGTTTTAACCTATTTTATTGTCTTTTTCACCTACAGCCATGAAAAAAACAATCGTGTAATCTATCTTTTTATGTGCTTGTTAGCAAAATATCTCATGAATCACTAAATGGATTTTAATGAAACTTGGGCTTAAATGCTTCACAATTCTGTCAAATGATTAGATAAAGCAACAACAAAGAAACATGGAAATGTTCTAAAATAAGTGAAATTAATATAAAAAAAACAGCAATACAACATAGAAACATTAGCTCTTAAAGAATCTCAAACTCTGCCAGAATCAAAAGCCAAACAGTAATAATGGGTCTTAAGCATAGATTTAAAAGTTCCAATGTTCTCAGCCATACTACTAAAAAAAGGTGAACTATTCCACAGGTTTCAAGCAGAAACCTCAAAAACCTGATCACCTCTGAATTTGAGCTTCGATCAAGACATGTCTAAGAGAAACTGGTTGGATGACTGAAGTGCTCTAACTGGAGTGTGGATGTTAAGGAGATCACAAAGGTATTATGGGGCCAGAACTTTTACAACTTTAAAAGTAATCAGTTAAATCTTAAAATATATCTTAAAAAACAGGAAGCCAATGGAGAGAAGCCAGAACTGGAGACATGTTTATATTTTTAGTATCTACTAAAAGGCAACAACCCTGGCATAGCTGGTCTAGTCTTTTTTTTTATATCAAATATAGGTCTTTAATTTACTCAAATTTTATTCATCACAAATGGATACAAACATTTCTTTTCTATGAGCTTCTTTAACATTCAACCATATAAAGAGGATTCTGACTTATCAGTATCTTACAGGCAGGGATCCCTCAAAATCTGTCCCACTGTTGCTGTGGGAAAAGCACTTGGCTTAAAAAAAAGCTCTAACTGTACAGAATGCACTGGCTGCTGAAATTGGTTCAAAAAAAGAGATTGTGAGATACAATGATTGTCTGTCTGCTTGTGTTTGATGTTGCTCAAAGACAGCTTCTGACTTCAGGAATGCTGCAGCCCAGAGGGGGAGTAAGCCCAGTAATCTGCACACAACATATGAGCTTTTTGTTCTTTACTGGAGAAACTGAATACTAGAGATAATCTTCTCAGATTGAGATGGATTTAAATGTTGTGAATCTATACAGTGAGGAAAAAAAATAATTATCTCTGCTTGTTGTTTCCAACACAGACGTTCACATAAGGAATACATATTGCCCACCGCCGTTCATGGTTTTAAATTAACATAATTGTATGTTTAAAAATGACAGAGTTGAAGCCGTTTTGATCAAGCTTTGAAGTTGTGTTCATTTTTATGCAATGTTAAGATATTAAGCTCAAGGGATGTCTTGTCATTGGCCACGTTTTCACCCAATTGTAATGGGAATTTTGTATAAATGTTTAAAATGTCGCAAAGAAAAAAAGAAATACAAATTAGGCGTGTTTCCATCTACTGGTTTGGAGCAAATCAACCAGGCTACGCAAAGCACAATTTCTTTAGACGTTGTTACGCATGGTTGTAATAAACAGGATGAAGAGGTAGCAAACTAGCAGGGACCACACATCTCGGGACAATAAAGATAAGTTTTTTAGGAATGTGTTGCTGTTGGGTAAGTTGTAATTGTTCTGTCATATCAGCTTGTATTGGTGATGTTACATGCTGTTGAGAGTTGTAGAGAAAGAAATGCAATTTTTTCAGGATTCCAGGAAGATGCCGACAGTGAACGTTTACCTTACGATTGATAAGCTGTTTCTGCTATGTCAGAACTTAATCAGCAAATGTTTTTCCATCTCTTCTTTTGCACATTAACTTTTTTCTGAAAGTCCAAAAATCACACGTGAGCGTTTTATTTTTCAAATTTTCTGTTTCTATCAACCTTTTCTAATGCCATGCTTCAAAATGCGCTTAAAAAACATTGATGGAAACACAACTAATGATTCTCAGCTATAACAACATAAATTTCATAAATATTTGTGTAATTGACTGAATTATCGTCATTTTTGTGTTTCATAAGTTGGATCTGTTGTTGCGACCATCTTGAATTAAGTTGTCGCCAAAGTTAAACAGTTATACAAGTCTATCAAATGATTGTTTCTTAAAGGTTTTATTAAAATCTGATTTGGGGTTTATGGGATATTCTGCTAACACACGGGCGAAAACCGTGTCGTCTAGTGACTCCCTTCAGCGACATAATAAGTTAATGCATTAAATTACCCTTTTGGATTCTTTGACTGCTGTATCCAGTGAATGTAGATACTAGTGAAGTTCTGTTTAATGTTGTTTGGATGTTAAGGGTTGTATCGTCTCTGTCATCGTCAGCAGTGGTTGTGGAGAAGTGGCACTCGACTCAAAACAAAGTCAACAGCCTGACGCTGCAATTACACTTGTGGCCTTAGCCGATTTCAAAATGAGAAATGGAGGTCAAAAGGTCGTTGTGTCTGGACACGGAAGCTTTTGCATGAATTATAAGAATTTTAAAGGGACAGTCTGGTTAGCTGCAGTTAATGAATATGTGTATAACATAAACCTGCACATGCTCAGTGTAAGAGTTAAAATAAATTTGGATATACTGACTAAATTATTTTTACCAGAAAGTGTGGAAAGCCCCCTCTGTGTCTGTGTCAGGGTTGGGGGGGGTCTCTTTTCCTCAAGTGGAGTTTAAATATCTGGGTGTCTTGTTCCTGAGTGATGGTAGGATGGAGCGGGAGATGGATCGACAGATTGGGGCTTCATCCTCAGTAATGAGGGCGTTGCTTCGGTTGGTTGTGGTGAAGAAAGAGCTGAGTCGAAATGCAAGGCTCTAGATTTACTGGCCTGTCTACGTTGCAACCCTCACCTGTGGTCATGAGGCGTGGATCGTGACTGAAAGAAGATCCTGGATATGAGCCGAAAGGAGCTTCCTTCGAAGGGTGGGCTCAGCCTTAGAGATGGCGTGAGGAGCTCCGTCATTCAAGCTGCTGCTTCTCCACGTCAAAAGAAGTCAGCTGAGGTGATTTATCTGATTAGGATGCCTCCTGGACGCCTCCCTTTAGAGGTGTTTGAGGCGTCCCCAGGGATGACCCAGGACTCGCTGGAGGGATTATGTATCCTCTCTGGCTTGGGAATGCCTCGGGGTCCACCAGGACGAGCTGAAAAGTGTTGCTGGGGAGAGGGATGTCTGGGTTTCTCTTCTGGACCTGTTGCATCCACGACACAACTATGAATAAGCAACAGAAAATGGCGAACTTATTTGAAATGATTGGTTTGTACATATCTAGGGGTTTGTGTTCACTGGTTAAAACCACAAAACAAGAAATGTAAGCATGAAGTGATGGAATGAACTGGCAGCTTTAACAAACAATTTAACAAAAATATTCCTCCAGTGTAATGTATAGTTTGGTGTACTTGTAGTGTTAAGAGCAGCAGAATGTGTAGGAGAAAAACAGTAATGTTGATATAAAAACTGTTGTAAATGAGTTCCTACACAGGTATTAATGTTACTATCAATTAGCATCCGAGCATCAGTTTATTTGCATTTCACATTATTGACAGCGTCATTCCAGCAACTCCAGAAGTCTGACGGCAGCAGCTGCTTGACAGGAATCAAATTGGTCCTCCTAATTACAGGAGTCTAATTGATGGCTCATTCTCCACAGCAGTTCAGAAATCTAATTAGGGATCATCAGATTAGCAAACATGCTTTGAGCTCCGAGGCACAAGCAAGAAGTGACACAGCATCCAGTCCTAATGCAGTCGAAATGCAGTTATAGTTCAGAGCTACACGTCGGGTCCTCCTGCGCCGGCCACTTCTTGTAAAGTTAATAACAGGCTTTGTCTCATAGCTGCAGCTTTTACATATAAAGCAGCTTGAACTTTTATCATGTCTTTTCAAATATTTATATTCCTCTGCTCAACCGGGACCATAAGGGTTCATGAAAATATGTATATATTTTACAGAATGTGTGTTTTTGAAATGGCAATATACAGGGACTACTAATTTTTATACCTTTTTGTGAATGGGAATCTCAAGCTGAACCTTAACTTTTTTTTTTTTTTTTTTTATTTTGAAAATTTATTCATTTCATTTAAACAACTATATACACAACCGAAAAACAAAAA
>JARVJO010000125.1:16205971-16229449 GCA_031762555.1 Cynodonichthys magdalenae | reverse complement strand
TCAAACAATCTTTATAAACCGTAAAAATGTGTATGTATTAAAATCAGTAAGTAACAATTCCCATTAATTTCTACAGCGCCTCTAGTCGGTTTTCTGCACTCGATTGCCATCAGAAGTTCGTGTTGAAGGCCTTGATGCAAAGTCTAACATCAGTGCAGTTATTCTCAGACACCCCCCCCCAAAAAAAAAGAAAGCAGGGTCTTGTATATCCCACCGACAGCATCTTTGGCAGCAGATTGACGGCCCTTCTTGCAATTTTTTTTTTCTTGAGTTTGCTTGCTGTGTTGAAGCGCGGTGACATTTGAATGGGGAGCAGCTCAGGAATTTGTAGGAGTGTCTCTCTCATGCGGCTCTTTTGTCACAGGAGCTTTGAATTCCTGCTCCAGCAGTGGGCAGCATCACGCGTGGGCTGAAACGATGCTGTAACCTCTCCTCCATCTTTGATCACAACATCAATAGTAGCAACTCTGCGTATAGATTTTCAATCCCTCACCTCTCACTCCACTCATTCTCCTGCTTTCCTGTTTGGCCTTGTCCTCTTTTTTTTTTTTTTTTTTTCTTGCTCAATTCTCCTTCAGACAATAACACAGACTTTCAGTAGAAACCTTCGATGGTGTGCCATCTTCATGTCTTAGAATCTTGATTAGCTCACTTCTGATAGCTTTACTAAAGGGACAGAAGTGTGACTGTTATTTAGCAGCACTTGTTACTCTGACCTACATACTGTCGTTTCTTAAGGAGCAGCTGACAGGGAGTTGTGTTGACGACATTTTTTGGTGAGGGGAAAGCAATAGCATGAGCGTGTCAACTTGAAAGGAAAGACTTTGACTTTTAGCTCATGTTCTGCCTTTTCTTTTTTAGCTTGAACAACTCCGTTTCAGCTTATTCAACAAAGTTCATCAGGCGTTCAGCTGTCAGTTCTCGCGCTGCGTTTCCTCAATTTATTAAAGAACTGTTGCCCTTTTGAGATCTCTGGCTTTGAAACGGTTAAAGAATTCCACCTCGACTACAGAGTGAGGAGGATGAGGAGAGTTATTGCTGCCAGAGAAGAAGAAGAAGAGGAGGAGGAGGCGAATGAGAGAGAGAGAGAGAAAGAGTTGCGTGTCTGCTTTGGATTGTGGGTATTTAAGTGTGTGTGTGTGTTGCGCGGCTCAGTGAGTGTATGCGTTCTGACACCTGGCGCTTGCCCTCCCTCGCCGCTCACATCGTGGAGAGCCCTCAGCCTGTCTGGATCGTTCTTTACCTCTCCCTCTTCTCCCTTCTTCTCATCCCTCTATCTTTTGTCTGTTTTTTTTTTTTTAACTCCACCTCGTCTTCATTCCCCCAACAATCTCCTCCTCCACTATGCTGCAGGATTTTTATTGACCAGGCTAACGTGCGCTCGCCGGACTGACAAAGGTGAGCGGGATGAATCGGGGCAGGAGGGTGGATGGGCGGCACTGGTGCGCTGAATATTCAGCTCTGAATGTGGGGAGGGGCGCGAACAGGCATCTGTTCACGCCGGTATTTGTTTCTCAGGACTGTATTTGTTTCACAGAGCAAGTCTGAGCAGCTCTGGATGTGTCTAAGTGTGTACTCTGAAAGGTAACCGGTTCAGCTGTGTGATTTAAGAGCAGAGTTGATCTGCTTTTTGTTTGTTTGTTTTTGATAGATGTCATCAGTTGGTGTCAAAGCCCCCACTTGATGATTTGTTTACTCTGGCATGGCTACAGTGATTGGTGTCACCTTGACCGAGGCTTTCACAGCAGTTTGTGTCATGGCAGCATCGTGCCACACCTTAAGTCTGAAAGCTCTGTGTGTGTTTTATGTATGCGTGTGTCATTATGTGTTACTGCTCAGACACTGATGGAAGCGAGGAGACTAAAGCATCTGATGGATGTCTGATCTAAATATGTTTCAGTTATTTCTATCATTCTCTGGTTTGTTACATTATCATTGAGGGTCTCTACAGACTGTTTTCAGTTGGTTTTATTCAAATCATTTTACTTTTATCTTAATTTTTATAAACTTACAGAAATCATCTCGTATACGTCCACTACTGATTAACTACTGGAGTCAAACCAATTCAAGATGGCTACCACAGCTAATTGACCAATAACCAACACAAAAATGCCTATAATTGAGTCAGATTTACAGATATTAAGCTAAAATTTTGTGTGATTGTACCTGAGAATCATTGACAATATATACTGTAACAGGAACAACAGGCGACATAATTGAGACTGTGAACTTTAGTATTTGAACAATTTGACCATAAAGGATTATGGTTAACATTAGTAAGATCTTAGTTTAAAATTGTCATGAAAGGCAGCAGACAAGTCTTTCCTAAAGGAAGTAAATTCACCTTTTTGCTACATGTAACTTTTCGTATATGCTACCATCAGCTTTTACGATGTGTTTTAAAAATTTAAGACTTAAGCCACATTTTTGTCTCTTTTAGCTACAGTTCTACTAATTTTAGCTTGTTAATTTAAGTATTTAGCTACTGGGCTGCCAATTTTAGTCTTCATGAACATGTTTGATAGTAGCTTTTAGTTGCTGTTTTGCTGATTTTAGCTTTTAGCATATGTTTCATCTAGCATTTCAGAACAGTTTTGATGATTTAAGATCTAAGACACAGTATTGCAAGTTTTATCTTTTAGCTGCAGTTTTACTAATTTTGTTTTTTTCAGCTTGTTAATGTAAGCATTTAGCTGATGTTTTGCCGGTGTTAGCATTAACAAGTTTATTGATTTATAGCTTTTAGTTGCTGTTTTACTAATTTTAGCTTTTAGCAGCAGTTATTGTCAATTGTAGCTTTTATGTACAGTTTTGGTGATTTTAGGTTTCAGCAACATTTTTGCTGATTTAATTATTTGCCACTGTTTTGCTTATTTTTAGTGTCTGTTCTCCTTGTTTGACTTTTTGGTCCAGTTTCTTGCGTCTAAACAACTTTCAGCTGCCATTCAGGCCTCAGTTTTAATTTTTTCTGGCTTATAATTGTCGTAAAGACAGAAGTCCTTCTTTGTCACTGGTGTTCCTGTTTTCTCTCCTCCTCTCTGTCATCACTTGACTCGTAGTGCGACTCTTTCCTCCTTCCGCTCACACTCTCTCTCACACTCAGATATTTCTGGAGAACAAAAGGAGAGGGAAGAGGGGGCGATAAAACGGTGGAGAAGGGAAGACTTAATGTACCAGCCCTGCGTAGGCTAATGAGTCTTCACCACTTCTTTCTTTTTTTTTCTCCCTGCAAGTCCTTCTGTCTCCATTTATTCACATCGTCTCATAACCAAATGTCCACCTCATGCCCTGGAGGTGCTCCCACCTTACAGTAATTTTCTCCTTCATCATTGCCCCCACCCCCAATTCATCACCTTCTGCTCCCGTTCCTCCTCCTTCATCTCTTTTTATCAGTTGGTGCGCTGCAACATTTTATCACAGCTTTTCTTCACATCGGTCCCGCTGCTCCTCTGTTTCTTTCAATCCTTCTGGAGTGGTTATTTTCTTACTCCCCCTCATCTTCCTTTTGTCAAATCCCACTCGTTCCGCCCATTCATCTCCAGTTTATGCGAGTTATTTCAGGTGATAACTATTTTTTTACCATGTTTTTTTAATAATCTTTTCCCATATTGTAGTTCACTGTTTCTTATATAGATTCTTCATAACCTAAATGGTCAAAAACGCTTCCACATACATTGTAAAATGTCAATAAAAAAAAATTATCTTTCTAATTTTGTCATAATCTCCCATCCCTAGCAGAAATTTGGCATAAGTGGGGAACTATCAGCGTAACCAGGCTCAGGATGGTTTGTAACTATATTAGGTAATTATACACATTCTAATGTGTTGGACCTTTAAAAAAGAACAAAAAACACAAAAGACGATTAACGAAATTTGGGTAAATGCTTAGATTTTGGTGTATTATAATCATCACCTTTTAAGCACGCTAGTGGTGTTTAAAAAATAAAAGCTCAACATGACTGTGTTCCTTTTAAAAGTTAGTATATTATTCCACTCTGCTTTCTTTGAGCTTGTTGGTGTTGTGCCAAAAGAAGCGCCTCTGACATGAAGGAAACCAGGAAGTGCTGTTTGATTGACACAAGGATTTAATGTCATGAGTTGCCTGTAGAAGTGCCTGCCTTTTAATCAGCTTATTCTGCTGACGACTGAATATTTTAAAAAGACTATAATCTCAATAAGTAATCAACCAACCCATCATTCAGTCTACTTCAAGACTGTTATTTATCAGTTTCGTTTGACTCTTCATTTATTTATTCATAACCACTCAGATTTTGCTGCATGATGGTGATTTAATAATCTTTTCACTCATTTTTCAAACAAAAACAACAAACAGCCTCAAAGGGTTGGCATTTTAGGTGTATTTTGAATAATCACAAATTGAAAGGAGACTTTACTTTGGGCTCCAAGGGACTTTAAAGAGATTTTATTGAGTTGCTGGTTTAAAAAAAAAAAGAACTTGGCAATTAATAATGACATCCATCCCTTGATGTTCACCCATCCTTTTTAAAAGCGTCCTGCCTGTATAGTTGCTGCTACATTAGTGCCTAACAGTATTAGGTGCCCAGCCGACATCAATGCTGCACATAAAAAATTGATGTGTAAGACCAGTATCTGCCAAGAGCAATACTTGTCTCTTTTTCACAGACACACACTGACCCATATCCTCAACTTTAAGGCGTTGATTATTTTTTCACAATAAGGGTTTTGCTTTGTTTTGAACAGAATTTAAAATAATCCACATGGTATTCAGTTTAAGCTCATTTATTTTTTTTTATCAGATTTGGTTTTAGGTAGTTTTTTTTTAAAGTGTGAATTGAGAAGCAGCTTCATTAGAGATTTGCACATATGTTCTCTCTTCTAAGTATAGATTTTGGAGCACACATGACACACTATATGTTGTAGCTGTCATGTTTGTGATTAAAAGACCCACCCTTTGCAGTAGCCTACTTTCTTCACACCATGTGGAAGCGTTGGTGTCTGCATTCCCCCGACTCGTTTTATTTTTAATGCACGTTTCATCGTTCAGGCCTGCATGTTTGCAGCTACACTCTGGTCTGCGTTTTGAAGTGGCGTGTAGGCAGAATCTGCGTGTTTTTATGGGGCGGGTGGGAAGGTGGAGTGAGACAATTCTGTCTACAACAACTCAGAATTAGCCTATCCTTATGTACTCTAAACATTTAATAGGATTGATAAGAAATAGCTTTGATGTCACAGAATGAGAGCAGCACACCTTAGGAATATCACTACAAATATACATCTGCTAACATCTGAACTATTGTGATAAGTGAAAAGTTTGATTTGTTGAAAGTGTCTGAAATACAGTTTATAGTAGAGAAACTGCATTTTCTGTTTAAATGCAGTGTGATCGCAGAACACTAACAGTTTAGAGTAGTTAAATACTAGTTGAAAGCTATTAGTAGCAAAAGTCTTTATAAATGTAGCAATTTCTAAAGGCTAAATAAGGCAAACAGTTAGCTAAAAGCTATAAAGCGCAAAACACTAGCTAAAAGAAGAAAAAATACTTGCATAAAGCTAAAAATGTCAAAATGTTATATCAAAATGAAATGGCAATAGGCTAGCTAAAAGCTAAAAGTAAACTGATAGCTAGAAGCTAAAACTAGCAAATGATTAGCCTAAAGCAAGAAAAAATGGCTAAAAGCATCAAACGACTAGCTGAAAATATCAAAATTAGCTAAAAGAATAAAAGATTAGCTTTATGCTAAAGTAAAAGTGCAAACTAAAAGACAAAAGCAGCAAAATCCTAGCTTAAAGTAGAAAAATACTACCATAAAGCTAAAAATGTGAAAAGGGTATGTAAACACTAAATGGTAAAAGTCTAGCTAAAACTAGAAAAATCTGACAAAACAGGTAGCTAGAAGTTAAAAAAAGCAAATGACTAGCTTAAAGCAGCATAATATTTGCTTAGAGCAGCAAGGGGCTAATTGAAAGTATCAAAAGGTTTGCTAGAAGCTAATAATAAAAGGTTACCTCCTCCAACCTAAAGTAACAAAATGAAAACTAAAATGTAAAAGCGGCAAGACACTAGCTAAACATATTAAAAAGCTAGATAGAAGCTAAAAGGAGTGTAAGAAGACCAAAATAAAGTCAGTTTGCTAAAGTACATTTCAAAGAACAATGTTGTTTTTTTTGTAAGAATTGAAAAGTTCTTAATGTATTTCTATGAGGAATATTTTTGTAAACAATGTTAAATTTAAGTATAAACAATACAAAAGCCATCAGTCATAGCTCCCATCTCCTAAATGAGTTGAATTTGTTTGAGAAGAAGATGCTTCTCTATCTTTTTTTTTTTTTTCACGCGTAAATGTTATATGAAGTTCTTCTTTGGCTGGTAACCCACGACACTTTCCACACCTCCTATTTCTGTAGTTCTCTCCCCTCTCCTGCCGCCCCACTGCCACTGAGATCAGAGTGAGTTATTACATCATTGAGGGCAAGAAAAAGAGGAGAAAAACAGGAGCACAGACCGCTTCCCTCCATGCTTCATCAGTTAGTATGACCACAGCTGTTCCCTGCAGCGTTTTCTGCTTTTCCTCTGTTTTTTTTCTTTATAATCGTTACTTCCTTGAGCGTTTCACTCCAGACCGAGGAGAAAAACAAAAATGACACTTTACTTGTCCGCCTCTGGCCTTCTTCTGTCCAACATACAGCTAGCTTCATGTTCAATGTTGTTTTTGTGCCTTTGGCTGTTTTTGAAATATTGCATGGAGGCTTTATTTTGTTTGTTTCAACCGTTGCTTATTTCGAAATCCAGCCAGAATTACACTTGTTCTTGTAGTAGTAGAAGTAGTATTTCATTATGAGGTTATCTGTTTGCGAGTTTCTCGACCATAAATGACAGCGTTTGTGTGAACTTTCTAAGGCGGAAGTGGACAATAATGACTGTCATTTTAACAAATCTAGAACAATATTTTCATGTGGTAGTAGTTGTCACAACACATGCTCTGAGTGACATCTTCCAGTATTGCATGAGATGACACAAAATTTCATTTGCAAGGTTTGACCAAAACAGCACAAACTAAGATGATCTTTTAAAACTGTGCATGAAGCTGTAGGTGATATGCATTCCTTCAACAAATCCTAGGACTTTGTGTTGGTAGCTTTCTCTATCCCCCGGTTAGAATGATTTCTAATAAATGATGACTAATTTCAGGGTCACAGCTCTTCAAAATGAATATCTTCAAATTGCCTCTAGACAGAATGATTAGTCATGCAGCCTGCAGACCGTCCACAGAAAGTTAGACTGACTTCTGCACGACTCTGTGAGAGGATTTAGATTTTTTGTGTGTCATCAGATCTTAATCCACAGCCTGGAGCCGAGCCATCATTACTGTTTGTCTGAATTTCATTAAATTCACAGAACTTCATGTAGTCTGCCTAAACAACTCCGCTCACATTTGCATTTTAATGTAGTGTGTAATTTTCAGATACCTTCTTTTCATTTATTTGTCAGTCTGGTTCTTGTTAAAATTAAATATATTGCTTATTAAAAGTATGAAACAAACAGAAAAATAATTAGTGCTGCAGGCAAACTGGTGCACAGCTCTGCAACAGGTGATGGCTGCAGACTTATACAATAATGGTAATTCTTTCTTTTTCCATTGAGCCGTTTTTAGATTTTAGAGTAATTTCTGTGTGGCAGTTAATTGTTAATCACGGATCACTTCAATTAATTACCTTGATTCATGTTGGCCGGCACAGCAAACTGCCCTCAGAAACACCAATGGCTCTAATTTAAGACAATTTTTAAAAAACTGAGCTAAAATTTGGTGTGGTAGTAGTCGCCAATAATCCCAAACATAGATTCTGAGCACTAACAGATTACTTCAACTCTGGCTGTTAGCAACGTATCTTATAAACCTCTGGATAGATTATAATCATTAAATACATATCTTTACATTTTGGAGACCATCCAATTCAAAATGGCTACCACTGCCAAGGTTTGCTGGTTGTGGAGGTCTTTTAATTTCATACTACACCAAAAACGAAATAAATTAACCCTTTAAAATGATAGCTTGAGAACATGTTTGCATAATGGATGTGATTAAGAGAGAAAAAAGTAAAAATAAGATGTTGAGTAAATAAGGCTTGATCAAAGACTACACACCCCTCCAACCCTACAGAAAAGCCTGGAGCATCTGATCTGAACCGACGGGCTTCTGTAGAACTGGAGGACAGCAAACAGCACGGTGGTGGCGGCGGGCCAGAGAGGTGACGCATAAATGAGTGGCTGAGTGCGTCAGGCTCTGGCTGACAGCACTACGACTCAGCAGTGTCCTGGACGGACGGAGGTGTTATGATGGAGGAAGCAGGAAGAGATTTGGATCGTGTGTATGAAAGCGAGTGAAACAAGGAAAAAAAACAAAAAAACAAGTGATATGCCCCAAACTCCTACACTACCATTTGATGCAGAGAAAAGCTGTGTCGCGGCACCGAGTGGGTGAGATTTGTTTAAACCATATAAAAATAAAGGTAGTGCTGAAGAGTCTGGAAAAAATGAAACAGTCCGCGTTGAGCATCTCCTACCTCCAGGCTGACACACGACTGGGGTTACATCATAGAGCAAAGAAGTGGAGAGCATGCAGCAAAAAATAACCACCAAACGGAAATGGAAGCGTTACAGTATATGGATTCAGCTCCGGCTGATTGACAAGCAGAGAAATGAAAAACTGAATACGACTACTGGTCTGCCTTGAGGCAAGCTTTTGTTAAATCACACACAAAGACAAAATACTTCAAAACATAAATGTTTCACCTGTTACTGCTTCCTATATCTTCTTAGTTTATGTGCTTATGCTGCCTCATTAGCCATAAATTAGCAGGATAAGCTAACTCATAATTTAGATCGGTCTTTGCTAATCAAAACCTACTTTATAACTAGTAAGTTAAAAATTAAAAAACGCTTTCCAAATTGTTAAACAGTTTGAGAAGTAAAGTATTTGTTACTGTATGACTGGAAATGTTTCATATACTTTCTAACTTGATCATTTTATCAGATGCTAATGTTAGCATTCCTGTTATTAGGCAGTAGCTCAGACATCAACCAGTCTTACTTAATACAACTATTAAAGGAATAGTCAGGATTAATTTGCCTACTTGTTTGTTTTCTTTGTCTCCCTCTTTTCTACTTCTTAGCGTAGGGAGGGGTGAACTCTGGCGTCAGGTATTTTCCAGGTTCATGGTCTCTAACCTCTGTAGCATGAGAGACCTGTGAACAGGCGTTTACCCAGAGGAGCGTTTTCAGTGTTCTGATACCTTCATTCAGCTGACGACGCCTCAGGTCACCCTTCCGAACATTGGGTTCACCAAGTTGTTTTTGTTTCACACTGCATAAATTTTGTAAACTTTGTAAGCAGCGTGCGAGTGACGAAATTATTTTTTGAATCCAGAGGAAGGCGCATACAGAATATATTGCGTTTGCTTGGATAGAGGATGCGGGAAGCAATGTTACAGCTTCAGCAGCTTCTGTGTGTTGTTTTCTCAGTCTCTAGTCCAGGTCAGTTCGCAACTTTTTTTTCTTTCCTACGTACGCAAATTTGATAAACTTCCATAAACGAGGGTGGTATCATTGTATTTGTTTAAAGTAGTCTCCAAATGATATCGTTTATCGCAATAATTTCTAAGGAAATTTATCGTCCAGCTTGTGATGGTTTT
The DNA here is from genome assembly GCA_031762555.1 of Cynodonichthys magdalenae. Taxonomy (NCBI): domain Eukaryota; kingdom Metazoa; phylum Chordata; class Actinopteri; order Cyprinodontiformes; family Rivulidae; genus Cynodonichthys; species Cynodonichthys magdalenae. The sequence goes on along the minus strand of JARVJO010000125.1, from coordinate 16,219,777 downwards.
CAAAGATATTCTGTGATTAAACTGCTACTGTTTCTATTGTATACCTAAAAATAAACACAATAAAGCTTAGAGAGTAAATGATATGGTCTGCTGAACTGATCAATCAGCTGAATAATTGTTTTAGCTGTAAGTGAAACAACAAACATCTGAGAGGAGGTTGTAGGATCCAGCTCCGCATGATTTCATGGAAGCACATCTTCCTGCCGCCTTGTTCCTGCATTAAGAGCGTTGTCACTTTAAGTTGACTTTGACCTCTGGCTGTCTGCAGCGACTCCTGCTAAGGTTGCAGATGCCACTCTGCACCGAAGAAGAGTGTTTAATGAGAAAATCTTGGAATCCTGATGGATTCACGCCGAGAGGCTGAGGAGTAAAGCGCTACTGCTGCAGTCGGGGCTCGTTCCTCATTGTGGGTGATTTGTAGTGCCTTCTTAAATTAGTAAAGAACAGTGAGAAATGTTACCATAAATGAGTTTAAAGAGGAAGATTTCAAAATTGGCTTAAATTTATAAGCTTCAAAATAAAAGCCTGAAACTCAGAACTTGTCTCAGTGTCAGTCTAAGAGGCTCCTTTCATCCAAAATGAAAAAATTATCCAGTATTCATCATTTTTAAAAGGACTTCCTTAGACAATCTGCTTAAAAATGTTGTTTTTTTACTGTAAAATAAAACAGTGAGCAAAAGTTCACAGTACTAACTTTAAAAAAATGAGCCAAAAATATAAAGTAAATGGAAGGAAAGCTGAGTCATTACTGGATTTACTGAAAGCACAAACTGTGACACAAACAGTCCCAGATGTGCTTATCTGCTGATGGTGGGCTTTCAGAAAATGAGCAGAGCTGTTTTAAATTAAAAGCTTAACATTTTGTGATTATATGCATGTTCCCCACTACCTTTCATCCCAGAGTTTCATGCTAAGATCATCTTGTGTTGAGTAGTCGTAGTCATTTTGATCAAACTGTGATCTCTCATGATATGGCATGGTGTCACACTCAGAGTCTTTGTTGGGGAGCATGCTAAGCTATATTTCATGCCAAATTTGTGTTCAATATCTGTAAAATTGACTGAGTTGAAGGGAAATTTATTTTTTTAAGGAGCAGTTGGCCTTGGCAGCTATCTTGGAAAGCAAAGCCATATCATGAAAACAGGGATAAATGTTGTAAAATGTAAGATTTTGGTAGGATTATAGGTTTTCCAGGCACATGATTTAATTCTACATCACAATCAAGTAGCTGTTACTTTCAGTTCTTATGAAAATGCTTGATATATGAAAAATAAACTTGACTTTGCATCATAGCCTATCTAAACACCTCGAAATTGTCTGCCTACTGTTTCCAACACTCCCACACAACAATGCTTCAGGGGAGGGTGTTCTGTGGGGCGGGACTTTGGCTGCAGACTGAACTCCAGGGAGGACCTTTGAGTAAATAGACGGATCTTTGTACCAGCAAGTGTTTAGGCAGCTCCACATGGCTAACACAGGAGATATAAGGATTTCTCAAACATGCACGAATAAGTCAAAGCAACACTTGATGAGGCAATGACATTATAACATGATATGAAGCTACAAAAAGTCAATTTTGCATAATACCCCCCTTTAAAAATAAAGCAGTTTATCCTAGATAAACCTTTTGCTGATGGTTGCCGCTTTTCAAAATCCTCCATATTTGTTAACCAGTTGACTTAAAGGAGACAGGTTTTGTTAATCGGGAACACAGCTGAGCTAAACACAAGAGCAGCAGTTAAATCAACAAATCTTCCATCCGCTGGAATTTGCTTTGTTGTACTTTCCGGGTCAATAAACATTTTTGTTCCAGGACACAAAGAGATAAGTCTGTTGGGCTGTAGGCATCACCAGTTTATACGGAAATTTCTCCTTTTTATTGCTTCCGCTGCTGGTTGGTAAATTGGAAGATGCCACTGATTTACAGTTTCTCTCGGCGGGTAAACCAATTTGCAGAAACGGCAAACAACGCCGCAGCTGCAGCAGCAAAGATTCATCTACATTATTTGCTTTTCTCTTGTTGCAAATACAAATCTTTTCGTTTAGGCCCACTTTAAAGAGCTAAATGTAAAGGTAAAATGTCTACTCCATATGCTTAGATTCGTATTGAAGTCATAAAAATCAGTGTCTAAATCTATTTTTTGTTGTTGTTGCGTTATTCTCTTCAGCAGCGGTTAAAAATGTCATTATTCTAAACATGACATGACCAGCTTTTATTTTTACTTGTTGCACCTTGCTTCTGGTGTTCTGTCCTTCTCAGCAACCTCTGTGTAAACCCATCCGCTCAGTTTCACAACAGCTGTAGTCCAAAGTCCCTCTCCTGGGAGCCGTCAGAACGGCTGCAGTCCATCCTCTCTCAAAATCAAACTGCTTAAGGGTCGACAGGATTGTCTTTTACCTTGTTGCTGCAGGTAATAGAGCCTGTGACAAACGCCATCAGACTCCTACATCCTAAAGTTGACAGATTGAATGTTGTTTCCCTAAAGGTTATAGAAACTTGTGTAGTCAAGTTCACTTGTATTCAATATCTGTAAAATGGTCCAATTTAAAGTCATTTGTGTTTTCTAAATTGACTTGGCTGTGTCGGCCATTTTGAACTGCATTGACTCCAAATGCTAATCATCAGTTCTTTCTGTAAGTTTCATTAGAATTCGTTCAGTAGTTCACTGGATATTTTAACAGAATAACGAGTGAACACTTCATTAAAGAGAGGAGAAAGATGAGACAGAACTGGACCAAAACCTACGTTACTGAATTGAGCTGACATTTCTCTGGACTCTTGATTTCCTGAAGGTTCTCACATGGGTTTCAGATTTATTTTGTTTCCAATATTGTTTTTTGTTGTTTTTGAAGGAACAGGACATTGATCGCACTTGCCATTCCAGTGGTTCTTTCTGTGTGCAAACTGAGTGAAACACACACACAAAGACCAAATCAATTTCAAACTGCACTGAATTCCATCTTCTTCTCCTCCACATAGTTTGTGGATTCTGACCAAAACCCCAGAAAGTACTCAACTTTCTTTTAGTGCTTTCACTCTCTTCTTTTTTTTTAAAGATAATCTCAAAAGGCCACAGTCTGGTGTTCTCAGACTTTAAAAGGAGCCTCATTTTGGAGCAGGGGGTCACTCTGAGCTCAGAACACCGACGGGTTCAGCAAAGTCCACCTGAACCATAATCATAGCAGACTCCAGCGCCGTGTTTCCTGGGATCACGGTCTGATGTCACCCTGACTCCTTCTCAGTGACTTTTTGTACAAGTTAGAAATTTTCTTGCTTCTTTGACAACCTAACAGCTCTGTGGCTTAAAAAAAAAGTCTGCAACGTGTGTGCAGTTACTTCTTTGACCCAAATGGTTTCCTGTTACCTTCAGATGAATTACAATGATTCTTGAAAATGTGTGGATTTAATGTGATGTTTCCAGAGTTTAAACAAAAAAATAGGTGCTAAAAAATTTAAAATGGTTGCCTTCCTTTAAAAATGTCAAACCATTAATTACTAACTAAATCAATGACCCTGTAAGCTTTATTAGTACAGTAAATTCAATAAAGTACATTTTAAGACAAGCAACACAATTTGTTATATAAATGTTCTGTTTAGCAACATGTTAATATGTAGAAATGGTTGAAAAGTCCTTGAATTTGTCTTTGGTGAATGGATAAGCACCCTGCAGATACTGAACTGTGATTAGCTGTTTTCTCAACAAGTGGTTGAGTCATATTCTGCAGGATTAATGTCCAGGTTTTTTTTGTCTCTGCTGCAGGAATGAAAACATGACCGTAACTCCTCCCATGCTGTGTTCCCTGCTTAATAAGCCATCAATCTTTGCAGCGTGACATTGTGCTGTGATCGCTGGAAATTAGAGGAGAGCAGAAGCTTTTCTGTGATATAAAAGAAGCTTTATAATTAATTGTTGTGCAGACATTTAAAGCTTCTTTTCTTTTCTCCAAAACCTCAATCAAAATGTTTTTTGCAAGAAGAAAAAATACTTTTTCTGTATATAAAAAACATTATGGATATGTTCTGAGTATCTGCTGAATTTGCTGAAAAAGTTGAAACTAAGTTCTTACAGCTTAAAAACAGTACAATAGCTAAAAGAAACAGATGCTAGCTAAAGACTTAAAGTGGTGAAATGTTTTCTACAAACTGAAAGTAACAAAATTGATGTTTGTAAAGTAACTAAAAGTTAAAGGGAGCAAAATTGAAACTAGAAGCTAAAAGTAGAAAGGGCTAGCTAAAATCAGGGTAGCTAAGTGCTAAAAATATTCAAATGTTAAGTAAAAGCAAAAGTTGAAAACAGTGATCTAAAATGCCAAAGTAACCTCAAGGTAGATAAATGTTACAGTAGCATAAGGGGCTAAAAATTTTAAAAGGGTGGGTAAAATTAAAAAAGGTTGTCTAAAAGCCAAAGTAGCCTAAAGATAGCTAAAAGCTAGTGTAAAGCTAAATAAGCAAAATGCTGACGAAGTATCAAAAGCGTGGCTCAAAGGAAAAAAAAAAGATACAAGGTAAAGTAACATAAAGCTAGCTAAAGCTAAGGTAACGTTCGCCTAGGTAAAATCCTGCAGCTCTTGTGAAATACAATATGTATCACAATCAGGAGTTCTTTTCAAATTCAAGACGTGTTCCCATGCATACAAGCAAGACAAAGATTTTTATTTATTAATGTCTCAGATATGAAGTTTCAAGCTCCTGAGTGTGTCTAAGATCAGCTCATCAAATACGCAGCAGGAGCAAATGAGAACAATTCATGGTAACATAGGTTTCCATTTGCTCATTCACACATCTAAATGTGTTTGCATCTTTTACTGATTTAACTGGACGATGTGGTTTATGACATAAACAAAGTGAGAAGCTGTTGTATGCTTGTGCAGCTGCAGTTTTTTTTCATAGTATTCATGTCCCTTGAACTTTTCAGCGTTTTGTCATGTTACAACCTCAATCTTCAACGCATTTTATTGGGATTTTATGGAATGACACTAAGGGGTGCATAAAAAGAAGAGAGTACAGAAAATGATAAATGTTTTTTCAAATCTCTGTACAAATTCAAATGTAAAAACTGCATGCATTTGTATTCAACCCTTCTAGAACAACTTTCCACTGCAGTTCTTTTAGCTATTTGCACCTATAGAGACTCATTATTCTTTACTGAACAGCAATTTTCAAGTTATGCCACAGATTCTCAGATGAACTTAAGTCTGGGTCAATCTAACACGTGAATATATTTTGATCTAAATCGATTCGTTGTAGCTCTGAATGGATGTTTCGGGTCATTATCCTGCTGGAACATTAACTCGAGACGATCTCTAATAAGTTTTCTTCCAGGATGTAGCTCCAGACAACAGCCCAGACTGGCTTACAATGGCTTAGTTCCTTGGTCTTCATGATGCTGTTTGATCACTAATATTTTGCACCAAACCTCTGAGACCTTCACAGAACAGCTGTGTTCATACTGAGATTAAATCGCACACAGGTGGACTCTGTTTACTAATTAGACTAATTAGGTAATTAACTAATTAGATTTTACTTGTATCAAAGTAAAGGAGGCTGAGAATCCTTTTACTTTGTGATTCTGTTGGTGTATCACATAAAATCTCAGTGAAATATTTTAAAGTTTTGTGGTCTTTGACATGACAAAATGTGGAAAAGTTCAAGAATGAATGCTGTTTTCATATTTAAAAATGACCTTTTGAACTGTAATTTTGAGTCCTCTCGAAACAGCGGTTTAAATTAGAAAGCAAACGTGGAGCAGGACCATCCTGCAGTTAGAGTCAGTGTCAGGCTGGCCCAGTTCTCACACAGACATGCCCCACAGCTTTATTCTATCTGTCCATCGACAAGCTCGATCTTTCCACTAGCAAGCCAATCTCGCTCGCTGTGTGGCTGCCGAGTGAATCTGCGATGGAGGAGATAACTCTTAAGCATTTGTTTGGACTTTCCTGTGCTGATAATAGGATTTGTAATTAAAACAGTGTGGGGATTTCTAAAATGTTACCATCTTGTTGATGGCAGAGCACTTTTATACCTTTTTTATCCGCACACAAGTAATCTGTTGTGTTGAGTCTTTTTATTATTATTATTATTATTATTATTATTATTATTATTATTATTTTGCTTTACAGTTAGATTCCCACTCACTCTGCCTCCCTCTCGCCACGTTTTTAGCCCCATCCACTGTGGCCACTTTAGCCTATTTGCTCCGTTCGGTTTAATTGATCCTCACATCATTATCTTCCTGCAGATCTGTCCTGTTTTTTTTTTTTTTTCTCCTGGCAGTACTCAGAGATCCACTGAGCACTCCGGCTGTGGCTTTATCACGCTGCATGCAACGGTGGCTGAAATGTAAACTATATTTTCTTATCTGCACGGGCAAGCCCAACCTGCCATCTTAAAACTCACTGAGTCTTGAGTCTAAACATGGGGAGGAGGAAAAAGTGGAGCATGGCACCACGGTCTCCATTCGCCACAGTAAGGGGCTACCTGGGCCCGAGGAGGAAGGGCGTTGATAGTTTGTGCGTGAGCAGCCTGCTGGGCGTGCTCCGGTGCCACACCTGGCTGATCAGAGACCAAGATGTGGCCTTCTTCCTGACTCGGAGTTCTTCGCCTCGCTTCCAGCACTGCCGAGCTCACTCCCTTTCTTTTTCTTTCTGCTCCTCATCTGCAGATGGTGGGAGTGACGACTTTGCAGACCCCCGTTCGCCCAGCCTAGACCCTCATCTAAGCCACATCGGTCAAGGTAAGCAGGTCTCAACATTTCATTGCTATCGGGCGTAAATTTTCTCCGAAATATTTTTTCTAAAAAAAAAAAAAAAAAAAAAAAGCTAATGCCAAACCAAATTAATGTTTAAATTTTTAATTTAATGCTCATTAACTGTAGTGGCCATCTTGAATTAAATTGACTCTAAATGTTTGAGTTGTAGAGATATATTTAATAATTGTTTTATTAAACTCAATCCAGTGGTTCTGGAGATGTATTTTTCTAACCAACTGGCAGTGTTGATATTTGCATTTAAAGCTAAAGTTTAAAGCAAATCTGTAACAAATAGCATATGGAATATTTATTTCGAAGGACTTCCAGCTGCTGCCATGAGAAGTTTTAGCTCAATATGTGTAAGAATGACAGTGACGGTGGTGATGGAAAAAAGACGTGAACATCAGCTGCATGCTCACGTTCAATAGGATCGAACCATCTGCTCTTTTAGCTCTTTTAACAACTGGCTTCAGACAAAAAATCATTTTAAACAAAATAACATACAGAAGGAAGATCTGCTCTGAATCCAGCTCAGCAGCAACGCTGAAGAGCTGCCCCACTGCTGGACCGCCGCTTGCTCCTCATGAACAAACACACAGACGAAGTTCCGCATCCCTGAGTTCTGATTGGGGGCAATGTGCACGACGGCTGTAAAAGACAAACAAATTGCAATTTGAGCCTGTGCCATGATACAAAAATGACACAAAATTATGTACACTAGGTTGCCTTAGGCCCAGGCCGCCCTAGCTAAACAGATCTGCGATCTCAATGGGATTTGCCTGGTTAAATAAAGGTAAATAAATGAGTAGTAAACTTCATCGATGACCAGCTGAGGGGGACCAGGCCGTCTCCAAGGTTACTGAATGATACACAAGAGGAAAACCATCTGGAAATGAACTCGTTATCTCATGAAAACGCTCCTCGTTAGTTCGTGATAACGACATATGACATTATCATGAGAAAACCAAGGAAAATATTTATATGCAGAAAACGGCAACTCTCGGCTACTGTAGGAAGAAGACGTGCAACTCGAAGTATAAACCAGCCTCAAGTTGGGAGCAAGATGGAGGGAGGTAAAGACCAAATACACGCTGGGTAAAGAAGTTTGGTACCGAGGCAGATTACTAATGTTAGCTAGCTAGCTTTGCTAACATCACTTCCACACAGCTTACCTTTCTTTGTGCTTCCTTTTTAATTGACAATAAAACAAATATATTAAGATTTTAAGTAGTCAATTTGTAAAACTGAAGATTTTGCAGACATTTTCTCCCGCTCCCAGACAACTACTCACTTTCTTGGAGTGCCATGTACGAGTGAAAGTGGGTGGGGATGGGTGACAGCGGTAACAAAAATACATAATTAGCAATGAGTCACGCTTTGATTCGAATCAGTACGTTTTACAACCAATGAAACAAAAAACTGGACAATATTCTGGCAATTTAGCAATATTTCCACAGTTGTGGTCTTGACTAGAGATAAGATCCCGAGTCCTCAATGTTTGAGACCGAGACAAGACTGAGGGGTCTTGAGACTGGTCTTGTGTACTACAACATTGGTTAGAAACACTTTTGAGTCAGTTTGTTCTTATTAGTTGAGTTAATCAGTTGTAGTTATGCACTTAGAGATTACTTTCTTTAAAGTTTTAATAAAATTAATTATTTGTTCAGGAGATGTTTTACTAATGGTACAGCAAAATACAAGAAAAAACATTGTATTTGGTGGATTTCATTTCTGGGTACAGTCATGCAGCCACTCCGTAAGATATGTTGAAACACTGTATATAAGCTGCAGAAAGGTCTGATTCAGGGCAAAGACTAGAAGGGTGGAGAGGGAACACCAGCCGCATTTCAGCTGTGAAATCCTGAGAACAAAAGCGCTGAAGGGGAAATTATGGTGTTTTATTTTCAACCACGAGAGGAGACGTGCACAAGGACCACTCCATGCCTCGAAATAAGCACAAACACCTACTCATCAAGGTGCTCAGCTCAAAACACACACAAGGAGCGCAAAAAAAATAAAAAAGAAAAGCAACATGAGATTATAATTGCATACACAATATACTGCAAACATTTCACTCTGTTGTTCATGGCCTGTTTCCCTCAGAGAGTAATAGAGATTTACAGACAAAATTACAAGAATATAAAATTTATACACTTGCCTCCCTGGAAATATAACTTCATTTTCAGTAGAAGTCTTTTGCCATAAAGTTCAATAAAATACAGCCCACTAAACAAAGATTGGACCGGTTCCTTCAGTGAAAACATTAAATTCTAGGAGTAGTAGAGAGCTACAACTTAGTCAGTTTTACAGTAAATAAGCTTTAGTTAGTGTGGTAGTAGCTGAGAGTCATCCACTTCCCACATAAAGCTTTAAGTACAGATTATTACAAAATTCCAAACATTCTAACTTAGAATTTATGCTGTTTGTAGCAAGAGCAGAAAATGAAGAAGATTAAAAATGGAGGCTGTTTATTCTGTGTCTGTGTTATTACAGCTCATTCCTTCTGAATTCGTTTCAAGTGGTTAGAAACTCTTATTATGTAGAGATTGCAGGGTATTGTTTCTGTCTGGGATTAGACGTCACACAGGCTGATGTTTGTTTGCACCAGTGAATGTAAACGACACGTGCTGCCTTCAGGGCTGCTCTGGCTTTTAGGTCAATGCTGGACTGCTCGACACAGATGTTGCACCGATTCCATCTTGTGTTTATGTTTGATATGCCTGTTTTTACTAGTATTTTGGTATCTTCTCAAAATCTAATTCAAAATGTTCTGTCAGTTAAACTTATTCTATATCGATTAGTTCCGGACGTCTATTTTAAAGCAGGAGTTCTTCTTCCTTTCCCCCTCACAGCATTACAGATTTATGAATTTTTAATGCTCCTTTCAAAGTTGAATTAATCTGACACCTACTTGTGTCTCCTCCCGTCCTGCAGGTGGCAGCATAGACAGCGACTGTGCCTTTGAGGGAGACTACGCCGTGCCCCCGCTTTCCATGACCGAGGGCATGCAGCACATTCGCATGATGGAGGGCGTGTCGCGCTCTCTGCCCTCCTCCCCGCTGCTTACTCACCAGAGCATCGGTGTCAGGCTGCAGCCCATGAAGAAGCTCACAGGTAGAGACCCTGTAGAGGGTGTGGGTGGGGGAGCAAGGCTGGGAGGACAAATACAGACAACAGAAACGTGGGCTGAATCTGGCACATCTTTGTCCAGAATGTCTTTTCCTGTAACTGTCCTCCCACAAGGTTTTATTGTACAAATGCAGCTTCTCATATTGCTTCACTGTACCACTAAAGTGATATATCAGACTCCAGCACACTAATTTAAATCTGTTTTTTATTTATTTACATTTTTATATAAACTGAGCAATATGTGTCTGCATGTCCAAATAAGTAGAAAGATTTATTTAAAAACTATAAAATTAAACTAGAGAAACTGCATTTCCTGCCAAAATAAAGCATGAACGCTAAATGACTCTGAAACTAAAACTTACTTGTTAAAGCAAAAAGAAGCAGAACAGTAGCTAAAAGCTAAGAAAAGGGAAACACTTATTACAGCTAAATAAAGCTAAATGCTAGCTTAAAGACAAAAGTACCAAATAGCCAGCAAAAAAAACAAATTGTTAGTTAAATTCTATAAGTTTATAAGCTAAATGTAGCTAGAGGTAAGCTAAAAGTATCATAAGGCTGGCTAAAAGCTGAAAGTAACTAAAGGCTGGCTTAAAAGTTAAAAGAATTGAAGGTACATTTTGCTACATTTAGCTTCCCCTTTCTTTCTTTTAGTAAGCATTCTTTTAGCTAACATTTTGCTGTTTTTACCTTTTTTTCTTTTTTTCATTTGGCTAATTTTCTGCTTCATTTAGCTCTTAGGTAGCATTATGCATGTTTCAGCTTTTAGCAAAGCTACCTTTTTCTTACTTTTAGCAAACATTCTTTCAGCTAACATTTTGCTGCTTTTAGCTTGCATTTTGTCACATAGCTATTTTTTTCTGTTTTATTTAGCTTTTAGCTAGCCATTTTTTACTTTTGCCTTTTAAGTAGCATTTTGCTTGTTTTAGCTTTTAGCTAGTGTTTTGCCTTCTTTTTAAGCTGTCTTTTTCCTCCTTTTAGTCTTTAGCTAGTGTTTTGCTTCCTTTTAACTTTTAGCTGGTGTTTTGTTTTTTAACATGTAGCTAGTGTTCTGCTTGTTTTAGTTTTAACATCTCCTTTTCTACAGCTGTAGTCATTTTCAGCATGTCATTCAGCTAAAAAACACAGTTTTTCCAGTTTTACTTAACATCATTAGTTTGCTGGCTGCAGAGCCGTGTCATTTACCGGATCATCTACCTTCTAAATCTGAGCAGAAACATGAAGAACAAAGTTCTGTTTTCAGTTCTTGCAGTCTCTACAGTCCAGCCTAACTGACTGCATACAGAACAGCTGTGGTCAGCTCTGTCCATCTTTATCTCTTCTACCACTAATCGTTTCCTTCCACACTCATCCCCGACATCCAGAGAATGTCTCTCCATTAGCTGCTTTATGAGTCTGTGTACCTTCTGCTGCCATAATCAGGAAGTTGTGGGTTTGCTATAAAAGGCACATCTAAAGCTGGACTGGATTTCAAAGTATGAAATGAAATATTGACGTTCAAGCCTCGGTCAGTAATCAGAGTAGCCTCCACACGGAGTCTTAAGTGTGGGTGTGAAGATGCTTGATTCAGTAAGTGGCCACTAGGGGGCAGCAGACTTCAGATCATAAGCTGTTTCCAGTTTGCCACAGGGACTTTTTTTTTTTTTTGCGTCATGAAGAATGATTAATAGTCTCTCAAGGGTCGTCCAAACTCTGGGTTTCAAAACGAAAACATCGCATCATTTTCCTCTCATTTCAGCTGCTGCAAAAAGGATTTTAAGAGGCTGTTTTTGAAGTGTGCAGCTCAGATATTGAAATTCAGAACAAGCCTCAAACTAGTGTTTATCTCTTGATTTGTCTCAGTTGAGCCATCGTTCTTTTTCCTGTAATGTTTCGTGGCAGTCTGATTTGGTGGCTTTGCTGTCAGCTGTGGAAGTTGAAGTGAATATTTTGGAGCCTCACTTTGTATGTGATCCTGTAAACACCTGTGTGTGTGCTCCTCTGCTGTTGACAACCAGGAATAGCTTGATTAATGTTGTGCTCTGCTGTTTCATTTGTACTATTTTTATTCTATGGCTGACACAAAAACAGGTCTCTTTGTCGCACGTCTTTATCTGGCTTGATGTATTAAACCACAGCTTTGTTTTTATTTTTTGTGTTTTTGGGGGGTGGGAGGGGCTGCATTTTATTTTTAGATCAGAAATTAGGACTTGAGGATTTTTGAAACTTTGTTTAAACATATATAGGTTACATCATTGTTATTGTGTCATATTTTGTCTGTGGTAAAGGTCTTCAAATCCATACCTAAAGGTTGATCCAAAAAAGAAATGCTGTCCTCAGCTGTCCTCAGATGACTTGTTTGGCATGCTGGCTGTTCTTCCATTAAGATATGACAAAAACAAGTAATTCACTTTCATGCTGTTTTTTTTTTTGATGCTCCTAAAACAAAAAATGGTCAGCACAGATTCAATTTTGAACCATCAGGCTGACCAATCATAGCAGACTGAGCCGTTCAGACACGTTAATTGTTGCTAAATTAAAAGAAAAGAAACATCAAGTTGGATTTTTGGGAATTTAAAGCATCTTAACTTGTATTTCTAAGTCCACAGTATCCAAAATAGCATTTTATTTATATACATAATATGTTTTTGCATCTGTCTTTGTTTGTGTTTGACTGGATGGATTTTAATGAAACCCTTAAAGTAATCACTGAATGTGCACCTATGACTGATTAACTTTTGAAATCAACTAAAAATGGGTATAAGTCTGTTGGTTTTACAGATGTTGAGCTAAAGTTTGGTGTGTTAACAACTGACAGGTATTCACAACACATTGACGCAACACAAAGGTTTCCAAAGGCTGTGACCAACGCTTCAGATTCACATCTATGGGACTTTACAGAGTCGTTAAAGGAGCTAATCAGCACCTCCTCTGACCAAATGATGAAACAAATTAGGCCTAGGTGATCCGCGGTGCTTCAGGTCCTCAAAGACCCATTTTGCTGTCGAGCAGCGTCGAACGCCAGATTGCTCTCGGGGCTCAGCCACCTCGGCTTTCTCACCCTTTAATTAATTCAACTCAGCACCACATCCGGCACAGCTTGTCAGGATCAGCATGAGCAAGGAGCTGGCGCCACAAGCTGAAACCCCTTCCGTGGCGGCGATGGCTGAGGTGAGAGGAGGAGCGACGGTAGCAGCAGGTCTGAGAAGACTGCAGCACTTCCATCCTCCTCTCCATCAGTGGCAGCCTCCCATGCAGCTCCTGATTGGGTTTTGTTGAGGCAGAGTGGTGAGCCTGGTGAGGACTTATTGTTCAACCGCAAGGCTGAGTGAAAATGCAGTAAAAGCACTGACCTTTAGGAGAATCATTGAGCCTCTAGTTTAATCCTCACTGCTTGCATGAAGACTTTTAAGGGGGTCTTCCGATCCTCGAAGCGTCAGCTCATGAAGCAGATTCTTACAGCTGGAAGAAGACTTACTGTAGATTCCTGCAGTACTGTGTATTTATTCCACAGGTGTAAGGTTTTCTTATTAATGGTCTGAAATTTGTTGAAGGCTTTTCACAGGTTTTTTGCTGGCTTTCCTTGTTTGGCTGCAGGCTTGTAATTGTTGGGGTGTTGTATTCACCCCCTCTTCAGTTTTTAGATGTCTCATTTCAATGTAACAGCATCCTAAATCAATAATTATTTTAATTTAACCGTACTATGGTGGACTGGTCCAGCAAGCTAGCTCTCTATCCCTCAAATGTTCCAACAAGAGGGAGAAAAAAAAAACCCGGTTTAAACATTTCACAATAAAGCACAAGCAATTATTTTCTTAGTGGGCATTTGTCATCTATTAATAGCTTGAAGCTTTTATTTTTGAAGGTGAATTTTCACCTTCCCGGTGTTGTTTAAGGCCCTGTCACACTAGACAACTTATGCCAACTTATGACACATTTTTTTGTCTAAATT
>JARVJO010000125.1:16167108-16205871 GCA_031762555.1 Cynodonichthys magdalenae | reverse complement strand
TAAGGCCCTGTCACACTAGACAACTTATGCCAACTTATGAAACATTTTTTATGTCTAAATTGCTAATAAAAGTTATACATTTATCAATTTGTTCGAATTACATTATGTACACGCCAAAAAGAAGCTTCCTGTTGATTTTTTCAATTCCATCTTCAATGTAGATGTCTTTAAAATCAAAAGTTGGCATACGTTGTCTAGTGTGACGGGGCCTTTAGCTGAAAGGTCCTAGCTTATTTTATCATAAAGTTATCAACCGTTAGCAGTTAATAACCAGTGAAAATATCAATATTGTATCGGACGTGTTTTTTATTGATATTGAACACTATTGCAAAATATGTCATTGAATTATCGCCCAGCCCTAGTAGCTGAGCATAACCACAAACACATCCTCGCTTAAATCTTTGGCGCACAAAGAGCACTCAAAATGCATTACTTTAAGGAATGCTACTTTTATTTCACATTTTAGCAGAGGTGTCAAGTAGTGAATTACAAACACTTCATTGTTTTATTTAAGTAGAAATTTAGGTTATTTATACTTTACTGGAGTAATTATTTTTCAGCTAAAGTTTTATTTCTATTCCTTACATTTTAAAAAAGCAATAAGTATTTAATTTCTATTTCACTTCGGCTTGTTTTTCTTCCAGCATATCACCATTCAGAGGAGAAAAAAATCAATAAAAACCCAATGCAAATATAATGCACCTCCTGAATAGAGTGAATTTAATTGTGATTGAATGAGAAGTAAATGTGTGACATTCTGACACCCTACTGGTTTGATCCATCACACCTGTATGACAGAAAACACGTCACACTCCAGCAGAACATATCAGACGTATGTAGCAGAGTAGGAAATTTAGCATTTTATTATATTTTATAGTACATATTGCCTTTAAAAAATGGTTTATAGGGAGGTGGGATTGTGCCCCAAACCCGTGGTTTGACCTAAGTTTTATCCCTAATGGCTTTTTTGAATGTTTTTGTCAGTGCTAACGTCAAGGTAAATATACAATAATAACAAATATTTAAATATATAGGTTCTCCAACCACTTTGTTTTCTATCTTTAGTTCACTATTGTCTAAGAAAAGGAGCGTCTCGCCCCCGCAGTGCGACCCCCAGCGGCTGATTGTTATGAGCTGTAATCACTGATGACTTATTTGTTCCCAGTCAAAGTGTCAGGCTCACCAGAGTTATCTCCCCAGCTGATTGATTGGCCTCGCTCCACTCAGAAACATTTAAAGGGAATTATTTCAACATCTATCCGCAGATTACACCGCTTTCTGCTAATTAATGGCTGCAATCAATACGATTACAAGCACCCCGTGGATTTATATATAGAGGTGGGAAAATTGCGTTTGACCTTAAAAGCAGAGAAAAGTTTTGATTTAATTTTATCATCTAATTTTTCCTCCCAGTGAGTCAGTGTAACATGTATTGTTTCTCTTGCTTCTAACAGTGATGTAGTAATATGTGAATAGCTGGCTGTGCTCAGATAAACGGTGACCGATGTGGGCACAGGAGTGTTCAGCAGAACGGTTCAGGATTAACGGAGCACAGGGTTCAGAACTGCTTAGTCAGATTTACAGATCACTGTGTGGGTGGTCCTAAAGTAGCAACATTAAAACTGTGGAGCTCTGCTAAATTAGCTCCCTTTGATAAATGCTTCATCTGTGGGTTTTGTCACCTTAATTGGTGCCATTTCTGATTTTTCAAAAAAGAGATGACAGGATCTCTGTAGGTAGTTTGTTTAAAGATGCAAAAGGAGAAGAATCACCTAAAACCTTATCTCAGAAAGAGTTATCCAGATTCTAACGTGTTCAGATGAACAAATGAATGGGGATAAAAATCTTGTAACAGGAGATGTGCTTCATCTTTCAGTCCATCTACTTTGTGTCAAGTTTTCCACTATTAGCCTTTCAGGAATCAATTTGTTGTTGCTAAAACACTATTTCACGTCTCAAACTGTGTTGTCTTTGGTCATTTTATCGATTTAATTAATGAATAAAAGAAAAAATTGTGTGTTTGTGACAAGCTGCCTGTAACAAAGTGCCTAACGATTCGTTTTTAAATTGTAGCTTTTCGCTGATGTTGTCTGCTGTGTATCAACACAACGCTGGTTCATCTCTTGAGTTCTGGAGCCTGAGTGATTCATAGGTCAGAATTAAGAGGCTGAATCAACAAGCATTCTTTTGAAAACGGTCATCTACTCAACAGAAAATGAGTGAAAAAGATAATTATAGGGGTAAACATACAGTGGAGGCTTTAATAACGATGGTGGAAACGCTGCCCAAGTTCCTGATGGGCGTTGAAATCTGGTAACACTGAAGAAAGCGGCATCAAGTTCAATTCTTTTCATACTCCTCAAACATGACCGCAGTTATCAGCGCTGAATTATTTCAGCTCAGCATGAAGGTGATTAGTCAGAATAACCCTGCACCATTCGGACCGTCTTGCTTAACGAGACACAAGGACCTTTTCAGAAAATGACCCCTCAAATAATAACAGATCTCTTGATTGTAAGAGTAAAGTTTTTCTTTAATTTGGCCCTCGTTTCTACAGAGTTCCTTGGTGTCAAAGACCGTATATTATTTAATATCGAAAAGTGCAGTGAAAATCTAATAGTTAAATTCAATAAAGTCACATGAAATAATAAAACCATAACTATTTTTTATGCTCATCCTATAGTGCATCGAATTTAAACCTTTCCTGATATATTTTTCTGCACAAACAGTAACCTCTGGAACATCTCGATCGCTCCATGCATCCCTGGTCAGCCTTGTGCTTCACGGAGCGTCCGGCGAATCCTCTGTGACTGTATTCGCGATAAAGCCCTGACATTTTTGACATCTCAATCTCCACGCCTCCTTAGCCGGCTTCGCACCTTGAGAAAATCGTTCTTCGGTTATTGACATTATTTCTGCTCTCAGCCATCCCTGCCTTGGCAAAATCATTTGTTCCCCTGAAAGGAAATGTGACATTTTCAGCTCCGTTGTCGCAGGTGAAAAATAAGCAGTGAAGGTTAAGAGTGGAGAGGAGTAAATGAAATGCAAGTGCCTTTCTCTCGGGAGGAGCAATATAGAAGTACCTGGGAGAACCTACAGTGACTAAAAATGCCTGTAATAATGTAGACATGTTAAAAATATCCTTAATGCAAAAGGAACTTATCTTTCTTTCTTTTTTTTTGTCACCTTAAGTATTTTGGTTTTGGTATGTTTGCCTTCTTGCATCAACTATTTCTCTGACACAGAGTCTAAAGATGCTCTAGATAGGTTCCCAAACTTTTTAGCATTTAACCCACAAAATAATCATGGCCGAGACTTGTGCCTACAACTATTTTTTGTTGATAAACATTGGTATCAAGTCAAATGAACAATATTAATTGTGCTACTTTTATCCATTTTAAGTGCACAAACCTCACTCTTTCATAACAGCTAAAGCAAAAACAAATAGTTGTTGGTAGTTATTTTTTAAATATAATTCAGAAAATCTTTTCTGGACACAATGCTACAAAATATGTAAAGAAACATCAACTATTAGAATGTTTTTTTATCACTTTATTTCACTACTTAATAAACATATTTGGTTAGTACAAGAGTTTTAACTACCATGTTTTAAACATGGTTTTATGTTCCCACAAAAAAAAAAAAACTTTTTAACAAACTTTGGACATTAAGAACAGAACCAAAGAAATGAAACTTGTCTTAAGCTTTCTTAAACATGTCAATATATTATTATAAAATATATTTTAAATCATGATTGGATTTTGTTTTTGCATTTTTTTATCTTCCCTCCAGCTTTCTGAGGCCTCCACTTTAAAAAACACTGCTCTAGGTGATCCAGATCTAAATAGATTATAGAACTTCCTGTTTTCTCCTATAGTCAGACATGAACCATTTAGCTTTAGCTTTTTTTTTAAAAGGCAGGTTTTAAATAATCTCGTCTGATTTCTCACAAGAAAACAAAACCACAGATCTTATTTCTTTCTGCAAGGTCAAATATACCATTTAAAACTTTATACATCAATGCAACAAACTATTTAAAAGCGTTGATTTGTTCTTGTTTGAATAATCATAGTATTTTCTATAATGATACATAAACCGCAAAAACCAATAATATATGATTCGATTCAGTCTTTAATCACAGAATGAGGCAGTTTAATATGAGATTAAGTGAAATATTTTACACTTTTTAGACCATAAACAACTCGACATGCAAAAAATGTCTTTTTTTTTTTTTTTTTTTTTTTTTTTTTGCAACTGGTGATGCATTTTAAAAGCTTGACCTCTGACTGAAGCACGTTTTTACAGCTTGTTGGTAACATTTTCACTGAGCTGCAGATGTCACTCTGGGGAAATAAGTGTGACTGAAGAAGATTAATAAAAACCAGCACAGCTCTGTCTTACAAACCCAAACGTTGGCGACTCTGTCAAAGGCAAGTACAATAAACTGCCCCCACGGTGCGTTTGAGCCTCTCGAGTAGCCGTAAAACACAGCTGCAGATATACAAATAGAGTTTCAAGGGTAAAACAAGGACAGACGTGGATGTCTGGACCCAGAAGGACACAGGAGTGGGTTTAACCGAGACCCCTTGTTTCTGTCGAACAACAACAACTCCTTGTTTTTCCTGCTCTCAATCTGACGTGTCCCCAAAGCTTCATCCATGAACAACAAAAACTGTGTTCCTTTAATAACGCCCTCCCTCTTTTTTTTTTTCTTTTTCTTTTTTATATGCCATTTTCTTTCCTGCCTCAATACCCACCCTTCTCCTCCCCCTCCTTTGGCTCTGCGGTTGCTATGACAACAGCAGCACTGCACCATTCATCTGCTGGAAACCTGGGCTCTCGTTCCTGTAGAGAGAGTGAGAGAGAGAGCATACCTCTCACATCTATACATAACATGCCGAGTGCTAATGCAGTCACAGAGGCGATGGAGGAGCTCACCTCTCTGAAACTCATCCGTTTCGTTTGTTTTCCAGGTTTTATGTGTTTAAATGTTTTATTTTTTGTAGTGGCGAAGATCTTGTTCGATTCGGTCCAAGCTCCAAGTACGGAGTTGTCACCTCCGTGGGTTCCTCTTTCCCCAGTGACACAGTGACTGCTGCACTCTTCCTTTCTCCTTATCCATTCCTCCCTCTCCTCCCACCCTCCTCTTCTCGCTCCTCCCGTCCCTGCCATATCTGTATCATTTACTGCGCCTGAACTGAGCGGGCAGCATCACCACTCAAACCTGTGGAGATTTCTTTTTTTAATCAGAGGGGAGACGAGAGACGATAAGAGGGAGAGCCTCTGCGCTCCTTGTGCTTATCCTCGACCCCCACCCTCCCCACCGCCCTGCTTTGCAGCAGGTGTTTTTTGTTTTTCCTCCTTTTTCCTGACTTCTTTTATAATTTCTCGTCCCCCGTTTTTTGTTTTTGATGAACTGGTCATCGCTCAGGGGGGAAGGACTGCTCGTGCCACTGGAAGGGGAAGGAGGGGAGCTGGTGCTGTACTCGAGCCTTCAGGAATGCGAGATCTGGTTTGAAAATGGTGAGCCGGCCACACCCTCCTGCGCTCGTTTCATTCCTCTGTATGTGCGCCTCCACGCCACCCAACCCTTTTTCACCTGCTGCTCCACCTTTGCTCAGCCGGAGTCTGTCTGCCGTCTTTACCTCGCAGCTGCAGCATCTGTGTTGACCTCATGTTCGTCTGTGCAAAACACGGAGGGAGAGTAAGAAAAGTCATCTCTCTCCATGAAACGATGCGTTTGTCAAAAGTGCTGAACTCTAATGATAGTGTGGGCTTGAGGGCCTGTGAATCTACCAGAGTGTCATAATGTGTTTTTTTTTTTTTGTTTTTTCTGTGGTGATCCGGTCTGTTTTATGCATCAGCGTGGGTGAGAATCCAATTGTCTTTAATGTGTGTGTGTGTGTGTGTGTGTGTCGATTGAAGTGTGTGTCTAAGCACAAGCTGTGGGCGGCTAATGGTGCTTGCTCTTGTTGATGTGTGTCTCACTTCTCCTTCCTGAGTTACAGCATCGTGCTGTATGTACCATATGGTTGCATAAATGGCTTGAAGAAGTTGGTGGGGACTCATCCCCCCCACTTCGTCAGTTTGCAGCAGCTTGTTGTTGTGTTGCAGAATCACCTCGTCATATGCTGGGACATGGTTCCTCCTTTTTTGGTTTCCGTGCTGCGGGCTTCCTCACTTCCCCGCTTTTGTCCCAAGGGACCGCTAGCTCATCTGTGAACAGAACAAAATGTCTCAATAACACTGTCTGCCAGCAAAACACCTCATCAGCAGCTGCCGCCGCCGGTCTCAGGTGAATGCTTTTTGATGAGGCGCCTTCAGCCGCTTTTCACACCACTTAGTATCACCACCTGGAGAGAGCTTTGATCAGCCGACTCTGTCAGGTGTCATTCAGAACACGTCGGGCAACGATGCTGAGAATCTGAATTTCAGAGCTGATGAGTAGCCACGCTTGTTGTGTTCATGGTTGGTGAATGATCTGTGGCCTCTTTATTCCTTACGGGGTTAGCTAAACCTGACCGAGCAACAACAAACCTGACGTGAAACAAAGACTTTTGTGTCTTATCTCTTTCCCTGAACAGCCTTGAAGGTTATGGAAAAGAATGGAATTTGGTTTTGAAACTCTTATATGAGCGGAATGTTTTTCTCATTGACCAAGAACACATTTACCATCATGTCATCTTTTGTTTTTTTTTTACCTGGTTGGTCTTGTTTGTTTTTGTGCTGCTAACAGTTTAAAACTTTGAAATAAAAAGATGTTGGAACCCTTTAAACATGCAAGCTAGGACTGAAAGTACCCATAATAAATATTTAAATATGATGATTTGGAATTCAAGATGGCTGCCACAGCCAATTGACATTATCCGACAAAAATTTAAAGACCATGTAAACAGCTTTAAACTATTATTGTGTCATGAGTGTGGTGAATAAATTGAGTGTGTTTTAAAACTCGTACCACCTCTACAACCGCTCAGGGTCATATTGATTTATATAATTGCTCAATTTTTTTTCCTACTGAGTCATCTTTTGAGCTTGTATGAAATGAATTTTTGGTTGGACTGAGATCTGCGACAGATCAATGACAGACTAAAAGTTGAGGCCCACCAACATATGAAATGAAGTCTGGCTAGAATAATATTTTCACTGTGGCTCTGAGATATGATCAGATTTCATTGTTTGGTTGAGTTTTTGTTGACAAGCCAGGGTTTAACACTTGATCACAGTGTTTGTTGCAAAAACAGGCTGCTATGCTATTTGCATCCTGGTCATAAATCAGGCACTGATGGGACATTAAACTGTTAAAAAGGCCTCCATTTTATTTATTTTTTGCTCTGTGTACCAATTTGCATACATGTTGTTGCAGTCCTGCTTTCATTATTACCTTATTAGAGATGGTGAAACTGTGCTAAGTTTTGCACACATGCAGCAGTGCTCATCTTTCCACTTATTGTTTTTTTTTCCTTTTGAGAAGAGATTTAGGCATAATTAGAGAGAATAATCTCAGAAAACAGAGATGCTGGCTACCGATCCGTTTTGATGAGTGGCAGGCTGATTGTGGAAAATGACTCAGCAACTTTCTGCATCAGGTAGCCTTTGTTGGGCTTTATGAAAAGTCCAACAATCCCCCAGAATATAACAGAAAACTTCTCTTATGTTCACATTTCCATGGTCAAAACAATCAATCTTAAATTATAATTAAGAATGTTTTCTTTACTTCATGGTAAAGGTGATAAAATCAAAGAGTTGGTGATTTCATTTCATCATTTCTGTCTCTTTTAATTTTAATTGGTAGAAAAGGTTATAAATGAATAAGCTCTTATGTTTGTCTCTAATGAACAGATGATGAACAGAATAAAATCTCTTGGTTTTAAACTTAAAGCAGGCATTAATTGTGCTTTTGAGTTTGGCATGTATGAATCATTTTGGATGTTCAAGTTTAGGAGTGGTTTTTGGACTTAAGAAATGCAAACATAGACAGATCTTTCAGTGCTGTACATCATGTTCCTGGATTTGGTGTGCTGATGTCAATCTGAGCTTGTAGCTGAACCTGGGGGTGTCGCTCAATTAGACCCAAAAAAGTGTACATATAAAAAACTCGTAATGTTAATTAGATTATAGTGGTAGACGTATTCAAAGTGCAATACTTCAAAACATCTTCATGTTGTGCAATATAAGAGGCATTTAGAAAATACAAACTGTTAATTTTTTTCTTGCTCAACATGTATAACATATTTTGAAAACTTTCTCTAAAATGTGCCATTTAGAAGGTTTGACCAAAACGTCTACAACTCCTTTTGTTATCACAACATCTTGCTTTAAAACTCTGACAAAGCTGCTAAATTATTATACCTTAATGCTGTTGTTGCCTACATTTATTTCTATGTCAATATTTAGCTGTACCTGCAGGAATAAAAAAACAAAACAAAACAAAGCTGTAGATTGAAAAAGAGAAACCCGCAGTGTGCTATTATTAGCAGTGATAAGGATTTGCTTACAAAACAGAGCAGTGGGTTACATCTACCACCTCACTGCTTCCTGCTGGGAGAGAGCTGAGCAGACGTTTTTCTCAGACATGATTTAGGCCTAAAGATGAATGTTGCGGCATATGTATGTGTTTTAGTTGAAATCCAGTAAGTTAGAGACTATTGCACAACAATGCACAGTGAAACAATCAGTATTAGCATTTGCTGCTTGTCTATTTTTTGTCTGGTCATTTCAGTTCATTTCACAGCTCCAGATTATGTAACAGCAACAGAAGCTTTAAGCTGACAGGATGTAGGTTTTTAAAGTTGTATTATTGTGTGCGTTTGTTTGTAGCGTTAGCAAAATATCTCAGATTGTAATGAAATTCAGAAAGGAATCATTGAAAACCCATTGCTTTAGGGTCAGATTTATTTAAAATAACCACATTATCAAACACAAAGCTGACTATACCTCAAGCCAAATTTGTTGCGGTAGTAGCTGAGAGTCCTTATTAATACATACTCCCATCTTAAGATTGCGTGCAACATTATTTACATGGTTTGACCAAAACATCTACATCTCCACTATGATTTTAGCTACAGTCTTTAGCAATAAAGCATTCCTTCAAAGTCTGCTAGACCTTTAATTTTATTTTGCGCCAAAGTTTATCAGAATCCTCTTAATGAGAACGGCTGGAAATCAAAAGCTGTAATCAGAAATCCAAAGCCTCTCCTTATCCATTGTCTTGTTTTCATTGTTTAATTCTTAATTAAAAAAACACATCAGACTTAATAAACCATCCAGCTCACGCTGATTTTCTCAATGACGAGGGTGGGGTACTCGAGCGAGAGTGTCGCCGGGAGGTTTTAAATATCTCCTCGAGGGCTGAACTCCAGCTGGAATAAAGGTCAGCGTTGCTATTATTAGAGCACCTTATCAAGCTACGTCCTTGGCAGTTATGATACTCTCTCTTTCCTTAAGTGGTTTCGTATTTAACTTTTCGGCTCCTCAGGAGTGCAGGTTTTTCCTCGTTGATGGCTTAGCGAGGGGATGTTAGCACTCACTCTTCTGTGTCACTCCACCTCAGATGGAGAGAAACCGTACAAAGACAGTCAGCGTGAACTATAGCCGCTGCGCCTTTAAAGCTGAGTCACGAGGCCAGACTCCATCAGAAATGGTAAAAGAATGGACAGATGCCCTAAAGGGGCCAGCATGAACGTTGGAAGAATTTTCTTTTTTATCAAAGAAGTAATGAGTGGAAATTATCCAACTACATAAAATCCTACAAGACTTAGCAAATACATCTTTGTTGTACATTTAATACCAACCTGAAGGCTCTCGCCAAAAAGGCAACAGGAGGGCAAAACCTTTTTTGCCTTGTGTTTGTTTGACGGTTTGTCAGCAAAATATCGTCTGAAATACTGAACGAATTTGAGTGAAATTCAGAAAATAATTATTACTTACACATCTACAACGCAATAAAGTATATAGTAAACACAGTTCAAGATGGCTGCCACAGTTAATCAACATTAAGTAACACAAACTAGCTATAACTCAGTCAATTTTACAAATGTTGAGCTAAGATTTGGGGTGGTTGTAGCTGAGAGTCCTTCCTAACACATACTCCGAGAGCAGATTGTGCCCAAACAAATTTGACCAATGCTATTACGCCATCATTTCTCAAGATCTTAGTTTATAGCTTTGTAATAAAAGGTAGATGGTGATGTGAACCCCTTTAAGGAATACTAGGGAGTTAAATAATGGAATTATTTTTGTTTTGTGTTAAATAATACGAACACCTTCAGAGTGAACAGTTGTCTGTTCGTGTTAATCAGTTATGCGTTCCAGATTAAAGTACATCAATTTCCGGTCCTTTTTTGTTTTGTTTTAAAGCAGTGAAAAAAAATCTGTTTAGTGTAAAATCTGTAACAGCCTGATGGATAAACAGCTTTAATATCCTTTGCTCTCCTGTCATGGCTCTAATCCAAGCTCAATAAGGCCATGTGAAATGGTAAATTAACAGCTTCTTTGTGTTGCGGGGAGCTCGGTTAATAAGCGTTTTTAGAAAATCAACCCCTCCGTTAGCCCTCTTAAAATTCTGGCTGTGCCTCACCTTGCTCCGTTAATCCTCGCCAAGGCTGTAATGATGGATCCGCACGTGCGCAGACGGGTCTCACACTCCGACACTCACGCAAACATTAAAGGCCGTCTATCTAATGGATTTGCACTCACTGCTTACTGTCAGCGGTCTCTGCGTGTCACGGCAACATCTGCTCTGCATTGTTTCGTTTGTCGAGTCAACGAGGGCTGCACACAGATCACATGAGACCACGGAGCTGGATTACTAATGTGCACGCTGGGATTAAATCCCCCGGGTCAGATTTAAACAGTGGGCAGAAAAAACAAGTTTCAGTCATCATATTTTGATTTTTAGTTATTAAATCTCTGTTTCACATAGATGAGCTTTAGATGAGATTCAAACTATAGAAAATTTAATTTAGCTTTTGTACTTAATCTGAAGGATCTATTTTTATTAGGTAAGCATTTTAATCACAGACTCAACTTTTTCTAGTTGAGAACAACAAACTAACTCTATTCAGCCGCAGTGCACCATGAAGACTGGGGCCTGGAGACACCAACAGAACCACATCATCTGCCAAAACCAGAGGAGGATCCCAAACACCCTCCTCCACGGCTGCGCCCTGATATCCTGTCTATAAACACCAAAAACAGGATCTGAGACATGGGGCATCCCTGATGGGGTCCAACTTGGACCAAGAACGAGCTCACGTCCGTATCTACACTTTGTAGAATACATGGCTAGAACAAACGGAGTGCTTTTTGATTCAAAAATAGGAAATAGTTGCTTTGTGGTTCTAGTTTTAGCCAACAGGATCAGTGATTTCTTCACTGAAAGCTTTGAGATAACACTGAGAAAACAGGTTTAGTTAACAGTTTGTTTTTTCTAGGATTTTTGGAACATCTAAAGTTCCAAATGTTTGTAGTGAGTAGTTGTACTTATTGGTCCAAAGATTAATGGGTGTAAAACACAAGTTTGTTTTTTTTTGCGGGGGGGGGGGTTTAGGTAATTTCCTGGCACATAGTTTGATTCTATACCACAATCCAGTAACTGTTGAAATTGGCCTAGATCTCTTTAAAAACCTCCTACCATTTCCAACACTCCCACTTCAGCACTTCTTCCCAGCAGTGCTTCATACGTTTTACAGCCTTTTATAGGAGCGTTGTATTTTGTTGTTTAAAAAAGACAGCAGCAATATATAATAACGGTTTTGGAAAATGGCAACTGAGGATACAGTTGAAATTTTCTCAAATGATCACACGTCGGACTCAAAGTATGTTTTCTGAAGAACCAAAGCAAGTCCAGAGGCTCTTTAAAAGACATTTCAGCTTGAAAATACATTTTCCAGTCATCCTCTCATTCATATACGTCAACATTAGGCCACGTTTTGCAAAAAAAACTAAATATAGATCATTATAAAGCTAGGCTTTGCAATAAAATAATCAACATCCACTATTTTTAAGATACGTTTTGCTAGTCTGGTGGAGCTGTGTGGAGGAGTGGGGTGGGAGCTCAGCTGGGGCCTGAGCTCCAGGGATGAGCTTTGTGTAAGTAGGTGGGGCTTTGTACCGCCAAGTGCTTAGGCAGCTCCACATGGCTATCACAGGAGATTTAAGGATTTCTCAAACATGCATGAATTAGTTAAAGCAACACTCTGGGTGTGAAATTGTTTTATTGCAGTGCCCTGATAAGCTCAAACATTTGTTAAAGCTTTTTTTTGTCTTTTAGTTGTTAAGAAACTTTATGAACGCACCCCCACCCCCTCTGTCTGATTCTGGGCCCCAGCAGAACTTTTTGTATGTCCACAACACAATAAAAAACAGGACCTTGCGGCTGTTTTTGTCTCTGAAAGCTAACTTCTTTAAATCAAGGTGAAACGAGGAACACCTGCTGCTGTAAAGGGACTGAGATTCAATGATACAAGGAGCTGCTTTGATTACATGTGAGCAAAAGCGTTGGAGGCGTTTTAGTGTTTGGTAAGTCAGCCTCTCCCTGCGTTACCACCGCCGCCGTCGAGAGGTGGACAACTCTTACCCCTGTTTTCCTGTGCTCTGCTGTTGCCATAGCGACTCCATCCACGTGTTCAGCTTCTGCGATGCTCTGCTAAGGTTTGCAGACGGCGAGGCAGTGCATGTCCTCACCCACGTTATCGCTGTGTGTATGTTAATGCATGTGTGGGCACCCGTGTCTTTGTCTGAGTGGGAGCCTGAGGTTGTACGTAACTGAGACAGCAGCAGAAATGATACTTCATTGCTGTTGTCTGTCTCTCTCTCTCTCTCTCTCTCTTTTTTTTACTCGTTTATAGCTTCTTATCCCAGGCAATGACAAAATGCTCGTTGCATATTAAAGCTTTGGTTTGTTTTCAGATCTTGTTTATCAGCAGACTTCCTGGTCTGAGTGGACTATTGTTAGGGACAAAATGATTTCCTTTTCATTTGCACAACACCAAATCACAATATTGACAAGCTTTCTTTCCTGTTGATAACTTCAACAAAGACTTTACATCTGTGCTAATAATCTCAGGAGTAATGACTCCAGCGTTCCTTAAAGGAATTCCTATCACCTGTCGCCTTGCACATCAAAGATTTAAAGGGGGCATGTCATGCAAACATTTTTTTAGCTCTAAATACCTTTTGTTGTGTACTAGTTTTTCTGAGTGCAGAAAAGTTGAATTAAGTCTCTTGGTGCTGCGTAAATATTTGTATATATTGTTTTGGTCATATTTTTTTAATCTGTTCAGTTTTCTCTATTCCCTATTATTGAAAAATGTCACATGATTTGTAATGGAACTGCTAAACAAGGTCACAGACTTCCAGCTAACCAATTTCGTGAATCCATATTTTTTTCTGGTTTGTCATCTTCATTCTCCCCTCGCTTTGGGTCTGACCTGAACATTTGAGGCTAGGTGGACAAGTCCTCCATTGTTGACCAGTTTTAATTCACCGTCACCATCTGTGGTGGAGTGGACCATAATCAATGGGAGCGATGCAGCGAAACTTGAAGACAGACTGACGTCAGTTCTGAGTTGAATGGGTTCCAGTTTCCTGCTTATCAGAACATTGGAAAAAAGCATGTTTTTTTTTCTTTCTCTGATGGAATAATGCAAGAATAACTTAACAATAGTTTTCCGTGTAGCATTTTGAGTGTACAAACAGCATTAAAACAGGTTTCCTAATAATCCCTATAAAGTTCTACAAGTTCGACTGACTTCGTGTTAAGTAAACAACACATAACTGCTAAAAACCGTAAAAGTAAGAGTTTCAATCCGTTTTGAAGCAAAGAGCAGCCATGTTGAAATGATGACGTCACGTGTGGTTGTGTTGCACTGACTTCCTGACTCAAAATTATGACATTAGTGGCCATTCCAGTTGATATTTCCAACTCTGAAGTCCAAAATTCCAGGGGGGCGGGTGTGAAGTGCCTCATTTACATTCAATGAGACGGCACCAAAATGAGTTGATCAGAGACACGCCTCAGAAAGGGGTGAAAGAGGGATTTGTAGAGTTACAATAAGAAGGAATTCAGACCAAAGCATTACAGTCTCACCGGTCTCACCTTATATAGACCCCAACTGAATGATTTAAATGTGAAAAAGAAGGATTTAAATGCATTATGTCCACTTTTAAACAAAGATCTTGGAATGTCTGCTGCAGATTATGTGATGAACACAAATCTCACCTACGACCAGATCAAATTTTAGCTCCATATCTGTAAAACTGACTAAGTTATAGCCTCTTCAGTGTTTGTTAGAGTTGATTAGCCATGACAACCATCTTAAATTGGGTTTCAGAGAGTTTCATTAAAATCTATTCAGGAGATTGCGAGAACAGGCAATGACATGATCGCTTGACTTTCATAGCAGCAAACAATAAATATCATCTTTAACAACTTCTCATACAGTTCTCCAGCTTCTCTTTTACTCCATTTTTTCCCACATTTGTTCTCATTTCTTACCCTGATCTCTCATGTATATTTACATACATGTCTCATGAATATTCATCTTCACACCCGCACATTTAGAAGGTTGTAACAAATATCTATTTCACGGCCACATGCGTCTACGCATGCAGACAAGATATATTTATTCATAAGCTCATTAGAGGAGTAGATTTGCCTGCTGCCATCCATCACGCTGTCAGCCATCCTCAGCCTGGCACACTGACAGCAGAACCGCGGGAGAGGAGTCCGTGGATTTACTCTCCTGGAACCACTGACAAACGCAGGATTTACTCCAATACAGAGTTTCCCTTTGACATTTTGTAGAGGTGAGATCAGAGAGACCGCGGACAAAGTTAATCTCCTGCTCACCAAAGTTTGGTGGGGGGAAAATGTCTCTTGTGGTTTTATTGCTGCTGCATGGATGTCACACAAAGCACTTAAAGATGTTAAATATGTCAACAAATCTGATGAACTTCCTGCTAATCTACAAACTTTGTCGCACGAAACTTCACAACCTGAAGCTCAAATAAGTCAGGACTGTAGCTGCAGTTACATTTTGCTCTTGATATAATTATGATTTCTTCTATTCATATAAAAAATAAATAACCCAGAGTGGTTTTGGGATGTCTGTCTATGTTTTAGGCCCTGAGTTTGGGGATGGTGATGTGGGTAGAAATTTTTATATACCTTACGATTCAACTCTTTTATGATTCAGGAGGCTACGCAGTAATTATATATAGGTTATGGATGGATCTTAATGCATTCATAATCGCACTTACAAAAATATCCTGAACATAGATGCTCTCTGAGCTAAAATAAAGAAAATGATTTGCTCTATGCTGCAGTTTAATGGTTTTTAATCCAACAAGAGTTTAGGAACTAAATGAAAAAATAAGTCAAAAGGCTCAGTAAAGAGACCTAAGAGTCTGAGGCGGTGGATGTCTATTTATCTAAGGTTGAAGCAATTTTTTTTTTACAATCAATTCAGAATCCTTCATATCTGCATTTCAATGTGTCAGAAAACAGTTTGTAAAACCTAATGTAAGGCATCACATCTGCTTTGTTTACTTCCTCTTAAAATCGCATTTCTATCCATTACCTGTTGAACTGGCAGTGATCCACACTGAATATAAAAAAGTCTGTAGACAAGTCATTTTCAAATTAATTAAATTCACTAACCTAGTTGTGACTGGGCCAGAATTTGTCAAAAATTAATAAAAGATGTTTTGAAACAAAATAGGTGTTCTGGAACTCAAGAAAAACGATTAAAGTAATCAAACTACCCAATGAAACTGACGATAAGTTTTGCCAACAATTCTTCATCCAAATCTAATTTAGGTGCTAAAACTGATGGGTCTGCTTAACTTTGCCCCTGAGTCATGAAACATTGGCACAATAAAAATGAGTTTTAAATTAAAAATAAAATGTAAACCTGTTGGTGTGACAGAAAGGAGAAAAAAAAAAAAGGAATCGAGAATATCTCAAGTGACAGTTGCTGTCGTGGCAGTCGATCCAGCCGTGAATAACTTGGATTCTTCCTTCTTCTGGCTGTCGCTGGTAGTTTCTCTGTGGCATCTGTGCTGGCTCGTTTCCTAGATTGAGTCAATTAACGGACTCCTCTCCGGTCCATACCAGCACCGTATTAACACTTCCAGCATGGCAAGAGAGCGCTTCTGCTTTACACAGGTTAACGTGGACTGAAAGAGTTGTTTATGTTGCCAGGAGTATCTCAAGTTTGTTTTAACATTTAGACCTTTAGATGAAGAATAAGCTGCTGTTGTTTTTTTTTGTTTTTTTTTATGTAGGACTTTTTGGAACAGTATTTTTTCCCATAAGAAAATGTTGCAGTTAAAGGGAACATATGCAAAATCTACTTTTTAACCCTTAAATGCATTTTGTTGTATATTTTGAGTTTCTAGTAGGCAGAAAGATTGATTTTAGTCTCTCTTGCTGCTGCGTAGATATATTTATATTCTGTCTGGGTCATATTGTTTCAATCTGTTCAGTTTTTTTCTATTATGATGTCTTTTGAACACAATATTTGTGCCAAATCTACAAAAGAAGGTCTGGACTTACCAACTAACCAATTTCATCGTCTTCATTCTCTTCTGGCTCTGGGTCAGACTCTGGCTCCAACATGTAAGACTGGATGGACAGGTCTTCCCTTGTTGACGTCTTTTAATTCATTTGTAAATTAAATGTTTCTGGGCAGCTATGTAGTCGTAAACCCCTCTATCAAACTGGAATGAACCGGTCTGGAAAGCTGGAGGGGACGTGGCGTCTGAAGTGCCTCATTTGGATTTAAAAAGACAACCTCAAAATGAGTTGATCTGAGACACACCTCAGAAAAGGGGTGAAAAAGGGGCTTGTGGAGTTACAATAAAGAGCAGTTCCACTTTATATAGCCCCCAACTGAATGATTCAAATGTGGAAATGAAGGATTTAAAAGCATTTGATTCCTTTAAAAGAAAGGTAATTGCAGTTGTAGTTAAAACATTGTGACCATATTTGCTGATGTTTCCTACTTAACATATTTTTTATACTTTTTTAGAAGTGTTAGGTTTGGAAACATGTTTTCTTATAAAGGTGGAAATTATTTCAGAGTATTTTATCCAACTTCAGGCTTAGCTATGAGCTTGCTAATTAGGGAAAATATTAGCATTATCTCTATTTTACAGAGAAGCCTGCGACCATTTTTGACACGTTTATTGCAATAACCTTCATAATTTTTGCACACATTTTCTGTAATTTTGGACATAATTGGTGCGTTCTTGGTTTCGTCGTAACCAAATGTCTGCACTGATGCAATACGAGCTGTTGTAATTACTTGGATAAAACTGTGCCCACATGCAGGCACATCATACTTCCATTAAATGCAACATGAACCACTAACAGCAGTGCCGAGGAGCTTCTTCATATTGTTCAGTCATTGTTGCTCGAACATATGTTAGAGCTGCTGCTCATGACTTCCTGCTCGCTGCACTCTGGTTTAGCCCAGTGTCGCTCTGCCAGATTGCTTTGGACTTGTGCACTCACCCATAATGGTTAACAGTTGCAGTGTACAGTGCATAATCTATTTTAAACCTAGATTAGTCCATTAAGAATAAATTATGCTTACCACCAAAAAAACAAAAAAAACAACCAAAAGGCTTAAAACCTTTGAACATTGACCTTGAATACTGAACATGGCTATTAATGTTATGATTTTATATAATACGTAACACTTTCAAAACTGTAAGTCCTGTAGAATTCAGAGATGCACCTCTTGGAACCAAAAAGAGGTGTTTGAGAAAGAAAGGTTCGCTTCAGACGTGCATCATTTTTGGATTCTCGGTCAGCCATATGTAGGCCCGTTTACAGGAGGTTTGGTGGTATTTTCAGATTCCATCAGTGGGCTGATGACACATGAAGTTCGCCGTCGCCCATTTCTTGATTGCCCGTGCTGCTTGTTTACTCACGCTTGAGCTTAGTCTCACTCGAGGCAAAACAAAGCTGCACAAGAAAGGCCTCCAGGATGTTTTATCAGTGTGCTGCCGCAAGTTCACGAGCTCTCCGTCTTCCTCCCTTCCTGTCCTGTCCCTGTCACTCCTCTCTCTCTCGTCTTCTTCCATCTCCTTGATGTGTGTTTGTGTTTGTGTTGTCTCCCTCTCTATATGTGCGTACTGCTTTCTGCTGCCAGCCCCGCTGCGGAAAGCAAAGTTTGTGGAGAGCCCTCGCCTTCCACAATCAGAGCTTGGCTCCCCTACACACACCTCCACCACTGCCAGGAATACAGACCTGGACACATACTGCCCTGGTAAGTTTTTGGCCAGCTCATCCCTCATTTCATGGTGTTTTATTTGCAGGTTTTCTGTGTGTAAATAAGTAGCAGAGGCACAGAGAGAGACCAAGACAACTTATTGGCTTGACAGTTACGCCGTTTGCTGCTGTAAGATGAAAACATCGCTAAGGTCATTAATCAAATCGCGCCCACCCTCATCGCCTCCTCCCTCTCTGTCTCTTTAATCCTCCCTTGCTGCTTTCTCGGAGCTCGTTTAAGTGCCAACGCTGTTTCTGTTAACTTCACTGTCTGGCTTTTTTGTTTTTTTCTTTCTTTCTTTTTGCTCTGTAATCCTGCGGACAGTCCAGATTCACTCCACCACCAACCCTGTCAAACCCTGCACACTCTCCTCCCTTCCTGAATCCGGGAGGACATTAAAGCAGTTCACTCAAGGATAGCGCTCTGATATATCTGCTGTCTGATCTCGCTGTCTTGTTGGCTCAACTTCTGGTGGGTATGTGGACCTCAATATACCCCAGGGGTCTGGACTGAAGAGGGGGCGGTGCGTCGAGGCTTAACTTGTGTAATTTAGAAGAATGGTTGAAAGAGTCTTACCAGCTTTCTCCGTTTGTCAGCCTCTTCTGCTGAATTTCTGCCCCATGGGAATTCTAAGTAGGTGATTTATACACGAATATATGTCGTATCTCTCCATAAATGTGCAGATTAGTAATATAGATGCTTTTGTTTTGTGGCTTGCATGATGCTTGACCCTGGCTTTGTTTTGCATCAGTCCTGTGAAGTAGACTGTGATATATCAGCTACGAGACAGGACATTTTAGGGATGAAATGGTGCGGCAATCGACAGAGGAACCGGTTGATTACATACAGGAATTCTCAGCCGGCGCAGTAATAACTTGAGCTGAAAAGCAGCCGCGAGGGGCCAGGATGAGTTTTCAGGGGTGAATACTCTTACCTCCCAGGTGGACAGATGGAGGTCTGAGCTCTTAACAAGGCCTTCGTGGCGTGTGGAACAGCAGGGCAGTGACTTAAACACTTGATTGCCTGCCAGTCCATTCTTCGGCTGCCGCAGCTGACACCGGCTGTCGTCCGGAGGAGCGCAGGCATCATCTGTTTTTTTTTCCTTTTAAATTTTTTTATTTTTGTTTTATGGGCCACAAAAGAAATTTGCGGTCTCATAAATATTGTGAATATTTTGCGAGATGGCTCGTGAAAATCATCACCAGCCATCCTCCATTTATAAGGGAGCATGAGTGTTTGTAACGATGTGAGAGTGCAGCCATCTGAGCAGTAATTTTAAAGTCTTAGAGTCAGGCAGATTATAGGAAGAGGTGTATTTTAAAACATCAATACAACTTATCAAGTAAAAAAAATAATATTTTTGGTTTTCTGTGATCACAATTACAGTTTCTGGGGATTTTTGTGAACTTGATCCAAGTATTTTTAGATAATTTAGTTTTGCATGACCAATTTTTATTCTTTTCACCTGCAACTATGTATTTTTGCATCTGTCTTGTATAATAAATAAATAATGAACCAACAGACAAATTTTAATGAAACCTTCAGAATATAATACTGTGTTCATCTACAACTGAATAACATTTGCAGTCAACAACTGCACAAAAATCAAAGTTTGGAAACACAAAAATAGCTGTAACTCAATCGGTTTTACAGATACTGAGCTAAAATGTGATAGCAGCTAAAAGTCACCCCCATAAGCTCTAACAGATAACATGAGATCTAACATCATTGAGAATTGCACAAGGTCGCTTAAAATGTCATTTACAGAGTTTGACCAGAGATTCATCTCATCATAAGATGTTCTTAGTCTAAAACTGTCATAAAATGTAGCAGGCAATAAGCATTCCTTCACACACACACATATTTATATACATATATATATGTGTGTGTGTGTGTGTAAAAACTCTATGTATACATGTTTTATCATTACACCAACCTTTAAAGGGTTCATATCATGCAAAATCCATTTTTTTAGCTTTTAAATGCATTTTGTTGTGTATTTGAAGTTTCTAGGAATGCAGAAAAGTAGAACATAATTTCTCTTGGTGCTGCATAGTGGGTTTTTTTTGTTTTGTTTGGTTCATATTTTTTAACCTCTGCAGTTTTTGCTATTTTTATGATGTTTTATGAACTGTTAAGTCACAGTATTTGTGACGGAACTTCTAAATCAGGTCTGGACTTACCAACTATAATTTGGTGGTCTTCATTCTCCTCTCTCTGGGTCAGACTCTGGCTCCAGCATGTAAGGCTGGATAGACAAGTCTTCCCTTGTTCACATCTTTTGAATAATTTGTAAGTTAAAAGTTTCTGTGCATATATATATATATATACTCGTAAACATCTCTATCAAACTAGAATTGACCTGTCTGGAAGATGAAGCTGGGCGGGGTTTGAAGCACTTCGTTTGGATTTAAAGAGACAGCCTCAAAACGAGTTGATCTGAGATACCCCTCAGGAAAGAGGGGCTTGTGGAGTTACCATAAGGAGAAATTCAGACTAAAGACCACAACTGAATTATTCAAATGTGACAAAGGAGAATTTAAAAGCTCTATGTTGTTACATTTAAAGATCTGGGTTCTGGATCCTCCCAAGCTTGTATTTATAAAACCTCTAAGTGTTGTTGCACAGATAAGATCAGCGGTATGCACACACGGAATGTGAAATTCCCCATCTGATCTTGTGATCAGCCTTCCGTCCCTCGGCTGGGAAACATCTATGCTGGCGTTATATTTCAAGCTCTGAATCACGTGCTCATCTTGTTTTTATTGTCTAGTTCTGCTTTACGCCAATCTTGATGATTACCCAACAGCATCCACCGGTTGAGTCTATAAACGGGTACGGCGTGTTTGCTTGTGTTGAGCGCTGAAGTGCTCAGGTGGCGTTTTGGACCCCACCTGCTACCTGAGCCTATTAATACCATCTTTTGTCCTGCCCCCACCTGCCTGCACCACACATGCTCCTCTCGGGCTTTTCTCTGCACGAGAGAGAGGGCAGATTCGTGGACGCCCAGACAGAAACAGATGCGCTCGCACAGAAACACATTCCTAGCTGCGTGCGAAGATAGTTGCTATAGCAACCATCTGTCTCCTTCGCAGCTCAGGAATCCAGCGTAGAGAAGTGTGTGTTAGAAGGGGCCTGGTTGTGGGTGAGATAAGACGTGTTTCATGCCTGATGTATATATTTTGTCTTCAACGTTAGACATGTCTTTGTGTCGCTCTGATGAATTTCCTCAAGGCGCTGACGGCACGGCGTTCCAAGCGCTGTCATCTCTCTGTGAAGTGATGTAGACCCGCTTCAGTGAGAGGCAGTTTGTGTGATTGTCATAATCTATATTTAAAGAACAAAAGGTATGGCTGGAAATGGAAAGAAAACAACATCACAACCCCTACATTATTGTAATGAATCCCCTTTGATTGTAGTTCATTTATATTAGTAGCAATTGGGGGAGCGTTTAATAACAGCCTGTGACTGATGTGACGTATTTGTGTTTGTTCAGTTTGATATTTTGATTTTGATTGTGTGTGACAGCTCCATGTTTGTTGTTTCGCTCCAAAAAATTGGCCCTGACAGATATTTGTTGCTGGTATTTTGTAGGGAAAATATGTACAGAGAGATTGAAGTGTTTAGCTTAAAGGGAGCTACTCTGAGTTCAGGCATCCAGATTAGAAATTTTGCTTTTAAAAATTAAAAAAAGGCTTAGAATTTATTGAAAGCGTTCATGTCACCTGCATCAGTGTGAGACCAGAGCTCAGAGAATGTGTTGAGGACGACTTGCAAAAATAAAGAACACGGGGACAAACTGCTCATCCCTGCAGGTCGACCAACAACTGGATGACACGAAAACCAAGAAACTAATGCAAACACATTATAGATCAACTTTAGGCAGGTAGGAACTAAGGAATAAAAATAGTGGGGTTTTTTTGTGACAGATTCCCAGGGACAGCTTGACTAATAACTGCTAATATATTCACTGCTCACTACTAGCAGTCTGTCAGCTGTGAAGCCTTCTCTGCCCTCATGTCCAGACTCTCAGGAATACAGCGAGCTATCAGCTAACACATACAGAAAACACACGTACAGTGCTGTGAAATAATCAGTAGTCAGCTCTCGTCTCTTTATGTTTACTTCTGAAGACCTGGACTTTCTTGTCGGCTTTTAAATTGCTCCTCAGGCTTTCTGAAGGCCTTTCACAAGTTCTCTTTCAACTTTGTCTCCTTTTTTTTTTTTTTTATTGATTTGGGATTCAGTACCTGACTATTTTCAGAGAAGTTTTGTTTTGTGTTTGTTAAAGCCAGAGTCTCGTTGGGCTTCAACCATTCGAGGCTAGCTTGATGAATAAATTCTGACAACCAGTAAAACGAGGCTTTTTTTTTTCATCACGGCCTATTTTTTGTGTGCGCGGACATAAAAATTACATTCTACTTTGTGCACACTTTAAATTCCTCAGCCTTCTTTGTACCTAATTTGGCAAATTTTATAATCCATTTACTCTACTGGAGTACACTTTGGAGATGAAGATAAATTTGGACAATTTCTTTTTTTACTAATTATTGAACATAGTTGTTTCGGCCTGGATATTCAGAGCTGCATCTTCAGATGTTTTCTCCAATCCAGGTGGCACTCAGAGTACATGTTAGGGTGACACTTGGCTACTACCACACCCATTTTTGAGTTCATATCTGTAAAACTGATAAAATTATAGCCATTTTTGTGTTTACTAATATCTCTTATCTGTGTTTTTTGTACATCTAATGATGCTTAAAACACAAAATTAGAGACATTTTAATGATAAATGATAGTTGTTTTTTAACCTTTTTGTTTCAGCTGGAGTTTATTTATGATTGTTGGACAGGTGCTGTAGGGTTAGGGGTGCAGTTCTCTGTTGTTGATTGCTGTGGGTCTGTGGACGGACGCCGAACTTCACGTTTCCTCTTCAAGCTGCCCGAACGGATTTGGTTCCTTATGATGCCCTCCCTAAACGTATTCACCAGTGAAACTGAGCAGCTGTCTCATCAAAGCGCATGTGTGATTAGCTTGTTTTGGACCTAATGTGTGCTGTGATTACCTCATTATTAGCTGCTGCTGTGTGTTTTTATTGAAGCTCTGCAGCGAGTCGTTCCCGCTGAATTCAAAGGGTTCTCGCCTCCCTCAGAAGGTGCCCATCTTACTTACTGACTGACTCTGAGTCCCTCGGAGTCGGACTAATGAGGTTCCTGTCCACGCGCAGATGGACAGGGGAGCCCAGGCTTTAGATTGCCTGTCTGTCTGCTTGTCTCTGAGCTGATGAGTGAGAGGCCACAGGCTGCAGGCGAGCTGTCTGTCTGCAGGGAGGTGTTGTGGTGGTTGGAGCTAATGACTGAGCTCCATGTAGCTAACCTGTCTGTCCAGTTCAACTTGTTTAATGTTTAAAAAAAAACTGGTACTGCCAGTGGCTGTTTTTTTGTCCTCCTTTAAACAGAAGCTATCTGGAGCCTAAATGTCATTAATGTCCGGATCAATTTAGAGGCTTATACGTCGAGGTATCGGGGGGGACTCTTTTAGCAACCAGCAAGGTGAGTAATTACCCAAAAACCTTTCGCTCTGAAAGTGACGCTCTGGTGAATAAGGTCAAATTCAATTGGAGTTTATCAAGCAGGCACCTCTGGGGCATGGTAGCCAGGTGTGATAGAAAAACATGACACCATCGGTGAGGGTTTGTAATGGGTGGAGAATAACCAGGAAGCCAGGTGAAAAAGATGATGTCATGAAGGGATTTTTGTTTTGGTGCAGCTGAAGTTTCCGTCTCTCTCGCTGTTTGATCTTTATGCAGGGTGCTGTTTTCTTTTGCTCACTTTACAATCTCTGTAAATAGACAGAGTGAGCGCACACACCCATTTTGTCCTGGAAAGACGCACACACACGCCTCCCTCACACACACTCGCAGGTGAAGGGCGTATCTCATTACGTCACGCTGCAGTGGCAATGAGTGCTACAGGAAGGAGCTGTCGCCGACTTTTTTTTTTTTTTTGTGCTGTTCAGTGTGAAAAGGAGTTTTTGTAAACCGCTGGGAACAATTCTCGTCGCGTCTGAAAAGGATTTTAGAGTTTATGTTGGAGGTGGCCCGAAGGAGTGTTGAGGAATGTGTTTGTAATGCACAGAGCTGAGCTGCAGGGGAACTCAGGTGCTTTTTTTTGTTTGTTTTTCTGAGGGCAGGTGCTGTGTGTCTAATGTCCGGTTCTCTCGTTTCTGTTGGGTTTCATGTTGAGCGAGTGAAACAAAAACAGGACGTACATACAAGGCTAAAAGTTATTTTTTTCCTTGTGATTACAGTGAACTGCTCTTTTGTTTCTGTGCGCCACTGAAACAGTTTTACTTTCTTTTCCCTTTCCTCCTCTCCCACCCCTGTCCATCTGCCTCTGCAGGGGAGTCAAGCCAGGAGCTGGGGCCTCCTCCGTCGGTGGATCAGGCAGCCAACACATTGATGACGCGGCTGGGTTTCCTTCTTGGAGACAAAGTGAGCGAGGGGCCGGCCGGCACACAGTACAGCATGGAGGAACCCGAGTCGAGACAGGTAACAGTCTAACGGATTCAAAAATACTTTTCTGATGTTATTTTAGACTAATTTTCTTGTCTTTAAAGGTTTTACTCTAACTTTCTTTAAGGATATGCACTTGAGAATATATTTATCTAGAATAACTTTGTGTTGTGGTGTAAAAATAAAGGTGTCACTGTGACGTGACCCAGGCATCTGTTTGATGTTGCTCATGCATTTTTAATTTGTTCTCAGCTATTCCAGTGACCCACTGTGCTGGCTGACATTTAACAGTCCTCAGTGTGAAATGTAGCTCAGGTTTGCTGACATAAATTCAATATAGGATGCATGACTAATTATTTTAGAATACTATGAATTCTGTTAAAACATAGAACATATTGCCTTAGAGCAGAAACTCACTGTTTAGCGTAGCTTTACACTTTTTGTATCGAGGCCTAATAAAAATGATTTCTAAATGTTGCTGCCCATCAATCTGGGATGGGTTAAAGGTTGCTTCCAAATAGTTTGGAGTCAGCAGTGATAGAAAATTTACAAAAAAGTTCTAAAACCTTCATTTTGAACTTTAAAGGTTAAAGGTCATGAAAGGATGATTAGAAAAAGACAAGTTTGTCTGGAAGGATTGCTGAAATAATGTCTCTTCTCTTTCAAAGGCACAGAGCAGCACAACTTGCAGAAAGTTTAAAAAGTTGATGCCAATATAAAGATGTTTCCCATAATGCACTGCATCGTGTGCGCGGCATTTTCAGTTATCTATCTTCATTTTCATATATCTTAAAGTGTAAAATCCCAGAATATAAAGAGGGCGGGCCTTCTTTTTCTCAGGACTGTAGCATTGTTTCATTAAGTTGCAAAAGAATCTTAGAAACATTCCTTGGATTTTTATATTTTTAAGTCGTGGTGTTCACAGCTTAGCTTGATTGTTTGTTTATTTCTTTATTTTATTATACAAATAAGACGTTTAGAGAATTGTCAACTACATAATAAAGTAAAACATCTTAAACTCCAACAACAAAAGTTGATTATGTATTATTTTAAAGTTCATGCATCCCTCCTATCTGCAATAAACTGAAGTCTGTTGGATAAATTACTTTCTCTTATAAATACATCACACCCCAGCCTTGTTGTGCTTTTGATTAATTTGATTCCTGTTATGTGAGATTGTGCTCAGCGCTCGAACAAACATTCAGTTGTCTGATTGAATCTGTTTTGACATTTATACCCCTGCCATCCTTTTTTTTTTTTTTGCATTTTTTTTTAATCTTTAGCTGTCAGGATTGGCAGATCAAAAAGCTTGTCAGTAAATAACCTCCAACGCAACACTTCAGATTTAAAATTTATCAGTGGCTCGACATGAAGCAGCAGATTTCATCTTATTAGATTTCTATATCATGTTTTTCCCAGTTGTAAAGTGTTTTGTGTTGCAGCCTGTAAAGCCACTTTTTGTTATGTTCCTCCAACATAACCTTTCTATTTATGAATTTGACAGTTGTGCAACAAACAGCTCCTGGCACAGCAGGCCTTCTGCAGATGCCCTGCTTTTTTTCTTTTTAAACCTGATTTGACAGGAATTGCTTTTTCCTTTTTTGACTGTGGGTGGAAAGCAGTTGCAACTGAGAGAGACTGAGAAATAGGGAGGTGGGGAAAAGGATGGGGGGGTCAACTTGTTGCCGAAGCGAAGCTATGGGTTTGCACTAAAACCGTGTGGATGAACGATTAGTCTGATGGACTGCCTGTGCTCGATACGAGCGCTGTTGGAGTAGTGGGGGTGGAGAAACTCAGAGAGGTTTATTTAAGCGTCTCATTTTAGAGACGTGACTCATATCAGCATCACGCTGCATCAGGCACACAATACAAACTTATTGTACACGTCTGCCCCAAATACTGTGTTCTGGATCGCAATCATGTTTGATTCTTTTATTATTGACTTGATGCATAAAACTGATAAATGAGGAAACTTTTGTTCACTTTGACACAATAAACCAGTCTGTATTACTAAAGGCTGATGTATTATGTAAAAAAGCAGATATAAGTAGCGTTTTTCTGTGCAATGAACATGTATAGATTTTACTATTTTGTAATGATGTTTCACAGTTACTTTACCGATTTATATAAAAGCACATTAATGGCATTGTTTATAAAATTAATAGACTAAATTTAGAGAAAAAAGCTTTCATGTCACATACTTAGAAGAACATCTGAGTTTTCTATGTTGGAACATTTTAAATTGGCAAAAAAAAAAGTAATGCTTCATGATTAAATAATTTACAAAACCTAAACTTAGATATACTCTGATCTTGTAAAGCCCCTGTAAATTTGCTACTTAATACCTCAGAAAATATCCAGATGTCCCCTTTTTCTTAATTTACAACAACTTCAATCTTTAAAAAAAAATTGCTTTTTTATTTGTCTTGAAAATTTCTAATTTAACCATCTCGGTAAATATCTGTTTTATTTCTGGTAAACTTAGTCTTTTAATTCTGGAAGTTTGCACGTCTCTAATATCATTCTTATTTTTGTAAATTTACATATTTAGTCATGTAAAGTTTGCCTCTTTATAGCAAATTTAGGGCTTTCCAACATAAGAGAATAAAAAGGAAGTGAGGATTGTTGTCTACAACAGCTTTTTATAGGTTTAAATAAAAACTGATATATATGCTGTAGTTAAGAGCCTGGCAGATGGAGGGTTAGAAGAAGTCCACTTGTCCTGGTTTTTGTTTTCGTATGAAGCTTCTATACCATCCTTCGCTTGACGTTGTTGAATTTCTGCTGCAAAACCTCACCAGCTGGCGGAACAAGGTGACCTTAACTTGCAGAGGCTGCAGCTAATTGCCTTTCGTACTCCTGTGCCCTCGCTCCCTGAATAGATGTAACGTTACAAGTTTAGTCCGATTCTCCTGCGACATTTAAGGTCAGACCCTCACAAGCTGAGGTTCATTAGCCCGGCAGATAAAGCACTAAGATATTTGGTGTTTGAACTGGTAGACGGCTTTACTTTCACACCGTATGAGTAACTACTCCTCATCTGTGTGAAAACTTTTAACAGTTGGCAGTGATTTTCTGTTTGGGAATCCGTGTTTCTCCAAACAGATCTTAACTTGTAGAAAAACGAGTTAAAGAGTTAAACCACCAACCTAAAGATTAATTGACTGCCCGTTTTATGTCAAGAGCTGCAACCTTCGAAGGCCTTCAGTAGACGAGTCAATATGAATGTCCTAATCATAATTAGTTTCAGCAGCGGTCCTGAATGACTGCTAATAAAAGACATCGACTGCTGTGTTCCTTCAGTCTTCCTCCTACAAATTAATCTAGACTAAGACTCGCCTCGAGCACCAGTCGGCCCCTCCTGCTCGTTCCGCGTTCGTCCCACTGTTGACCTGATCTCATCAGCAGCTCCGTTAAGAAGAGGCCTCCTAGTGTTTCTGTGTGTCAGTGTCTAATACAAACACTTAATCACTTCCCGTGTCTTCGCACGGATCTGCGGATGCCGCCTGTGTTTATCTTTTGCGTAAGAGTGGATCCGTGGGTGTTTACAGCAGCAGATTGGATGCAGCAGAGTGTTTTTATTTTGTCCCCTGTGGTTGCTCGTCTCCTAACTGGAGCTGACACGGAATAAGGTCCCCGAAGGGTGCCACGGAAAATACAGGACTGGAAAAATAAAAATACTTAGTATGTTTGAGGGACTTTGGATTGATCCGTTTTTATTCAGTTGAATTGCAGTTAAAGAATCAAGGATGAAGATTTAATTGGTAAATTATTTGTCAGGAAGGTTAAGATCCGAGTTTTCATTTCCCCGTGCCAGTTTTCATAAATCAAGGTATGAAGCTGTTTTTGTTTTTGGTACATTGGATTTTTGATTTATTTAAAAAAAAAATTTAAATAGCACATTTAAAAACAGCTGCCATGGGACAAAGTGCTGCGCAGTGAACAATAAATGGTAAAATGATGGAACCTAACATGCAGGATAGCGGCCCTCGACGACCAGGATTGGTCACACCTGCTCTGTGATCACTGTCAATAACTTGGGTGAAATATTATTATTATGTTCTGTATGAATATATATTTTTTTTCTGTTGTGTTTTCTATTAAGTTTTTGTCTTGTTGAGCACATCTTGACCTTCACTATCTCTGATAATTGTCGTTTCCAATTCTAAACAAGAAACCTCTTCCTGAAAATGTTTTCCATTCTTCAAGTTGTCTCCTGCTTTGTGTGCATCAGTTATTTTATTGTAAAAGTGTTAATTACTTAGAGGAGCTCGTGGCTAATAAGTATTCAAAAGCTTTGACATTTACAGCATTTTGTCTTTCCTTACAAAGGTTGAGGGAAAAGTTAAAGCTCCAACTCGCTAATTAAGATCTAAAACCTAAGTGAAAATCATCCAAGAGCTCAAATTTATTTTAGTTTTTAGTTTACTTAGTGCTCTTTTTTTTTTTTTTTTCCCCTACCATAAGTTTATGCAAAAATATCATCAGTTGATATAATTTTCCACACAGTTAATTATAATAGTTTGATCTTACAGTTGTACCCTTTTATCTGTAAGAAAATATTAAAAAATAAAAGTTCCACTTCACAATAAAGCCCCGTTCTAAAGGATTTAAGCATGTTTTATAAATTGGTTATTACAGAAGTTATAAACGCTTTTTAAATCTTGAACATTCATATAAGCTCACTGTTGGGCAAGCTCCACTACCATATTTTTATTAATTCAGGTAAATATATTTTATTACTAGTTGGTCAGCTTACTGTTTTTAAAGCCAAATAACTTTAT
Organism: Cynodonichthys magdalenae; assembly: GCA_031762555.1. Lineage (NCBI taxonomy): Eukaryota > Metazoa > Chordata > Actinopteri > Cyprinodontiformes > Rivulidae > Cynodonichthys > Cynodonichthys magdalenae. Next base: position 16,176,289 of record JARVJO010000125.1, on the reverse strand, counting down.
TTTACGCCAAAGTAATGAGCATTTTTGAATGTTTGAAAAGGAATTTTAAAAGTGTGTATTAACTGATGAAAAACCAATTTATAAAGCAGTAATATATCATTTATAAAGGGACCCTTATTGTGAAGAGGTGTTACTTTTATTTTTTATAGTCCGTAGTCGTTTTTTAAATGAAAATATCTAAAAAATACAAACATAAATCAGTATATAGCACTAAGAAGGTGATTCTCTCAGACTTTTCTTCCTCTAGATGCCCTGGAAGCAAAATATAAAGGAATTGTTGTTTTAAGACTTGCGTAACGCTGTACATTTCAGGTAAATGCTACAAATTACGTGATAATATGTTACGGTATGTGTTTGTATATGTGTGGAAGGAACAATCCGGAAAATAATTGACTGCATCTTCTGAAAGCAACAGGACGGCGGAGCGTTTTGAAAACTGCAATATTGAAGTAACATGTTTCTTTATAAGAAGCAGATTATTATTTTTTTTTATTCTAAAGGTTCAAGCCTTGTATTTATTTTAATTAATTCCCGCTAACACTGTTAAAGATTTTGGAGCTTGAACAAAAAGAAGAAAAGTTTTAATATTGTCTTATCTACAGGGCCCAAACCAGAGGATCAGCCCCTGCTCCACCCTGACCAGCAGCACTGCCTCTCCACCTGCAGGCAGCCCCTGCTCCACCCTCCCCACAGCCATGCCGGGCCAGGCTGGGAATAAGGACTGCGCCTACGGTTCTGTCACCAGTCCCACCTCCACACTGGAGAGCAGAGACAGCGGGATTATAGGTACAGGCGGCATGCTAATGCTGAGTTTATTCAAATTTATCTTAAAAGTGGAGCTAAATATCTTAAAGTTTGTTCAAATTTGGGCTGAGATTTACTTTATGGTGATTGCTTTATCTAAAATGTGGGCAAACTCTAAAATTACAGGTGGGCTGAGATCAGTTTCTTGAAAAGTTCTTTACTTTTAATCTGCAGTGTGAGGCAAAGCTTGCTGTTTAAGTAGAATCTCTCTGGGTTTTAGCTCATTGGTGAATAATATTTTGGGTGTGTTCTTACTTTCCTCATGTGAGTTGAGAAAATTCGTGCTACAAATGTTCTCGTCCCAAATCCATCAGTTTGTGTTGCAGGGGTCTCCAAATCAACTCAAGAGAGTTGTATTTTAACTCCTGCATTAAAGCTCCAGGTCTAAAAAAAAACACAATAATTACTTTAAAAATTGTCCAAATCTGCCTTTCTCTATTTAAAAATTTCCCTCCAGTTGATTAAATCATAGCTGTGAGGGGCGGCAACAAAATAATGTGCGCAGCCAAGAATACAGTTTTGCTCACACTTTTGGGTTGCAGCTCTGTGAGATTTTATACTTAAGTAAGATTTGGTTCAGGTTTGTGGTTTCAGCATCAAAAAGGTAAACTTTTAGAGCTGGGCGTTAAAGGAATTACAAAATGCACCAGATTACCCAAAAATAGCAGGTCTTGCTTTGAATATGTCCTTAAAAACTCAGCTGCAAATTTAATCAAGACTGGATGGTTGATGACTCAAAGTTGCGAGAATATGGAGTTTTTGTGCCCAGCCAGCTTTGAGAACACATTTTGAATGGCTACGTTTAAAAAAAAAAATCAAAGCCTATTCTTGTGTGTGTGAATTGGAAAAAAAGGCATTTTCGCCCATTTTTGAATTATAAAAACAGAAAACCCTGATTTTGATGAGCCTGGTTGGTAGTTTTGTCCCCTGATCTGTCCTCCCAGTAGATGATTCAATCACCTGATTGTGTTGACATCAGCTGCAGTTTTTGTGCATCATCTGAAAGACAACAGGAACTCGCTGATGTGGAGCACTTTTTAGATGTAGAGCAGGTGCCATCATTGTTTCCTGGCAACAGTCGCGAACACCTGCAGCTCGAGATGAAAAGCGTACAACATCAACATAATATTGATTCAGAGCTACAGTAAATAGATGTGAAAGCAGAGCAGGTTTTGGTGGGTGGAGAGACGGATTAAAAAAAAAAAAAACACGCTGGAAATGTCCTGAGAAGTTGTGTTTTTCTCTTCCAGCCACTCTGACCAGCTACTCCGAGAACATGGAGCGGGGCGGCAAATACAGCGAGGGCTCGCGGGGGAACCTGAAGCTGTGGCAGTCTCAGAAATCAGGCATGGACTCATTCCTGTACAGGGTGGATGAAAACATGACCGCCTCCACCTACAGCCTAAACAAAATCCCCGAGCGCAACCTGGAGAGCATGTCCTCCCACTCTGCCCACTCCATCCCCTTGTACCTCATGCCCCGTCCCAATTCTGTGGCCGGTGAGTCCCTTCCTCTTCCCTTTCTTCTCCTGATTTATAAAGAGAGTGGCAAAGGTTTGTGATGAGTCAAAAAAAAAAAAAAAGCCTGTTTACAGGTAGCAAAGTTTTTTTAAATCGGAAAATGTCTTCTGTGAAAACCGGATTGAATTGTTTTCATTCATGCTACATCCTGTTGCTAAATCCTTTTCTTTCCTTCCAGCCCTTTTTGTTTTCTTAGATGAGTCATTATTTCATTGATAAATTACTTTGATGCATGTTTGAAAAAAACAAACATTCAATTACTTATTAACTGACATTTGAAAAGGTTTTTAAGTTAGATTTTACAGGTTTCTCCATTTCTCAACATAAGATTAAAGTGGCAGGCGATGTGCATTTCTGTTTTTACTACTAATTTGTCTCCATTTGGCTGTTTATTATAATAAAATCAGAAATACCCCTGTATTATTTAACTGCCGTTCCCTTTTGTACATTTTAATCTCTGAATCTGTTATATTTTCAAATAATCTGTAAACAAATTTAAACATTAATGAGCAATATCTTACCAGTTATAGATAGATCTTTGAATGACTTCAAATTGGAAATAACTACTGAATTCTGTGTAAATAACCACAAAACTCAAAGTGAATATAAATAACCACAGAGTTCAGCGTAATTATGAATGACCACAGAATGCAGAGTAAATGACCACAATTCAGCGTAAATGACACAGAATTCTGAGTAAATAACTACAGAATGCAGTGTAAACAATTACAGAATTCAATGTAAATAGCCACAGAATTCAGAGTAACTTTGTAATGTGAAATTGGCAGCAGTGTTGAGGTTTAGCAAATAATGTTTGCATGAACCACAGACTGGAGTTGCCTAAAGATGGCAGCGATTCAGTCAAAGGAGATATTAGCTTTTTAATATGGTCAGAATTTAACTAAATTTTAAAGAGTTGTCTGAATACATTTTTAGATTTAGATTTTTTTGTTCATAACCTTTCAGAAGAACTTCAAAACGTCTGATCTTTTACTTTAGGATGGAAACAACTCTTGCCTTCAGCTGGGATAGGGTTGTGCTGGAAGTTTAGTTAGCTACAAATCCACATCGTCACTTTAAGCTCCCTACAGCCCTCTGGTGTGGATTGAACCTACAGAGCCGTGAATAACACGGTCGGGGAAACGGCTTCTGCAGAATAACATACTGCAGCTGGAAGAACGTCACAGAGGAGAAGCTTTTGTATGGAGCTCTCCATTCATGTGTGTTTCTTTTTGTAGCTGCTGCAAAATGCTCCCAAGAGTAACCGTAACTAGAGAAATGGCATTTTCTACAAAAATGCAGTGTGAATGCTGAGAGCTGAATGACTTTGCAGAAATTTGCTAAAATATGAAAGTGAGTTGAATTATTGCTGAACGTTCAGGGCTGTTTGAAAAATAGAAAAAGCCCAAAGACAAAAAGGACAAGTAATAAATTAAAAGGACACATAAGGAGACATGAAAATACAAAAAAGACGCATAAGGAGACAAAACCAACAAAAAAATACAAAAAGGGTGATAAAAAGTAAAAAAATAGATAAAAGGAAGCACCATATGAAAAAAAAAAAACATACAAGAAGGCATAAGGCACACTTGAGACAAAAATGAGGCGCTAAAGTAGATTTCAAAGAGTTTTTTTAAAGATCTTAAGAGATCTCCGTACATTTTGTGTGGAAAAATGCATATAGTTAAACATTGCATCAGTTTTTAAACGTTACAAAAACAAAAGCTTAAACGTCTCAAACGAGACCTAAATTTTCAAAACAACTGAACACATGCTGAAGTAGTTACAGTTCAATAAACTTACAAAATAAATTATAAACAGTACGAATGCTGACTCAGCATTTGTACAAATATATATCAGGAAAAACAAATTTAATGCCTAGGTTATGCACTTCTTTTCCCACTCCCACTGTGGGCAAAGTGTTTGTGTGTACATGTAGGAACGTTTCATTAAATCACCCCATCGTGCCCGTCACCGCAGCCATGACCCCATCTTCATGCTGCTCGTGTTCTGCGGTTTGACACGGCTGTCTTCCGGAGCAGCCAGATATTCATCTTCGATCTCATCTTCAAACAGGACCCAGAGAGCCGGAGATGATTTTAAAAATTACACGCTGCAAGCTACAGTTGATGAAAATAATTTCATGATTTCAAGTGGGAACGATGCAGTTGGATTATTTATTAAATCTAACAGTCTTCATTAACCCCAACTAGAATCATCTTATGAAAAAAAAATGGAGATGTAGCTGATTTGGTCAAACTTTATAAATGCCAATATATGTGATGTTTTAGAACTAGTGGCAAACATTTTGAATGGGGTTGCCTCAAAAACCGAAACAGCTGATTGATTAGTTTCTGACAGGGACAACAACATTATTGCCTTCCTCTGCGGTTGATACAGGGTTGCATTTCTCTGGCGTACAGGAGCTACACGTGGAGACGGGGAGATGGAGAAGTGAACGAGCGTTTCACAGTCTCTCTTCCACAAAGAATTATTAGACGATGTAGGGGACGGGAGGCGAGCGCTGGCCAAGGATTGGCTGAGCTCACCCAGCAGTGGAACATCAAAGCCCCAGGCTTTAACCGTTTCTATCCCCCAGAGTGACAGAGACACTGGGCTTTGATGTGCAGAGAGGGGGAGGGAAACGAAGCAGAAGGCGACCGGGGAGGAAAATGAGGAGTGGTGTATGTGTGTGTTGGGGGGGGTGTTGACTGTGTTACCTAATGAAGGCAGTGCGTTGGTTGAGCTGAAGATGGATATGGAGGAAGCAGAACCAGGGCCGAGCATTTTCTGTTCTTTCTCTCTCTGTGGTGCTGCCAGCTCGTTCTGGAGAGCTAAGTAGAAATGTAGAAGCAAAAATGGTACAATGTGGGGACACATTTATCTGCTGCTGAAAGTGAATAATGTTTTCGACAGCTGATTATCAAAACCGAACGATCGACGTGTGGTCATGTGGTTTCTCTGTTTGTTTTTGTGAACGCACGTCGCTGCATGAGTTTTTTCCAGCTGCAATCTCCAGTCTCCAAAATAAAAAAAAATCCATCCATGAGTTTTTCACCATTTGACTATCTTTATAAGTGTCTGCTTGCAGCTACAGCAATCAGCTCCTGGAAGTAGTTGAAGCAAAATGACACTTTTGCTGTCCAAACGTTTTACTGCATAAACAAGTCGGTTGATTGTCAAAATCTGAGAAGACCCCACACAGGACGATAAAAATCATGAATATAACAGATTTGGTCCTTCAGTGGTGGTGGTGTGCAGCCACACAGCTGCACTCCACACACAAACATTCAGATGTGAGACGGGAAAAACTCGCCAAACATCTCAAGATTAAACATGAGTTCAGAGTGTAAAAAACATGGCCAACAAGGAAGAAGAATGGAGATAGTTTGTGTGTGGACTGTTTTTCAACAGAGAAACAAACGAACCGTTTTCTCTGGTGGTCCATGGCAGTGGTTTTGTCTTCTGTATTTTGGATTCCCCTTCGTGTTCCCATCACCTCTCTTTCTGATTGGCTACACGTCACATTCAACAGGCTGCGAGCTCGTTTGTCCTCGGGGAACACCACACGCTCTGGGATACCAGGCCAAGACAATCTAACGTGTTGAATATTCTCAATTTGAGGTTGGAATGGTCCCGACGTCCTTCCAAGCCGACAAGATCACTCTTAACATACCACACACAGCAGGAATATCTCCTAAGATTATTTTTAGAGCCATCATGATAATCGGAGCGTCCTTAAGATTGTCAAAAGGACAAAATCGGGTAAAACATCAGCAAATTATCTACAATTATCTAAACCCAGAATTACTCTAGTTCAGGGCCACTATCCTGCATGTTTTAGAAGTTGCTCTGCTCTAACACACCTTATTTGAATGAATGGGTGATTACCAAGCTTAGGTAGAACCTGATAATCGAATTCAATCAATGAATCAGAGGAACAAGTAAAAAATCCATGACAGCGGCCCTCGAGGACCAGGATTGCCCACCCCTGTTCTAGTCTTTACTTTTTTAATATTTTTAGCCAAACAGCCTTCATTTTACCATCCATCTGTTTTTTTTTTCCATTGTTTTTATGTGTAAATTTAATTCATATTTAGGTTTTAGTCTTTTTGATTCTTTTTTTTTTCTATAATTTGGTCACAAATTGGCTCAAATGTCATAATACCAGCTAATCATCCATAGAACAAACCTGAAACAGCCTAATGGGAACAGAACTCTATACAGCCTTGTTAATGCACATGAAAAAATAAAATAAACAGCTAAAATAATGCACCAATCAATCACTAGTTTTGGGTCTAACTACTTCCTCAATCTCAAAGATGGCATAAAAGTTAAAATGACCTTATTTGAAGAAATTAGTATATTTCCTTTGTTTAAGTCATTGTGAATAAAATATGAGTATAAGATTTTCAAATCATTGCATTCTGCATTTTATATACCTAAACAACATCCCAACTTTGTCAGACTTGAGCTCGTGAGCAGGGAGTATCTGCTGCTATCGTCACCCCAAAGCTTTGTGGTGCTCAGTCAGACTTTTCATGGATACCTGCTACTTCCTGCTGAATTCTGTGCTTACTCTGCCTTCCTGCGTTCCTTCTCTCCGCTCTGCGTGTAGTTTTAGCGCATTGGCACAGCAGCTGTGAATGTGATCCCCCGGCAGCCTGCTGCATTGCAGATAGGAATGATGAGCACACAGATCCAAGTTCTCACATTCAAACACAGTTGAAAGAGAGAAGAAGAAGAGAGAAAAAAAGACTTGCCAGCCCTGAAGCCCTGAGTCATTCTTCCTTGGTTTAGCAGTAGATTAATGCCTCCACTCTTCCTGCTTTTAGCTCAGTAGCACCACCAGTTCCCCCCCCCCACGCACACCACCACCCCTTCCATTCCCATCAGGGCCAAGCCTCCAGCATTCCCAGCTGCTATTTTCCCTCCTATTTGGGAAACCCATGTGGCTGGTTTTTCGAGGGGGTTTGTAGATGCGGTGACTCACTTGTTCAGTCACACACATGCGCTTGACTGAGCTTCAGTCAGAGTGGCACAGAAACCGCTCTTTAAACCCGGAACAGAATGAGTGTCTGTGTTGAGTTTTACAAAGACAAGAGGAGGTAGCTGAAAGGTCTGCTCCGTGGAGAGTTACAGTGCAGACAGACACAAAGGATGACGCTGAAAAGAAGCATGGATTTCCACTAACATCTCCCTCCAACCTCTTGACTTTGACCGAACCTCACAACTGTTTCAGGTACTGTGTGGAAGACAAGAAAATCCTAATTCTTTGTTCTTTGCAAGAAATAATAAAAGATCGCCCGCCACATTTCAAGACAGAGGCTGTGTCCAAATTCAGGTGCTGCGTCGTTCGAAGGCCGATTACGTCCCTGCGCCACCCCAAAGATTGTTCCAAATTCAAAAGCTTCTCCAATTGTGGCCCACAAATGAGTCCAGGAGTTTTTTGTTTGCTTATAATGCTGGATGAAGTGAGAGAGAGAGAGTGAGACAGGAGTAGTTTTTAATAAAAATCTGGCAGTATAAAAATGTATTCATTGCAGCTAATCTAATTTGGTTAATTTTATTTAATATTAATGTTTTACCAATTTGTTTTACCTTTTATTTCTTCTGTTTAGCGCCATCACGGTTGCTAGGCGACAGGAGATACGTCGGGGTACGGGCGGGAATAAAGCTGAAGGCTAAACCGTCCAAATTCACAGCCACTTTCTTCTGGCCTTAACGGTCCACAATGGATCTGGTCTACGTGAGCCGGGTCCTTTGAAGGACGCAGCTCCTGAATTTGGACACAGCCAGAGTTTTAAACTAAAACCATCTTGATTTGAGAAATGAGTTGTAACTGTTTTGCTATTAAGTATATGTTGAGGATGACTCTCAGCTACTACCACATAACACTTTAACTCAAAACATGGTAAATTTACTATTTATGGATATTTGGTGCTGACTAATGCCAGTTAGCTGTGTCTTAAATTGAATTGTACATGTATAGTGATAAGTTTTATTAAAATCTACCCACTGTTAGGTGAGAAATTTAGCTAACAGAAAAGCACACAGAAAGAAAAAAACATTTTCTCCTGCCTGTCACATTTTGTCAGATAATAGATTATTAAAAACTTACTTTTAAAGAAAATCTAACTTGATTAAACTTTTATTGTGTTTTTGTTCTGTTCATTCCTTCTGTCATCCGTAATAACAATAATTGCGATCACCATGGTAGCACAATCTGAGTGCCAACACAAACACTAACTCATGTTTGTGCCCCGTCTCACTTTATAACAGCCCTACTGCGTTGACAGGTTTGAAAAACAAAAAAAAAGTGTTTTCATGCAGTAACTGATGGGAAAAGTGTTCAGTTTTTAAACTTTAATCTGTTTTGTTTTAAAAAGGAAAATAAATCATCTAAATTATAATGTTTGCGCCAATGTCTGTTTGTGTTTGTGGACAGATTTTAATGAAAGTCAGGATGTTGACATCAACTAAAGTAACCATAGCAAACATAAAAATTGCTCCATCTGAGTCAATTTTATGAATATTGAGCTGAAATTTTATGTTGTGGTAGTTGAGAGTCCTACAGAACACACTCTGAGCACTAATTGATTATGTAAGATCTGTTTAAAACCTTCCCATTAACAATTTGAGATCAGTGGTTTTTCCCATAAACCATGAAGCTCTACACCTGACTTGGAGTAAATCTAATTTAAGATGGCCACCACAGCTAATCCAAATTAGCCAACATAAAAATGGCTGTAATTTAAACCAGGGTTTGACAAGATTTATTTTTTTTACCTGCCCTGTCGGGCAGGTGACACCAAATGTTCCCTGCCCGACCTGAAAGGTTACCTGCCCGAAACAAA
>JARVJO010000125.1:16129189-16161223 GCA_031762555.1 Cynodonichthys magdalenae | reverse complement strand
GATCAGTGCCTCCAAATCCGAGACCATGGTCTTGAGCCGGAAAAGGGTAGGGTGCTCTCTCCGGGTCAGGGAGGAGGGGGGGGGCAAGCTTTGCTGCTGTTTTGAGGAGAGTGAGTCAGGCTGTAATTGACTGTCTTGTGCTCCTGCCTGCCTACCTCGAAGATTTACCACCCACCTTATATATTCACCGCAAACCCTCTCACATAACTGTACACCGAACACACATTTTCTCCTTCGTTTATCTTTACTTTCACTCCCCTTTTGTTTTTGCCAGCCTCTGTCCTCCCTCCTGTGTCCCTCGCTGTTCTTCTTACCTTGTTTATAAACAGAAAACACACTTTAGAATGGAGCGGATAGTTCAAGTTTTTATAGAAATATTTTCATTTTTAAGTTATTATTTCTTCCTGACAGGTGGAAAGTGGAAAACAACTGTTATGAATTTAGTAGAGTGTTTTAATTATGGCATCAAACTTGTAAATAAAAATAAAACTTATTTATGTTGTCAAATTCAATGCATATTTAAGTTAATTCCTCAAATATATTTTTAATCAAATAAATATAGAACACTTGTAATAAAAGGTTTCATCCATAATTTCCAGTTTTACGTGAAATAAAAGTGAATTTTTGTCGTATAGTCTTTAATAAATACCTAATTGTAGCAGCAGAGAAAACATTTTTTGTCTTTCAATGTTTTTATGTATTCATCTTTTCATAACTTGTAACATAAATCCAATAGTGTTTTTTGAGATTTTAGCAGTTTTGTTCCCTTAATTTTTTTTCTAGCCTTGAAACTGATCAGATACCCACCATTTAAAGGGGCAATATTATGTGTTTCCTAGGCATATATTAAAATTCCATACCATAATAAAGTAACTATGTCACCTTCAGTTGTGATTAAAATGTTTATATGTTTAACCTCCTAAGACCTGAACTCTTGCATTGCAATGCCTTTTTGTCCACATATGTGCCGCCAGGTCCTAGAAGGTTAAATAGAACATAAACTTGACTTCATATATCCGTTTCTAAACACCTTGAAATTGGTCTCTGTCTCTTGAAGAACCTCCTTCCGATTCCATCCCGCACATCATCACAGCCGCTTCTCGCTTCTCTGCTAGTTGTTGCTGCCGATAGCCTGCAGGAGTCGCGGGGCGGGTCAGGGGGGTGGGTTAGGTGTGCTCTGTGATAAAGAAACTCAGCTTAAAGACACAACTCAAAGGAGATGTTACCAAAAGGCGGTTCTAGGCCCAACCAGTCATTTTTGATAAGAGGATAACATTATAACATGATATAAAGCTCAAAAAAGTTGATTTTACACGATATTGCCCCTTTACAACGAAAAGAAAATTGGATTTCTTTCAAATTATTATTTTTTGTGTGTGATAATGAAAATATTACTTGTAATTTGTTTTTCATGAGTTTTGTGTCCTTTTGGGTGCCTGATTCTGACAGAAACCTTGAATTAATGAAACAGTCTGAACTCACCAAATCCTTGTTTGACAAAATTATTTCTGTTCCTGAAGCAAAGTAATTAACAAGATTTTCAAGGAACTTTGGTGAACTCTTAACTTTCCTAATAATTTACCTTTTGAATCTAACTCAGTTTTGGTTAAAAAAAAATGTCTGTTTTTATTTCTCGTGGCTCTAATGTTGGTGATTTTCATAAAACATATTTATCTGTTTTATAATAAAAAATACAAACAAACAAGCAAATGGACAAACCGATGGAACAACACAATTAACACTGAAATTGTAATAGATGTTAGAATAATGTTCAAACTCAGTTTTAAGCCTTTTTTTTACTTCGATAGACTTTTTTCTTCCATCTGTTCATCTATCCATCCATTTATATGTATTATTTTATCAATCTAGCCGTCCATCCATCCATCCATCCCTCTTTCCATCTATTATTCTGTTTTAAATTCATCCATTTATTTATTTATTAATCCATCATCCATCCATCAATTATCCATCCATCTACTATTCTATTCATCCATCTACCCACCCATCCATCCATCTATGTATTTTATTGATTCATCCATCCATCTATCAATTATCCATCCAGCAATTTAATATTCTATGTATGAATATCTGTGTATTCATCAATCTATTCTTTAATTATCCATCCATCTACTATTCTACTCATCCATCCATCCATCCATCATCCATCCATCCATTATCCATCAATATTCTGTTTGTCCATCCATCCATCTACTATTCTATTCATCCATCCATTTATCATTTATGCATCCATCTATCCATTCATCAATCAATTGTCCAACATTATTCTGTTCATCCATCCATCCTATTCTATTCATCCATTCATCAATCAATACATTATCTATTATTCTGTTCATCCATCCATTTATTAATTATCCATGTCTATGTATTATATCCATCCATCTATCAACTATTCATCCATTTATTATTCCATTCATCTATGCATCCATCCATCCATCCATTTATCTGATTTATTTTGATGTAAAAGAGCAGCATTTTTACTACAGTTTTGCTCCAAGCTCCTCTGGATGCTCAGAGGAAACTCCTTTCAACAGCTTGTATTTGTGGACTCATTCTTACCATCACAATCCACACTTAATGACCACAGGCAAAGGTCGGAACATAGACAGACTAATAAACTGAGAGCTTTACCTTTTGGCTTCGGCTTCTTTTTCACCACAACAGCAGCAGTGCCCTCAATACTTCCTTCACCCCTCTGTATTTTCTGTTTCTATCTTAGACACAATTGTTATAATTTATCTTTATCTAAACTTCATTTTTTTAAACTGCTTAGTTATACTCTCTAATCAGTGTTATTTTCATCATATACAACATACTGGCACACTTCTCCCATCTTGCTTAGCTGCTTAAAGTAATTTCAGTAAACACTGCCATCAAAAAACAGTAAAACGTAATGGTAGTGAGCAGCTACGGGTTACAGACTAGTATTTTCTGATAATGGGCATCAGCACTTCTAGATTTAAAATGATGCTGTAGGCTTACTCTGCAAATTATGTAAGATTTTAGTTATTTTAAATAACTTATGTAAGATTCTGTTACTGATGTGTGAGATTCATCTCCACTTTTCCTGTTACAAGAAACCATTTGGCTTTAAACTGTTTGTGAGAAAAACAAAAACCCTCCTTCATTAAACAAAGATTTTTATCTGACCTGTTGATCCATCACCACATTCCCAAAAACTCCTCACATCAAGCAGAACTGGTCAGTTAAACATCTTCATTTCCTCTCATCCCTGTCCACCACCAATCCCCTTCTGCTTCTCATCCTCCTCCTCCCTCTCAAGGCTGTTCAGCCACCGTGAGTCATCCTCACCTGGTGAATAATTAACAAGTCTGGGACTCACACTCCGTCTGGCCACGGAGGGGTTGCCGATGATGGAGGAGGTGGAGTGATACCATCCTTAGCGTCGCCTGGGGGAGAGTGTTATGGGCAGGATTATGAGCAACCGCTGTCCATCCATCCATCCCTCACAAATACATTTGCTTTCAGCATCCTTGAAACAACTCCCACAGCCCCCGTTCACAACATGGCTGCCATATTTTCCTGGAAAGCTCGACACAGTGGAGGGGCGAAGGCTGCACAGCTGAGAGCTCGTGAAGTAGGGTAATCGTTTTTGGAGAACCGTGCCAGATAGTGTAAGGTTGGGTTTACTAATTCCTCAAGGACAAGGGAAGATTTGCAGCTACGTTTGGCTTTCAGTCACCCCAAGATAATTGGATTAGCACTGGTTAAAACAGAATATCTCTGGGTACATAGCTCTCTACTTCAGTGACCAGTGCTGTTGGCAGCATTGGGCAGTTTTCACTGGTGTTACATCAGGTCATCATTCTTTCTGGTGGAATATTGCATCAGTTGTTTTTTTCTTTCTGCCTCGTTCTCTCCGGCTGGACGTGTTTGTTGAGTTATTGAATATGGATGAAATGCTTTTTATTACTCTGAGCTGCAGCTGGCTCACAGCTCACCACTGGCCATGCTTTCTGTACAAACAACTTTTCGCACACTTTCAGATATACCCGAACACCTTTGCTGATTATACGTGGCCCATCATATCGAACAAAGAAGAATAAAGTCACAAAGTGGTATTTGGAGAAATATGCAGATATAGTGCATTGCTTTTCAAATGCAAAAGTTGCTTTTTGTCAGATCATAATGAAAAACCTTATCAATGGATAATTTTAATGAACTATCTGAAATATAATCTTAAATAATTCTTTGAACCACTTTTTTGAGAATTGGCAGCAAAAAATGATTTTGAGCAAAAAAAGCCTTTTTTTTTAGATTTACCCTGTGAGCTAGCAAAGCTTTTTTCTTTCCAGATGGTGAAGTCTCTTTTTTTTTAATATGACAACAATTTCACATTAGAATAACCTAAAAATAGGATTCAGACCAAACATATGATTAGGAAGACAAATCAAGGCATATCTGGAACCACTCATGGTGTCACGATGATCCAAGTATCAAAATGTAGTTTAAAAAGCAGGAATCTGAAAATGTGCTCCGGTACTTTTGAACAAATTTGACTTAATCCTCAGTTTTGATGAAATGGGTCACATAGGTTGGATTGTTTTTCAGTAGGATCATCCCATTACTTTGTTTTTATATTCAACGTTTCTGGAGAACAGGCCTGTACGGTAGTTGTGTGCTCCATACATTTGTTTCTGTTTTAATTTAGTTAAGTCTTATAGCTCAGTCTTTGCTAATTTTTTGCATGGTGGTTCATTTAATATAATAAAACTTCAGTTCACAGCCCTGAGGTGACTTGCAGACTTGATTCTGATTACTCTGACAGTTTACTGACAGGCGTATTATTTACCCTTGGCGGTACTTTTTTATTATGAACCTACATAAAATATTATTCATTGCAAAAGACTCAAGTCACATTTCTCACACCCTCTTTGCTTCTTGAGACATTTTGAGTTAGTACCTGCATATCAGTATTGTAGAAAAATGTATGACATCCCCACCAAAAAAAAGAGCTGAACAATCTCACCATCTTAATGTACCTGTGTACTATAAAGTACATATTGTTTAGATCTCAAGCTCTCATTGCGATCATTGCTGGTAGGGTGCAGGGTGTGAAATAAAGTACAGCACCTGCAATCATTCGAGTCGCATCTTTTTTTCTCACTGCAAGAATCCAATTGCACTTTACATAAGCAAAGGATACAAAAGAAAAGCTAAGCTAAAAACAGGACGTGGCGGTTTGAGATTGTTTGTTCCAGTAACTCCAGATCTGACTTGGTGCTGATTGCTGATTGCTCCATATTTTAAATAATGTGGCCAACTCCCAAAAACCTAAACAATCTATGCACCCAATGAAGCTGCAGAATTTGAGGAGTCTCCCATCACTGGATTGGATTACTACCAGAACTGGATTCAATTACTTTTATGGGGATTGATTGATTGATCTCGCCCAGCGCAATGGAACCAATTAGATTCTCCCTTAAGTGCAAAAACCCCGACCTCCCCTTCCAGACATGAGGCGAAATGTGCAAATTCAAAGGATTTCAATTAGTAATCGACCCAGGTTTGGTGGTTCCCCATACTCCTGACATCATTATATGTTGACGCTATTGCTGCTTTTATTTATCTTTTAGTTTTATGTCTCTAAGCTGCACTTTGCCGTTTTGCTTTTCTGTTGTCAGTGGCGTCTCCTTCTATCTCTCATTACTCTCTTTGTTCTTTTTTCTGTTTCCTGCTTGCTGTTTGCTTCAGCTTCTGCAAATAACAGCCATGCCTGGCAATCCCAGTCACGTAAGTTACCTTAACTTTCGTTTGTTGCGTCAGGCAGCCCCGTTCAGCTTAGAGTCGCCTCGCTAACTTCTAATCGTTTCACAATGTTGTGAAAAACTCTCACACCATTTCAGCAGAATTGCTAAATACAGATATTTAAATCAACAACATACCCTTTAAAAAATAAAAAAAAGAGTGTGTTTTTGCTCTTACAGCTGAAATCGGTTTGGAAAAAAAAGGAGACCCAGGAGACCAGATCCACAAGCAGCAGGCTAAATTTTACACAGATTTGTATCACATGGCTTTAGAAGTTTGCACCAGATTCATTTTAACCTCATTAGTCTTTAATGGCCCATATGCTCGACTAAGATGCCAAACTTCTGGATGGCTTTGGTTTATTGTCTCCCCCTAGTGAGTAAAAGCAACTATTTTAAACAGTTCTGTGAGGAAACCAATAACCATCGTTTGTTAGCCTTACAGCTAAATACCCTCTGTCTTGTGTTTAATTTGCTTTTGTTTTATTTGAGCTAAGGCTGCTTCATCGCACAATCCTGCTACACTGTAATAAACTTTTGAATTTATCATCCATTTAATTGTAAATACTGTGCTCTAGTGTGCTATTTAATTTATTTTTATTGTATTTATGATTAGAGATGAGGGTCTTTTATGAATCGTTAAAAAATTGTTCAAATTCAGAAACTTGCTTGATAATATCAAACAGAAGATAGCCTTCTGTTATAATTGACTAATTATCAGGCATAAATGTGGATCGAATGTAGTGTGAATGCATTCATATTGTTTGTCTGCTGATTTAATTTAAAGTTTAAACAGTTCTTAAAGGGGACACATCATGCTAAATCCACTTATTAGGCATTAAATACATTTTGTTGTGAACTTGGGGTCTGTAGGAGTGCAGAAAAAATAATTTAGTTTCTCCCAATGCTACGTAAATATCTTTATATTCTGTTTGGGTCATAATTTTCAACATGTTCAATTTTCTCTATTTTCTATGTCACTTTCTGAACTATTACATTAAATTATTTGTGACAGAAATGGACAGATCTTTATTCTTCTCTAGCTCTGGGTCAGAACTCCCATCATGTAAGGCTGGATGGACAAGTCTTCCTTTGTTGACATCTTTTAATTAATTTGGAAATAAAAAGTTGACTAAAGTTGAACCGATCTGGAGGGGGTGGAGTGAAGCGCCTTGTTTGGCTTTAAAGAGACAGCCTCAAAATGAGTTGATCTAAGACACACCTCAGACTAGGGGTGAAAGAGGGGCTTGTGGAGTTACAACAAGGACCTCTTTATATAGAACCCAGCCGAAGTATTTAAATGTGAAAAAGAAGGATTTAAAAGCATCATATGTCTCCTTGATGATTTTATGTTGATAAATAACAGATATAGTCGTTTGGATCAAACTTTGAAAATAACGTGTCATAACTCAAGTTGTCACACTCAGAATATATATTGTAAATACGTTTTGTTTGCACCAAAAAGTGTCACGCATCTGTTATAACATTAAGCCAGTCCTCGGTTCCTCTGACCCTGCAGTGCGTTTTGCACCTTATCGGCCTCACGACATCGCTCTCAAACCCCTGCTGTTCGAGGTGCCCAGCATCACCATGGACTCCGTCTTCACGGGTCGCGAGTGGCTCTTCCAGGAGATCGATGCTCACCTCAACAACCCCAACACCAGCACCAATCGTGGCGTTGTGATCGTGGGGAACATCGGCTTCGGCAAAACGGCCATCATCTCTCGGCTGGTGGCGCTGAGCTGCCACGGCACCCGCATGAGGCAGATTGCTTCAGACAGCCCCCAGGCCTCACCGAAACGTAGGCGTCCATTTTTACTTTTTTTTTGTTTGTTTGTTTGTGGATATTCTTACCTCATGTCTGCCTAAAATTCAATCTTTACTTATCTATTTCCTAGCATCGCTCCGGCACTTGAGCTGTGTAAAACGCTTCACGGTTGTGACATGTGCTTGCTGTCTTGTAAACAGACGGAGAGGGGCTCCCTCTCACCCAGCCTCAACCCACGCATGGTACCCTGGGAGGAGGCAGCTGTCCCGGAACCCCTGAGATGAGACGGCGTCAGGAAGAATCGATGAGGAGGCTGGCGTCACAGGTACGATGGACACGTGGGGTGAGACGCTACCCAGGCAGACGAGATCACCTGGGAGACACCTGACTCTGGTGTCTCCCCCTTGGGTTGCTGGTAGTTCTGTACGTGTTCAGATACCAACACGTGATGTGCAGGGTTTTGTTCTGAGGCTGAGAAAATGTGTGACGTTGTGTTTAAAGCTTTTAAATACAGCGCACTGATCTCCTTATGTGCCTTTTAATGTAAACTCATAAAAAGTGTGAAACCTGCCCGCTTCTCTCTGTTCTCCTTCCTGTCTGCTGTTGCACCTCGATCCCCCTTCCCTGCTGCTCGGCCATCTGCAGCCCCAGTCCCAGCCTGCTGCATTATGCAGATGTGTTTAAAAAAGAAAAAACAACTTTGCCAAGGATCCTTATGAAATATTTATACCTGAAGAAAGCCATTTTCCTGCCAAGCTATTAGATCTTGTTAACTCTGGACATTAATAATTGAGCTCAGTCCCTTTTTCACCCACTTTTTCTTTTGTTTTCAAGCCCTTTTGGTCCTCTGTGACCAAAAATTAACATTTCATTTTGATTAGTTCTCTTTCTTTTTCCTTCCTCTTTGCTCTGGTTGCCCCCTGGTCACCTCTGAAAATCCAGACTCTTTGTGATCCCTTTATCCCCCCGCAGAGCTCCTTCACACCTGCTGCCATTGTTTTTTGTTTTTTTGGCTAAAAAAATGAATTCACCAAGACTTTTGAGAAAAAAAATGTATTTTCCTGTTTTAAACCCACACAAAGAATACTTTTTGTTCCGTTGCCCATTCATCTGTTCAATCATGCGTCTGATCGTGTTTCAGTTGTGAAATGTGACAGTTTAACACTTGACTCCTTCGTGCCACAGTCGTCTCAACACATGCATGAGCTGACTTTGAATCAGTCTCTCCTTGCAGCCAGAAGCTATGAATTATTAATGGCTAAAGCTGTACAGTGAAACAAGACGTATTACGTTTCATTATGCTGCTATCATCCACCATAAAGTTGACTCGATCCCAAATCACTTGCCGCTCTAAAACTGACTTTTTTCAAAAATACAAAATAGCTGAATGGGGAAAGGAAGGATATAATCCTCTGTGAGTGACCTGGCTGAAAATTTTCTGTTGCGCCCAGGTGGTGGCCTACCACTACTGCCAGGCGGATAACGCCTACACCTGTTTGGTGCCGGAGTTCGTGCACAACGTGGCGGCTCTGTTGTGCCGTTCGCCGCACCTCGTGGCCTACAGGGAGCAGCTGCTGAGGGAGCCCCAACTGCAGAGCATCCTGAGTCTGCGCTCCTGTGTCCAGGACCCGCTGGCCTCCTTCAAGAGGGGGGTCCTGGAACCCCTGGATGCACTTTACAAAGGTGATACACATACCGTTGAATGTCTCGTTGCCTCCCAAGGCAGTGGACAGTAATTTAACTGTGTATGTGTTTGATGTCTTTAATACTATTTGTGGTTCATTTCTTTTGTTGTACTGTTTTACATGTTTTAGTCAACATTTATGTATTCACTTTATCACTCCTATGTTCATGTGATCAGATGTAGAATAACTTAAAGTTAGTAGATGTCATTTGAGAGAAAACTACAGATTCACAAACAGCTAAAAACACTAAAACCCGCAGTCAAAAGTTTATTTTTCTGCCCATTATTCATCTCAAAGTTTGTTGCCTCATCATTATTTTAGCTATTGTCATATTTGCTAATGAGCATTTAGCTACTTGGTTTTGCTATGTTATAATTTTAGTTACTAGTTTGATTTTTGTAGCTTTTAGCTGCTGTTTTGTACATTTTAACATTTACCTTTCTATGGATGGCTGCATTTAGCTTTTAGCTGGTTTGTTCATTTTTGCTTTTAGCGGGTTTTTTTCTGAATTCTTGCTTTTAGCTACTGCTTTGCTAATTTTAGCTTCTGTTTTTACATTTTTGTTTTGTAGCTGCCGTTTTGCTCATTTTAGCTTTTAGTTAGTCTTGCTGCTTCTATCTCATTTTAGCTTCTGTTTTGCTTGTTAAGTTTAACTTTGTGTCTCAATAAAATTATTTGTAATTATAAAAGTGAAATAAAATTTTATAAATCTGTTTAAGAGTTAAGTTTTCAATGCATTTTAGTAAAATCATTAAACTCTCAGTTTTTAAATCTTTCATCCAGGCTTGACCTACATAATAAACTTGCACATAAGTTTTCAGTGTAACGAAACATAAAAATCTCAGTAATTAACAGGTTTTATGTGAAGACTGTTACTAATTTACTGTTGTTTCCGTCTTCGATCGGTTTCAGAGAGAAAGATCAACTCTGAGGAGGACTTGATTATCCTCATCGACGGTCTCAACGAGGCCGAGTTCCACAAGCCGGACTACGGAGACACCGTTGTGTCGTTCCTCACTAAAACCATCAGCAGGTTTCCTCCCTGGCTCAAACTGGTGGTCACAGTTAGAACCACGTTACAGGTAGAGAACTGACCAGTTTCTACATGAGACCGTTCTGATTTAACACAACTCTCTCCTAAAAGTCTATAAAAGTTGAAGAAGTTGATTTGTTTCGATGCTGTAACGTTCTGCAGGAGATCACCAACGCGCTGCCGTTTCACCGCATCTCCCTGGACGGCCTGGAGGAGAACGACGCCATAGACCAGGACCTGCAGGGCTACATCCTGCACCGCATCCACAGCAGCCCGGAGATCCAGAACAACATTTCGCTCAACGGCAAGATGGACAACACGACCTTCGGCAAGCTCAGCGCCCACCTGAAGGCCCTGAGCCAGGGTTCCTACCTGTACCTCAAACTCACCTTTGACCTCATCGAGAAGGGCTACCTTGTGCTCAAGAGTTCCAGTTATAAGGTAACTAAAGCTTGGTCTTTGCTGTGGTCTTCACAGTTTTTTTTCCCCAGTAAACCAGTGGATTTGACACATTTTAAGTGTGAAAAGAAAAGCTGTGAGAAAAATATCCAGAGGATAAGATGTACAAACATGTGTGAAGATGTTCCGGTGAAACTTGCAGTTGTTTTCTGGAATTTAGCCTCTTATTTATCCAACGTGCCAACAAAATCCCATAGCTACAGGTGTAGCTGTACGAGGCAGGTAAGAACCCCCTGACTGAAGTTGTGTATGGCAGTTTGCATCAAAATTAATGCTCCTCATTCAAGAAAACTTAAGTTACTTGCTCTAAAGTCGATAAATCCACAGAGACACCGCTTTAAAGACGTATTAAAAACAAACGTAATTGTGCTGTGGCTTCATTTGTTATGCATTTAATTACGCTTTAAAACCTTCTAATCCAAAATAGATAATTTATTAATTCCCCCAGACAATGCAGAACAGTGTTTATTTTTATTATATACCTGGATACGGGCTTGTTTTTGTGTGAAAAAGTGAGTTTCACAAAAGCCTCTTTCTAACAGGCAGAACTCAACACCTTTTTGATAAATAATGCATTTGAAATGTTTCAGTGTGCATTTCGTAATGAAATATTTTATCTCACACCCCCAGATTCATTTAATTTCATGTATTCAGACGTTCTCCCAGACTCCATGGAAGAAATGACAAGTGATAAATTCACATTCTCTGCTTCGAGGAAGTCCGCGCGGAGAAGTCGGAGATGCTCCTGAGCAAACACGATGCATTATTCATGATGGGCAGCCAAAATAAATCAGCAGTCAGATTCTCTTCTTCCTCTCTCTTTTTAAAATTTTATTTTTTTCTTTTTTACTCAGGTGGTTCCGGTAAATTTGGCGGAGGTCTACCTGCTGCAGTGCAACATGCGCTTCCCCACGCAGTCGTCGTTCGAGCGGGCGCTGCCCCTTCTCAACGTGGCCGTGGCGTCACTCCATCCGCTGACGGACGAGCAGATTTATCAGGCCATCAACTCCGGCTCACTGCAGGTAGTTGTCCTCAAATAACACCCCAGTTCTTTAACTATATGATACTAAATTTTATATCTGAACCGTCTGGCATTAATTTCTTCCGGTACTTTAACACTTGGGGTGTGTTTCGTTGCAGGGAAGTCTGGATTGGGACGACTTCCAGCAGCGGGTGGACAACCTGTCAGTCTTCCTGGTGAAGAGGAGGGACGGCACCCGTATGTTTGTTCACCCCTCTTTCAGAGAGTGGCTGATCTGGAGGGAGGAAGGAGAAAAGACCAAGTTCCTCTGCGATCCGAGGTGAGCATGGGTGAGACTTAACGGATCGGTTTGGAGGAACAGCGGAGTAAGAATAAAAAGCCTTCATCTTTGCTGTGCTGCAGAGGATCTTTAGTTTTAACTATGGATTTAGATTTGGGCCAATAAAAAATCATATGTAAAACATTTGTTTCGCAAACAAATTATTTATACACAACGTTATGAAAAGACTCTCCTACTTGAGACATTTGTGTCAAAATCAGAAGCAAAAATCTATCACCAGAAGCACAAACATGACAGTCAAAATAAAAGCCTCTTAAATCAGAATGTCCAAGTGTAGTAAATTCCATACCCTCCAAATTATGTCAAAAATGTTTATATATAACTGTAGAATGATCATTATATCACAAATCGTATCATAAAACTGATATTAAACACATTTTATGAGCAGAAATAAACATTTTCTTCACTTTATCAAGTTGTGTAGCATCTTCCAGACTTATCTGCAAAGTACAATCAATTAGTTATAAATAGAAATGTATTTTTATATTGGTACATTTTGTTTGTCTAGCACAAAACTATTTTCTTTTTCCCTTCGCGACCATTAGAATCAGTTCCTCCAGCTGTGCAAATAGCTCGATGTACAATCGGTATGAGTCAGCTGGCCGTGCTGAATGTGTGTTTCTGGCCTCTGTAGGAGTGGACACACCCTGCTGGCCTTCTGGTTCTCCCGGCAGGAGAACAAGCTGAACAGACAGCAGACGATTGAGCTGGGCCATCACATCCTCAAAGCACATATCTTCAAGGTACGACAATATACGTCCCACACACACATGCATACACGCAGCTGGGGTCGAGCCTCACAGTAATGAGTGTTTACATTCTGTCTTCAAGGGTCTCAGCAAGAAAGTCGGAGTTTCCTCGTCTATCCTGCAGGGCTTGTGGATTTCCTACAGCTCAGAGGGTCTTTCAGCTGCGCTCTCTTCACTCAGAAATCTTTACACTCCCAATAACAAGGTTCGAGTCCTTACAGGTCACTTGCCCATGTCTGTAGTTATAGAGCTTAAAACATGGAGGTACATATAACTAGGGCTGGGTATTATGGCCAATTCTCTAAATCGATTCGATTTTGATTCATAAGGTTCTGAATCGATTGATCACGATTCGATTCAATCTGCTCTTAAAAAAGGAAAATAGTTCAACTGTGTTGCAAAATACAATATCACTATTTTTTCTCTTCACCATGAACAACAGGTTTTAAGGGCAAACTTGTAAATTTAACAGTTTAATCTTGAAAGAAAACTTGAAACTTGAAAGGTTTTAAATTACAAAGGAATTGCAGGTGACAGTGTTGTAAGTTTATAAAGCTGATGTAATCACTGTTAATTATTGAATCGGTTAGCAGATATTAGCTTCTGTAACATATACAGAGTGTAGCTCTGCTGAATCATGCTGAAATTTAGCTCAACTTATTAAATATTACAAGCTGGTTTTGCCTCCAATTTATGTAATATTAACACAGTGTAAAAAAATGTTTAACTATTTTTACATTTCTGTTAGATAAACCTGACCTGTTGAGATGGTTAGCTAATACCAGGTATGCAGAGAACATTTTCTAAGTTTCAACTGGTAAATATTTATTATTATTATTATTTATGACAGTAAGAAATAATAAATTACTCATTTAGTTCAAGGTATAATTTTTCAACTAGCTAAAAGGTTTAAGTTATTGACTGACTTCAGGTCTGGTTTAGATCATTTTTTTAATATATTTTTCTGTTAAATATGCAGCTGTTTTACATGATTGTTGAATAGAATCAACATAATCAACAGTTATAATAATTTATTGTAAAAGCATTACAAAAGAATGTGTGACATAGATCTAGTTGGGTTTGTTGTTAATCTAATAGTTTCTATGAGGGCTGTGAGGCGACGCTCTGATTGGTTGCCAGTTTTGCTCCATGTTGTCACAGATGCTAACAATAGGCGGAGTGGGTGGGCTCACTCTTCTGTTATTCAAGTCTGTGGCTAAAAGTTGATGTGTGTGTGTTTAGGTGAGCCGGCTTCTTATGCTTGGCGGGGCCAATGTGAACTACCGTACGGAGGTTCTGAACAACGCCCCTATCCTGTGTGTCCATGCTCACCTGGGCTACATGGACATGGTGGCTCTTCTGCTGGAATTCGGTGCCTTCGTCGACGCCCAGTCTGAAAGCGGCCTCACGCCGCTGGGCTACGCTGCCGCTGGGGGCCACATGGCCATCGTCACCGCGCTCTGTCGCAAGAGAGCAAAGGTCTGTGGACGACGGCAGAGGGTCTGATGAGCTTCGGGTTCCTCTGCAGTGTTAATATTTGTGCTTGTGCTCAAAGGTGGACCACCTGGATAAGAACGATCAGTGCGCTCTGGTTCACGCGGCCCTGAGGGGCCACATGGAGGTGGTGAAATATCTGATTCAGTGCGACTGGAACGTTGGGTCGCAGCAGCCGCAGTCGCCGCAGACCCATCAACAGGCGGCCTTCACCAAGAGTCACGCGGTCCAGCAGGCTCTTATCGCTGCAGCCAGTATGGGCTACACAGAGGTACAGAACACCACTTGTGTTTTATTTTATTTATTTTTTCCTATTGTTGTCATCTGTCATGAAAAACAGGACAGGTTGCATCCGCCTGTGCTTTAGAGTTTTTTGTTGAAAACTTTGGCAATCAAGGCAGAGAATACTGTTAATAAATAAATTATAGTTTATTTATGTTTTGATTTATTTATGTATCTTTTTATCTAGTTTGTTCGATTTTTCATTGTCTGTTATTGTTCCTGTTCAAAACATTTGTTCTGTTTTAGTTTTCTCTTTAAATCTTTTGCGCCATTTTTTATTAGTTAAACAAATGTTATCGTTTGGTCTTGATCCTGCGTTCTTTATCCGCCAAATGTCATTTAATGCACAAAAAAATCTAGAAAACACATAGAGACAGATAAATTGAAATGTTTGTTTTAGTGATATTAGCAAATCTTATTTAATGTTTGTAATTTATTTTAATTTACGGTATTATTTTATTATTTTGGCACAAGTATGATTCCGTACAAAAAAAGATACAAAAACATTAGAGGTGCCACGGGATCGTTACCTATTAAAAAAGGAAATGTATGAATTATAGCCATTTTTGCAGCGTTACCAACCCATAAAATGTAATGAATTTGAGTTTGATAGATTATTATTTTATATTAACAATGCTTTTTAGTAATAAATCTTATATTGTTGGAAAGTCAGTTAATTTTCCTTTTAATTGGTGCCACATTTGTAAGGAACATGCATTTGTTGGATGAGCAGTAGAGCTGAATATGTGATTGGCACACATTAAAAAAATAACCAAATCTTCTCTGCCTTATTTTTTTTTTTAGTTTTTAACATGTTTTTAGCTTCTGGTACCCCCAGGTGCTGCTAATCAGGTGCTAGGTATAAGATTTATTGCCAAGTTTAGATCAAATGATGAGATTGTTTAAAGGGTTTTGATAGAACTTCAGAAAACTTCCTTTTGTTTGTATTTGAATAAATTTAAAAGGTAACGTATCTTTTTGAGAAAGGAAAAGTTGTGTTTGATTTTTTTTTAAAATGGAGTAAAAAGGAAACTTGGACATTCATTTGCGTCGTTTCGATTTGTTTCTCCCCTCCATCAGATTGTTTCCTACCTGCTGGACCTGCCAGAGAAGGATGAAGAAGAGGTGGAACGAGCTCAGATCAATAACTTCGACACCCTGTGGGGTGAGACGGGTACGGTGAATGACGCTGAACGATGTCTGTGAGGTGAAATCTGTAGCGGATGCACGGTGGCGTTCACCCGGAGACTTGTTGTTTTTCTTAAAGAAGCCTCCTCTGTGAGGCAGAGCGCTGCAGTGCGGATGTAAGCGATCGCTCTTGTGTGTCGGCTGCTCGCTGCTGCGTCAGATGCTGATGACAGTGCAGGGGTGTCGAGAGCTCAGCCAGGGCTGGGCGCGCAGAAGAGAAGGGAGGGGTGGGAGGTTGGCGAGGAAGTCGCTCCAGGGGGCTTTGAAATGACTGGTCTGATTGTACCGTAGCAGGGTGTTGAGAAATGTTATGTATCACTGTAACCTAAAGCTATGGAAGCTCATTACAATCTTTATTCCCCAGCTGCAGGGCATCCGCTGAGCAGGGGACGTTCTCCCTCTCAGCTGCGCTTTTACTGTTTGTGAGGGATCAGAAGGGTAAAAGCTGCTCTGCAAGATGGCTTTTAAATAGTCGAGAAGGGGGAGAATATCTGTAATAGAATGAGATGTTTAGATATACGAAACTAAGTACATTCAATCAAAGAGTTCCTTTTGCAAATAAGTCGAGGCCGGGTCGTCCCTCCCTACCAGGCTGCTCTCACATTGATTAAAAGAGATACATGAACACAGCTTAAATCATTCTTATTATACTCATTAAAAGTGGAAGATGTCTTCTCAAAGGCCACAACGTCCCACGTGGATCATTTTAATCTTTTCTCTGCCAAAGATTTTATTTTAAACCCTGCGTTTTTCCTCTTGAAGCATTAACTGTTTTTGGTGTGTCATAACTATATTTAATATTTTTATCAAATCCTGTGTACTAAAAAAGCTTTTTAACAGTTTACTAATTGAATAAGACACTGTGTAAACAAGAAATTGCATTTTCTGCAAAAATGCAGAGGAGCTAAAAGGAGCAAAATGCTAGCTAAAGAAAAGGTTGGAGAAAAGAATCAAAAGGCTAACTAAGTGTAGTAAAGGCTTAGCTAAAAGCTGAAGCATGTAAGGAGATATTTAAATGCCAAATATATCAACAGGTTAAACGAAAGCTATTTAGCAAATTACTTACTAAATAGGACTCTTTAAATGAGAAATTGCATTTTCTGCAAAAAACAGGGAAGCTAAAAGTGTTCTGAGTTGAAAGCGTTTCAGTTTCCAGTGTTTTTATTTCTTACTCTGACAGAATAATGCAACAATAACAAACACAACAATAGTGCTCTATGAAACATTTTGCATAATAATTGCTACAAATTTCTACAAGTATGACTGACTTAATGTAAAGTAAACACAGAACTCCTAAAAAGCTATAAAAGTATGAGCTTCACTCTCTGTTGATGCGAGGAGCAGCCATGTTGAAATGATGTCACGTATGGTCGTGTTGCATCAACTTCCCGACTCGAAATTACGACATTCGGGTCCACTCCAGTTGATATTTCTGACTCTAAACTCTGCAATTCCGACTTCGAAGCACAACTGGAATGCAGCGTTTGTGTAGCAGAGGCTTAGCTCAAAGCTAAAGTATCAGAGAAATTATCAAAGGTTAAATGTAGCAAAAAGAAAATAAGCTAAAAATAGCATACAGCTAGGTAGAAGCTAAAACGTCAGATCCACCCTGCTAACACTCACCTTCGTTGTGGCCTTCAGCCCTGACTGCAGCCTCTGGCCGGGGGAAGCTGGAAGTTTGTCGCCTGTTGCTGGAGCAGGGCGCCGCCGTGTCTCAGCCCAACAGACGAGGCATCATCCCTCTCTTCAGCGCCGTCAGACACGGACACTGGCAGGTCGGTGGCCTCCTGGGTGCTCGAGCATTTTATAAGAAATGAGGATAATTCCTGTCGGCTTCAGTTTTAACTCTCTGCCCGTAAATGACTTTGATTTTACAGATCGTTGACCTCCTGCTGACACATGGAGCAGACGTCAACCTGCCTGACAAACAGGGTCGTACTCCTCTGATGATGGCAGCCTCCGAGGGACATTTGGGAACGGTTGAGTTTTTACTCGCTCAGGGTAAATTGATATTATTTTCTAAAAGTCGTTAAAAAAAAAGGTTTAGAGTCGTCCGACCAGTGGAGGTGCTGGGGAAGTGTCTTCTTTTTTTCAAACTGCAGCGCTGCAAATGCAAAGCTTTTATCTTAGATTTAATTTGTTTACTAGAGCATTTTCTCAAAGTTTCTTTACATAAAAAAACTATGCATCAACAAGACAAATAAAAAATGAGTTTAATTAGTTTTTAAACAGTGTTGGCAGTAATTGCAGCCAGATTAAATCAGCAGAGTTATTTCTGTGTCAGCATAAATAAACTGCTGTCATTGTTTTTGTTTTATTTTCCCAGGAGCCTCTCTGTCTCTGATGGATAAGGAGGGTCTGACTGCTCTGAGCTGGGCCTGTCTGAAAGGTCACTTACCCGTCGTCCGCTACCTGGTGGAGAGCGGCGCTGCCACCGACCACGCAGACAAGAACGGACGCACACCCCTCGATCTGGCAGCTTTCTACGGCGACTCTGAAGTGGTACGTGTGTGGGGGAAAAAATGTACGAATGTCTGAGCACCGGTAATAAATTGTAAAATTAAACTAGGGTTCTGAATTCTGAAATTAAAAAATAGCTTTTCTTCCTTTTTATTTGAGATCCCATTGGGTCTTTGTTGACAGCTCACAAAAACAAAAATCAAATCAGTCTCGACGAAGTCTGGCACCGCTCATCAAACACATTGTGGGCGTTAAACTTCATAAATAAATATTTCTCTGTCAGAAACGTCAAACAATGAATAGTGCTCAAAGTACCGGCGTGGATAAATTTCTGTTTTATCTTTCACGTCGGTGCTTGAAGCCGTTGTTTCATCAGTCCCAGAAATTTCGGAGCTCATCATTCTATTTATTTATTTTGGTCTTTTTAGGTCCAGTTCTTGGTGGACCACGGGGCCATGATAGAGCACGTGGATTACAGCGGGATGCGTCCTCTGGACCGGGCGGTGGGCTGCAGGAACACGTCAGTGGTGGTCGCCCTGCTCAAGAAAGGAGCCAAGATAGGTGAGAGCCATGCGATGGACCGAGGATCATTGTTAGGGGGCTGCAGCGCCTTCGTTTCCGCCTCAGTTCTGAAAGAGAAAAAAATTAAAAATGCTTTGCAATAAGATCAGGTTGCATCGTGGTGAAACGGATCCCGAATAGAAAGGGAATCTAAAAGTTAAAATCTGTTTTTTTTACTGCAAACTCTTCCTGCTAAAGAGCAATAAGCCATGGATTCAGGTTTTTGTCTCCATGTAGCATAAACCCCTCCCTGTTGTTCGTCATCTGCCCTCTTACTGCTGCGCTCTGCTCCCTCCGCTCAGCTATTTACGGCTCTGATGTGTGTTTCTTTTTATTAAATAACGGTAGCTCTGTGTTTTCTCCTTCTTTTCTCTCTCTTTCTGTCATGTTCTTTCAGCGTCTCTGTCTTGTTTCTCTCTCGATCACCTCGTTCTTCAGTCCTTTGCGGTTGCTCAGAAACCAGTTGTTATTAGCTCTTGCAGTGCCTTTTTTTATCCTTTTTTTTTTTTTTTTTTTTTGCCGAGGCACTTACCTCCTTCGCTTCTCACTGCTGCTTGTGTTCCTTTTCTCACTTCTCCACCACCACCTCTCTTTATCTTTCACCTGCTGTCTCTGTATCGCTTTTCCTCGCTTCCCTCTGCCCTTCCACTCACTCCTCCTTTTTGCCCCACCTCACCTCACCTCACTCTCGCCTCCAATCCACCGCCTCTCTCCCCGGCACCAGGATGTCAGACGCTGCCCAGTCGGCCCCGAGGTAAAGCCGAGGCTGTCGACTTCTCACCCTACCAGGCATTTTGACAGCTCTATCTCCTCTTTCTGTGTTGTCTATGTCGTCTTTAAGTGTCGGCAGGCGAGCTTAGCTACCCTCTCAAACTGACAAATAATAACACACGAAGGTATTAGCAGTGACAGGGATGCGGTCGGGATTGTCTAGAGGTAGATGCTAAAATGGTCACTGACGGCATGCCCAGCCTCCAGCCTGTGGTATCGTATTGATGTGTTGACCTTCCATCCCACAGACGCATGACTGAAGCCCTCAGTGAAGGCGGTTTCTCTCCGGGCTGCGATTGTTGGAAACTAGTCGGCGGCTCAAAACTGTTGTTTGTGACCAGTTTTTATCGCACGAATGCAAAAGTGCGAAGGTGGCGTAAATATGTTTTTACCTCCGTGTGTGTTTTTGTCTGTACTGTTAGCAAAATATCTTGTGTATCACTAAAACACTCTAAAAGCAATTATTGGCTGTTCAGCTACAACTGAATAACTTTTTGATTCAGCTGAATTAAAGATGGTTAAAATAAGAACTAGAGAATTTCTATTGATGCATTAATGCTGAAAGATTTTTGCTGAAGTCAAACTAGTTGTTCAAAAAAGTTGCAATTTGTTGTAAAATAGCAGCAGAAAGAACGTGTTTGGTGAATTATGCTGACATTATCACAACTTAATTTAGCTGAAAAAAACAATAACATTAGCTAAAAAATAGTCACTAAAATATAGAAAGCAGCTAAAAGAACAAAAAAATTACCAGAAGAGTAGCTATACTAAGTAGTAGAAAAATAGCTGGAAAAGCAGGGAAAAAAGCTAAAAGTAGAAAAAAAGAAGCCAAAAAAGCTTAAATTAACACAAAGCAGAACCAGAGAAAAGGGTAAAAGTGAAGTAGATTTATAAGATTTTAATGGGTTTTAAGGATGTTGAAGATAGCTCCATGTATTTGGCAGTAAAAGCCAAATACTTAAAGTACAAATTGCTGAAACACTAAAAGTCATACCTGGAATGTCCTGAATGAGCTGAAGATTTTGATATATAAATTGTTGAAACGGCACCAAATTTGCAAAACAAGATACATGCCGAAAAGTGTGTCATCTTAATAGTGTTTAAGCTTTCACACAAATATATAAAAAGCATTTTAAAAAGTTTGTATTTGGAGCAAGCAGTACATTTAACGTAAAAAAAACTAAATATGCAAGAACTCAGGTTTGTTTGTCCCCAGTGTACCCACCTCACCAGCCACCACCAGGGTTGGGGTTTAATTTATTAAAGTAAACTTTGGTATAAATCTACTCATCTTCATGTCTAGCCTTTTAATAATCATTATTTAACATCAGCGTGGTTTTTAGACCTGGACATTCAGGGCTGTAGACACCTGTATGACTCCACAGCTGCTTTCAGAGAACATTTGTCACACAGATTTTTAGAACATCTTCTAAACTCCAGCTGTGACTCACGAGGAATTTCGAAACATTCCCTTCATGAATCCTGTTGGCAAACTTGTCGCAAACAGTCGCAGCCTGGCGAGAAACCACCTTTAACACCTGTGTGGAAGTGATTTAGCCAAAATGCATGCATTTGTTATTCCTTCCTGTTGCCACCTCAGACTGCAGTGATAAACCTGTGTGCTCATCCTTCATCCTCGGGACGATTCCTCAGGCCCCTCCCCTCACAGGCTGCTCAGAAGACCCTGTTACATTACTTCTGCTTGTCTTGTTCTGTTGATTTTACCTTCCCTGTGTCGACAAGACTCCCTCCTTTTTCACCTCTGTGGTGTGTGTCTGTATGAATTGATTGTATGTGGAAATCCTGGAAAATATGTACTTGGGGGAGGGAAAAAAAAAAAAAAAGCATAAGAATTTTACTTATTTTGTCTGTTCAGTGCATCTGTGCAAAACTTGCCTGGGCCAAACCAGATATTTGGTTCATCATATTATAATCTGTTTTTTGAGCCAATCAGAAAGGCTTTTTGGATGCAAAATCGTCTTCTGCAACATGTTGTAAAACAGTGTTTGACCCAGGCCTGATGTCCCAAAGCGACGTCACAATAAGGTGTCAGAGCAGACGTGTTTTCTTTGCCTGTCTTCTTCCTTTCCATTCCTCATTTTGACCGTTGTCCTCATTCTTGTTATTGCTGTTGTGTGTAGTGTGGCTCAAGTTGTCCCTTCCTTCCTTTAAAGCTCTCCTGATTTTTACTCTATTTTCTCACTGTTTTTTTTGTTTGTTTGTTTTTTATCTGCTCCTTACTGTGTTCTGCAGGTCCGGCCACGTGGGCCATGGCCACCTCCAAACCCGACATCATGATCATCTTACTCAGCAAGCTTATCGAGGAGGGGGACAGCTTCTACAGGGTTAGAGAAGGCAGACATATTACTTTTACTATAAACAGGTGTGCATTAATTTATTATTTTTTTAAAGTGTTTTTTCTTTCAACAGAAGGGGAAGGTGAAGGAGGCTACACAGCGATACCAGTACGCTCTCAAAAAGTTTCCACGCGAAGGCTTTAGTGAGGACCTCAAGACGTTCAGGGAGCTCAAAGTGTCACTTTTTCTCAACCTGTCCCGATGTCGGAGGAAAATGAATGTAAGTCTGTAAAAAAGAAAACTTTTAACGGACGTACTTCGTTTAGGTCAAGTTTCAACATATTTTTTTGCGAGGTTTAAAAGTGACTTGACCACATTTTTTTTTCTTTGCAGGACTTTGGGATGGCTGAGGAATTTGCTACAAAGGCTCTTGAACTAAAACCAAAATCATACGAGGCGTATTATGCCAGGGCACGTGCCAAACGTAGCAGCAGGTACTTCCAAAAATTACAAACCTACCATTTTATTCTGAACACCTTTTTAAATACTCACACATACATTTATTGTGACCAAGTACACTCATTTCATTTCATTAATTTGAAGTACTTTTGGAGAACTATTGTTAATTATATCAGAAATTCAGTTAAATTCCTAATTCTTTTGCAAGCTACTGTAAATTTCTAAGTTTTTCTCTGCACTTTTTGCACTTTTTCCCTTTCTCAGGCAATTTCCTGAAGCCTTAGAGGACCTGAATGAAGCCTTAAAACTTTGCCCCAACAACCGAGAAATTCTGCGGCTGCTCCAGAGGGTGGAGGAGGAATGTCATCAGCTCAACCAGGACGAGTACCAGCAGCAAGACCTGGAGCTGGCGCCTCCACCTTCCCCTCCTCCTACACCTCCTCCAGAAGAGGAGGAATCCCTGTCCTTGTCCATGCCCCTCCCTCCCCCGCCTGAGCCCCGCCTGGAGGACATGGAGCCCGTCCAGGACCTGTTTGAGGACGAGAGCTACCTGGAGCAGGAGCTGGAGGCCATGTCGATGGCTCTGCCGCCTCCGGACGCCATCGCCAATCCGTCCAGTCTTCCCATCATTCAGAGCCCACCGCTCTCCCCCACGCATCCGGATCAGATCTACCTAACGGGAGGGTCACCCATGGGGCAGCCCTACGAATACCTCCCCACCTCCTCCTCCATGTCCTCCCCAACTCGAGGCTCATACCAGCCCACATCTCCGTCCCTCTCCCCAACGCATCAGAACTCCCACTACAGACACAGTCCACCTCACACCTCCCCCGTGCACCAGCCATCCTACCGCTTCAGCCCGCCTCCTATGGGCACAGGAGGTCAAGGGATGGACCACCAGAGCCCGCCGCCTTCACCTTTACGTCGCGCTGCTCAGTACAGAGCCAGTCCACCTTTAGAAAGTGTTTGCTTGTACAGATCCCAGTCTGGGTCGCCCGTGCGCTACCAGACGGAGCAGCTCCCCGGCCGACCCAAGTCTCCGCTTTCCAAGATGAGCAGCCAGCGTTCGTTCCAGCTGAGCTCTCAGCCGTCTCTATCTTCCCAGCACCACCAAGCCCAAGGCCTTCGCCTCCAACCTTCCATAGCTCAAATCGTGCGCACAAACCAGCCCAGCAACGTCATGGGAAACAGTAGCTTTGGTGGCCAGATGGGCCACTCCATTGGGGGTCGCTATCAGGGGGGTTCGGTGGACGTGGAGAGCCGCCTGGTGTACCAGCCGTCCCTGGATGGGCGATCCATGTCCCAAGTTCAGGCCAGCCTCAGCTCTGGGGCCCTCTGTCAGCACGGCGGCCGAGGAGGGGTTATGGAGTCGAACCTGTTGAAAGATGAGCTACCCCAGCGCCCCTCCTCTGCCTACCGCGCCAGCAGCGGGGGCCCGGGGGGCATCCGTTACAGCCAAACTCCTCAGATAAGCCGCAGCCAATCAGCCGCCTACTACCCAGTCTCCGAACACATGCTGGAGCGTGCCAACGCCATGCCTCCCTGTCAGCTGGGCTCCCCTGAGATCTCCCACATGGTGAGGCGCCCCGTCAGTGCAAACACGACAGAGATAAAGCAGCACGTGCCCACCCCCAGGCCCCTCATCCATTCCCAGAGTGTAGGCCTGCGATTCTCCCCTTCGAGCAACAACATCTCAACTGGATCCACTTCCAATTTAGCTCCAGGTTTCAGGCCCTCCTCGTCCATTCAGCAGATGGAGATCCCATTGCAACCCGCGTACGAGCGCAGCTGTGATGACATCTCCCCAATTTCCCCTTCCCAAGGTGGTGGGGGGTTGTATCAGGGGGAGACCACCCGCTCCAGGAATACGCCATTCATGGGAATCATAGACAAGACGGCTCGGACTCAGCAGTACCTGCATCAGCCGGCCTGGTCCAGGCCCATGACGTCCATGGATTCTGCCATCAGCCCCACCTCACCTGGCCAGCTGGTCCAGCAGGGCTCCACTTACAGCCCCCCAGCCTCTCTGGGCAACATCGCCTACTACAACAAGACCAACAACGCCCAAAATGGACACCTGCTGGAGGAGGACTACTACTCCCAGACACAGCCCCCCTCGCTGGGCAAGCTGGCCAACGGCTCCCGCGGCAGTGGCGATATTCTGGAGCGAGTCAGCCAGGTGCCCACCTACCCAGACGTGAAGGTGGCGAGGACTCTGCCTGTTGCGCAAGCATACCAGGACAACATGTACCGCCAGCTGTCACGTGACTCTCGAACCCAAGGCCCCACCTCCCCCATCAAACCAAAGAGACCATTTGTGGAGTCGAATGTGTGATTGGACGGTTGGACTGGGCTCATCGGCGGAAGAGAGAGTCAAATATTTATCTTAAACGCAAATGTGACATGTGATCTGTGTATGTGTCATGGACAAAATCATCCAAGATTTAAAAAAATACACGAGACAACGCGAGTCAACAAACACCACACAACCAACATTGAGGCTATTTGATATAGATGAACTGACGCAGAAAGAATTATTTCATCATCATCGTCACCCTATCCTGCACATAGGCTGAAAAACAAAAAGGTTCCTGAGTTCAGTGACCAGTTCACTTCCAGAAATGTGGAGTGGCGAGTGACCGCCAACAGATGGGACTGTAGGAGTGACATCGCTGCTCATCAGACTCTACTCGTGGACTCTTGATTCATCTTCTGTTCTTTCAAAATGTGCTCTTAACCAAGGTTGCTCAGTAGGCTCTGTTCTAAGAAATAAATATATTATCTGTTCAATACTGTACATTGCTCAGAAAATACAAAAGGCTCAACAACTTAAAGAAAAAGTGACAATATTTATAATTAAGTTATATATTGTACATAGAGAGAAATCAAAGCATAGTTTGCATTTTGAATTTTATTCTGTTAAAACCCTGCTACTGTGTCACACTGCTAGTCATGTGGAAACGGAAAATGACCCACGGTGAGGAACGAGGGACGCAGACGAACTTTGATACGATCGAAATAACAAAGGTGTTCTGGCTTACAAAGCAAGGAAAGGCCTGGAATTCCTTGAAAATCGGCTTCGGTTGAGAAGTTAGTGTTGAGTTGGTCAAACCTTGAAAATGTTTTTGCTCAGTCCATGCGTCGTCAATGACTCAGCTACTACTAAATTTTAGCTTAATATCTGTAAAATTGACTGAATTGCTGCCATTTTTGTGTACAATGATGTTGATAAGCTGTGGCGGCCATTCCCTGAAGGTTTCATTAAACTCCGCCCAGTGGTTCATCAGATGAGACGGTGTTGACTCAAAGTTTTAAGCATTGAATTGTGTTTGCAGCTACTACCACTCCATAGTTACGATCAATAATAGGCCTGTCACGATAACTAACTTTACTGGACCATAAATTGTCTCAGAAATTATTGCGATAAACGATATTATTGTTGGAGACCAGTTTAAACTAATATGATATAACCCCGTTTACAAAAGTTTACATAGTGTAAAAAGAAACAACTGTCAGCAAACCCAAGGTTTGGCACGGTGTCCTGAGGCGTCGCCAGCTGTATGAAGGCGTCAGAAAACAACCATTTTAATTTATCACACGATTCATTGTTTATTGTGACAGGCCTCAGCAATAACTGTAAGTTTGACTGAAATATAGCGTTTTTTTGTGTTTTCAAAAGTCAGCTGTGGTGGCCATCTCAACTTGGATTGACTCCAACATTTCCCTGAAAGTTTCATTAAAATCTGTCCAGTTGATTTGTAAAATAGGTCATTTTCAAAATTAACAGTTTCAGCTACTACCACACCAAATTTTAGGTTAATACCTGTAAAACTGACTGAGTTTTTAATTTTTTTTTTTAAGGTTTGTTGGCTCAGACAGGTTGTTATTCATGTATCAAAGTTTGTTTCTGTCCCTCCTTCAAGCTAGTCATGGGTCAGCGCTCAGCAGCTACAAGCAAGCAAATGCACACCCTTCACTGGTTTTAAACATTTCCCCCTTTTTTTCTGCATTATTCTGTTTTGGGTTTTTTCCCCCCCACAATGCATTTCTGTTCACCTTTTCTGCACTAAGAATGGCCGTTCCATTCTTAACTCGAGTGCACTTTATCTACTCGCTTGTTGAAAGTAAAAGAAAAAGTGGATGTTTGACGGGTCCGATCAGCAAAACCAGACTATCATATATATATATATATAAAAGAAAGCATTACTGTATGATGTTTTTTGCGACAAGTGATGAATGAGGATGTGAAGAGATTTTAAAAACGACAGATATGTGAACTTTCTAGCACAAGCTGTAAATACCGGCTCAGATATTCCACTCCGTCCAAGCTCAGATTCGTCCGAGAGGCCGGTCATTTTTCACGTCATGAAAGGAGTACGTTCAATCTGTGATGCACACATCGAGAAAAAAAACACAAAAATAAAACTACCCCAATATTTTTTTTAAAGCTACATTAAATGCAAATAATAGCAGAATGCAATGATTTGCAAATCTCATAAACCCATATTTTATTTACAATATCAAGAAAACCTATCAAATGTTTCAATTGAGCCACGTCATTCTGAGATTGTTTCTCTACTTTTAAACTGTATTTCAGAGACTATTGAACCTCTGCCCATCTTTTCTTCTAAAATGCTCTTAAGCGAATGAGTTACCAAATGCCGCTTATTTTACAGCTTTTTATTGCGACGTGTTGCTGCCAATAAATTCAAATTCAAAATTACAATTTTGATATGTTAAGTGTTCCATTTTGAATGAAATATTGATTTGTAACATTTGTAAATCATTGCTTTTTGCTTTTATTTACATTTTTTTTTACAACACATCCCAACGTTGTCAGAATTGGGGTTATAGTAATAATAGTAATAATAAACAACAAAGGCTGGTATAATAGTATCCAAAAACTCCATATTTGGAGTTTGTGTCATAGTGATGTGAAATAATGAGAATAATATAAGTTATTTGTAAATGTAGGAGCAGTTATAGATTTTTTTTTTGTCTGTAACAGTTTTATTTTAGATATATGATGAAGAAAATCTTTGGACACTTCCTCACAGTTGTCTCCTGCTTTCACCTGCCTACCAGAGAGGCTCTACTTTACAAAATAAAAACAAACAAAAAAAATGAAGGCATAAATTGTATCAAACTTAATTTAAACAGGACCTTTTGCAAAGTGCGTATCTTGAGAGTGTATGGTTTCCGGCTGTGTGTATATTAGTTTGCTGTAAATAGTCTGATGCATGTTCTATTCTCTCCTCAAGCAGAAACATGTACAGCCGTCTCTGGTGTGTGCTTGAGACGTGTCGGGATTACGATGAGACTTTTACCGGATCTGTCCTTCCTTCAAACTCACTGGGCAAAAGAAAACAAGGGTTTCTTTTTTTTCCGTTTTCTTTTGGTTTTTATTTTAATGTATTTGCTTGCTGAGCAGAGTTCTCTTGTCTGTAAATGTGAGCTTTCTGATCGCTGTGATAAAAAGTTTCATTAAAACAATAAAAAAGAATGTGTTTTTATCTCATGATAACTGATTGTAATCTGTACAGTCCAAAACTATGTATTGAGAAAAAAAACATTTATAAATGGTTATTAACTGAAACACATCCTGCATGTCATTTATTTTACTGAGCTGTGCATTACATAGTAATGGTATTTTTTTAAATATATTTTTTAGTTTTGGTCTGTAAACATCACAGTGTTGTCAGAATATCAACAATGATACATAAATTTAGCACTCACTTTTTAAGCAATGCTGGGACACCGAGCAGGTAAAATCTAAAGATTTAAACATTTGTAGGGTACCGTAAATATTTTTGTCGAACCACAATATATTTAGTTACAAGCTGATAGTTATATCAGAATCCTGACAATTAAAACCCAAATAGAAAAAAATAAAAACACACTTTAAATCCATAAAAAAAACGATCAAAACTCCTCTTAGAAGTATCCTTGAAATACAACAGGGATTTTGGAGGAGATCCAACTTCATGTTCAGTCCTTTTTCTTTTTGCGTGTAAAAAAGTGAACCAGTCCTGGAACCATCACCATGACAATCTGAGGCACGAGGACAAACTTGACGAAGAATAGGGCGTAGAAAAGGCCCTGAGGCCTGACGGGCAGTGGCAGGCGGTTGACGTGGTAAAGACCCATGGACGAAATCGCCAGAGACAGAGCTCTTGGAGCCCACGGCAGGGACCAGCCCCCGGGCTTCCAGTACTGGGCCAGACCCAGACCAAGGAGAGCCCCGCAGTCCCGAGTCAGAGAGGAGAACGGGGCTGTATCCAAACGGACCCATTCTGAACGACTGCACCACTTCTTAGCCAAAGCTATGGACCTGTTACACAGAACACAACACTGAATGACAGCCGAATATCTGCTGAATGACAGCCGAATATCTGCTGAATGACTGCTGAATATCTGTTGAATGACAGCCGAATATCTGCTGAATGACTGCTGAATATCTGTTGAATGACTGCTGAATATCTACTGAATGACTGCTGAATATCTACTGAATGACAGCTGAATATCTACTGAATGACTGCTGAATATCTGTTGAATGACAGCCGAATAGCTACTGAACAACTGCTGAATATTTGCTGAATGACTGCTAAATATTTGCTGAATGACTGCCGAATATCTGCAGAATGACTGCCGAATATCTGTTGAATGACAGCCGAATATCTGTTGAATGACAGCCGAATATCTGCTGAATGACTGCTGAATATCTGCTGAATGACAGCCGAATATCTGTTGAATGACTGCTGAATATCTGTTGAATGACTGCTGAATATCTGTTGAATGACAGCCGAATATCTGCTGAATGACTGCTAAATATCTGTTGAATGACAGCCGAATATCTGCTGAACGACTGCCGAATATCTGCTGAATGACAGCCGAATATCTGCTGAATGACTGCTGAACATCTGTTGAATGACTGCTGAATATCTACTGAATGACAGCCGAATATCTACTGAATGACTGCTGAATATCTACTGAATGACAGCTGAATATCTACTGAATGACTGCTGAATATTTGCTGAATGACTGCCGAATATCTGTTGAATGACAGCTGAATATCTACTGAACGACAGCCGAATATCTACTGAATGACTGCTGAATATCTACTGAATGACTGCTGAATATCTACTGAATGACAGCTGAATATCTACTGAATGACAGCTGAATATCTACTGAATGACTGCTGAATATCTACTGAATGACTGCTGAATATCTACTGAATGACTGCTGAATATCTACTGAACGACTGCTGAATATCTGCTGAATGACTGCTAAATATCTGTTGAATGACAGCCGAATATCTGCTGAATGACAGCCGAATAGCTACTGAACGACTGCTGAATATCTGCAGAATGACTGCCGAATATTTGCTGAATATCTGCTGAATAACAGCTAAATATCTGTTGAATGTCTGCTGAATAACACCTGAATATCTGCTGAATGACTGCTGAATATCTGCTGAATGACAGCCGAATATCTGATAAATGTCTGCTGAATGACTGCTGAAAAATCTGCTGAATTGCAGCTGGATAGCTACTGAGTGACTGCTGAACATCTGCTGAATGATGGCTGAGATCAGAATTACTGATTTTTTTTAAAGAAGCAGAAACTGAGCAAAACAATGAATAGCTAAAACCAGCAAAACAACAATTTAGAGCTCAAGATCAGCAAAACTAGGACTAAAAGCTAAAGTTAGTCAAACCTTTGGTCAAAGCTCAGCTGCTAAAGTAAATTGCCAAAACAGTAGATAAATGCTAAAATTATGTAAAAAGTCGCTAAGTGGCAATATTAGCAAAGCAGTAGCTAAAACCAGGAAAGCAGTGGCTAAAATCCAAAACAAAGCAAAACAGTAAGGTAAAGCTAAAACATATTCACCATGAGAGGTCAATCCCAAGCTGCTGCAGCCCCACATGGAGCATCACAGCACTAAGCAACAGGCCGACGCTGAGGCTGAAGAAGAACAGCAGGGGGCGCCCTTCTGGTACTCTGCGGCTCAAAACAATCCCCAGAATAAACCCTGGAAACAATCCGTCCACTTGAACTTTACAATATACTTCATGTTACTCAATTTCTACTACTAACACACTAAGACAAAAAATCTACCATATTGTGTATTTATTGTGATTGTTTCTGTCATAAACATCCATCTGTGCTCTAGTTCATGTAATGATTCTGGATTTCAGACCTGTGATACACCCAGCAATGACCTGATGAGGAAAATGAGCGAGGATGAAGATCCTGGATAGTCCAACTGCAACTAGAATCAGCCCATAAAACAGGCAGGGAGCAGCTGACAGCAGAACACTGAAGGTCAACAGAAAGACAGTCAGTGTAACTTTACAGCCAACACAGGGTTAGTGTTTTGGTTGTATTTACCTGTGAGTACGAGAGTACAGAAATGACCACAGCGAGGACACCACAACCCACCAGACGGCTGCTGTCACCATCGCGTGTCCTGATGGACTCCCTGAGAGACAGATGCCAACTTTAGAGCTCCGACTGTACGTTGAATCAAGAGAGCTGCCAATGACTAAGATGTGTTTCGTTTGAGATTTAAGGACTTCTCACCTGGGCCGGTTTCACAGGTAGATGGGAACTGGTGAAGCTCGGGTTGCGCGCTGACAAATAAACGGGATTCACCGATCCACCAGAAGGGCCTTTCTCCAAACATCATCCTGGGAAAGCAGAGATATCAAGTACCATATACACAAAGGTGGCCATAGTGAGGATAAAATGACTAAATTAAAGTAAAACGTAAATAGTTTAGGTACTGATTATGATCTTAATGTTTAAAATAGAAAATAACCACGATTTTTTGACAATATTGCACATTATTTCCAATATAATTACCTAAGAAGTTGTTTAAAACACGTTTGTCTAGAAACATCTGTTTTTATTATTTTATTTTTCTTCTTCTCCATGTTAATTCATTTATCATGTTTCGGCGTTCCACTCATTCACATATAACTTCACTTATTTATGACTGTGTTGTTAAACAGATTTCTTTTAATTTTTCATTCCATTAGTTCCCGTTTCCACACGGACAACATTTAGCGCAGGACTGAAGCGGCAACACGGAAGCTGCAACGTCTACAGAGCAAAATACTGAATAATTTCAAATTAATAGTTTAAAATTATTCGTGGGGAAAAATAAAACACACATAGCAATGCAAATACATGATTAAAATTAATTAATTCGCACGACAAATGTAAATTAGCTACATGTTAACATATTTTACGTAAACGGTCAATAAATAAATATGTTTTTCCTTCATCTTACCATTTAAACACCAGGTTTAACCACTCTGATATAGCTGATACCCAAAGCACCGCGACTCCAGCTCGTTTGCTAAAAAAATAGGTGAACGGAAAGACGAGCAGGAACGCAGCTTTAGGATCTCCGATATGAGTGCTGAAGAGCCAAACATTTTCCAAACTCTTTGTACGCTGCTGGAGAGTTTCAGCCAGCCAAATGCCTTGGGTGTACACCGACTCCATTTAGATCTGTTTTTCTAAATATGTCGAGTTCTGAGCAGCAAATTTTACTAAAGAGACCTCCTCAGGTGAACATCAAAATTGGTGATGTGGACAAGCTTGTAGTATATAATAAAGTCCAGCAGGCGGCGCTGTTTGGTGCGTTTGACATAGACAAGAATTATTTTATACAAACTCAAGTGTCAAATGTGTCCTTTAAGATGCGGGGGG
>JARVJO010000125.1:16090964-16123175 GCA_031762555.1 Cynodonichthys magdalenae | reverse complement strand
GCTTGAAAGTGTGCGTGCGCACGGTTTTATAAATCTGAATTTTTTTTGGCGTACGCCATTTTTGCCTTTTGGCCGTACATTCACTTTTAGTATGGTTTCCACGCAATCCTTTATAAATGAGGCCCCAGGTCTGTTTATTAACTGGTTCAGACATCAACAGATGGTCAGTAAATTATAGCTGCAGATGTTTTGCAGGTATATGGATGTATAGGACAATCTGACGGATATTTTTTTCAAACATCCATCCATCCATCCATCCATCCATCCTCTGCTTTATTTGAAGTTGGATCACACCAGCTTGAACAGGGAAACCCAGACCTCTCTTTCCCCAGCCCCCTCAGCTCTTCTGGGGGGATTCCAAGGTGTTCCA
This sequence comes from Cynodonichthys magdalenae, assembly GCA_031762555.1. Taxonomy (NCBI): domain Eukaryota; kingdom Metazoa; phylum Chordata; class Actinopteri; order Cyprinodontiformes; family Rivulidae; genus Cynodonichthys; species Cynodonichthys magdalenae. The sequence goes on along the minus strand of JARVJO010000125.1, from coordinate 16,122,805 downwards.
GGCCAGTCGACACATGGGCGAGTGTTTTTACAAACACTCATCTTGAAATTTATTTTACGTTTCAGTGACTGTAGGACGTGAAAAAAAAAAAATGAAAAACACACACAAAACAATATAAAATTATAAAAATTAAATAACCATCTCCACTAGAAATAAGTTCTCCACTTCTTCCCCTCCTCCTCCCTGCTCCACTCCGCTGCAGGTGATGTTATCTACGGGTGTGTGTTCTGGCGATTGACAGTGCTCTTCTCAGCCCCACGTTGGATTGCATGTGACTGATCCAAACTTTTTGCTTGGAGTATTGTGTGTGTGTGTGTGTGGGTTTGTTTTAGTTTGTGAGTACCCACTGTCTAACAAATATCTGTTTTTTTTTGACTAGCCATACAGGAGTTTACTCACACACAGATTGTTTCTGACGTCTGTCATGGCGAAGTGGGCGGTCTTCTGAAGTACGTGACGTCACACGCAAAGGGTCAATATTGTCACCGTCCAGTTGGTGCGTCCCAAGTTTTTGCCTTTTGTTGGACAAAATGTTTTCACGACCTGAAGACGGACATGTTTATGATTGCAGGTTATTACCAGCTCACTGATCATTTCTTTCTGCTTTAAATTTCATTTTGAGGTTTATGACTTTATTTTTGGTGAAATGCTAATTTTACCACTTCAGCAAAAACACAGCTTGGTTAAAGGGGCAATTTATTATTAAAACATCAACTAAAATATTGATCCAAATGTCAGCTGACAGTTACATCCTCTTATCTCACAACTGCTAAGTCCATGGTATGTGATTAACAGGATTATGCTCTTTAATCAACTTACATGTCTTGTTTTACGGCTCTGCACAGCTTATGTTGTTGTCACATAAATTTTTGGCTTGAAAGTAAATTACTGGGAGAAGTAATCAATAATAAATCTTTGAACACTCTAGGCTCGGTGCTCGAGGCAGATTGGATTGATTCAGGCTTGTAAGAAAACCTCTGCTGAAGTGTCGCGGCGTCACCCTGACCTTCATCTGCGCAGATCTGATCTGAGCGTCGCAGCGAGGTCTATGACTCAAAACAACTCCACAAATTAATAAATTTAATTTTTTTTGCAAGGCCCAGTGCTTTTCACACAGATACAGAGAAACGGCAGCAGGCTGGATTCTGATTAGCATCCGAGCATTTGGTTCCACAATATGTTTTCTCACTAGGAAAACACACTGTTGACAATAACACTCCTCACATCGCAGCCAAAGCCTTTTTTTTTTTTTTTTTTTTTTTTTTCTGTATTCATGTTCTACTGTCTGTATTTTCTGTATTTTAAACAAAATGTGACTTGAAACGCCACACTTTAAAGGACATTTTCTAAAATAAAAGTAACAAAAATTCTGACTGTAATCCTGTATATTTCAACAGCTTTATTTCTTTTTAGACAAACCTGTGAAGAAATGTCTTAATTGTGCTGCCCTGCTGTGAACTGTGCTGCATATTTACGAGGATCGCTCGTCCACATTTTTCATCAGATTAGGTTTTTAAGCGTTTCTTCGGTTTCTATTTTAGGACCGACAGCTCTGTAATCTGCAGTTTTAAGAGGACTGACTTCAATTTTTGAAGTTTTTAAGCTTCTCTGGTGCCACCTGATCAGATTTGCTCATCTGGGCGGCAGCGTTTTAAATTCAGTTTATCCAGCTGAGACGGCGCCTAAAATCAGCAATTTATTCTCCATTAAAGGTTTTGTTTGAGGTTTTTTTTGCAATCAATTGAATTTTAACCATTTGTAGATCAAATTGTTCAGGAGGTGGATGTTATTGGTTTTTGTAACTTTTCTATTTTGGAAATTCATCAAAATCTCTTCAGCTCCTTCAAAAAACTTTCTTTTTATGAATTTATTTCACCATATTTGCTCTGGTTTTGTCTTAGTTTTTAATAACTATCTTTCTGCTACTTTAACTAGCCTTTTGCTAATTTCAGCTTATATTTTGCTGCTTTTAACTAAAGTTTAGGAAACCTTTTGATACTTTTTGTTAGTTTAACATCAAATTCCAAGTCATTCCACTTTTTATTAGTTGAAACCACTTTACATTACCATGTTTGTTGGTATTTCTGTAATCTTTTCTGGATAAAGTCAGTCTGAAATGTCCAACAGACAAATCCTTTTCAAAGTATTAAGGATTAAGTTTACTTTGGTTCTTTTATCCAAAATTGGCACAAAGCGGCTCCTGACTCTTCAAGCGGTGAAAGTCCGTCATGTTGGCACAAACGGATTTATTTCACATCCATACATTTATGTAAGAGAAACAGGGTAACATGACTGAGATCATGCATGTCTGCTTCATGTATCAATATAGTGAAGCAGATGTAAATCCTGTTTTTAGGAAAAGGTCCAAAACCGACCAGGTTTGCTCTGGAGATATGGTTATGTGATCATCAGTTTAAGCCCATAATCCCTGATCTAATCTGGATTTTTCATGTGTGCGCTCAGTTATGTTTGTGGCACATTCAGTTGCATGGCTCCGAGGACGTACATGAAGGTTAACCATGCCTTTCAGCAGGACTGAGCTCACTCTGATCCCAGAAAGATGTCCTCCAGTCGCTGCGTGATGCTCAGCGTGGCTCCTCTGCTGCCCCTCCTGAGCGTCGTGTCGGGATTGAAGCCGTGCCCCGGCTCCTGCCTGTGCTACGAATCCTCCGACCTGGTGGACTGCAGGTCTCGTGGGCTGCAGCAGGTCCCCCAGGGTGTCCCCCATGGCAGCTGGCTGCTGGATCTGAGCGGGAACGAGGTGAGGGAGGTGCGCAGCAGATCCTTTGTGGGACTGTGGTCGATCAAGATCCTCCTCATGCCAAACAACAGCATCCGTGCTCTGCATCCACAGGTAGGAAAATAAAATATTTCTCCATGTTTTAATTTGATTTTTTGCTGCAATATTTGTCTAAAAAATGAAACAAGACTCAAGTAAGGAGGGTATCAAATAGAAGAACATCCAGGAGGTCACAGAGGATCTGTCTGTAGGACCAATAGAGAAGCAAAGCTGGGTAAATGATCCAAACTCGTGAGGACAAAACATCCCCCTTCATCAGCATCCCTGCAGTGAAGCACGGTGGTGGCTGCATCAGGCTGTGGGGATGTTTTCTAAAGTTATTTTTTATAATAACTAAATATTCTTTGTGGACAAATCTGAATCAAGTCTTTACTTTGTTTTTCTGTTTCAGTGTCTGTCGTCCCTGCAGTTTCTGGAGCGGCTGGACCTGAGCTTTAACCGTCTTCGCTGGCTCCCTCAGGACCTGACCCAGAGTTTGTCCTGCCTCCAGGAGCTCCGGCTGGACCACAACCTGCTGCAGCACGTGGACTCGTCTTCGCTGGCCGACTCGGACAACCTGAGGAAACTGGACCTCAGTCACAACCGGATCCAAACCGTGGACGTGCGAGCTTTCACCAGCCTGACTCGCCTGCGCCTCCTGGACCTGCAGGGGAACGAGCTGAACGTGCTCAGAGAGGGTCTACTGAGCCGGCAGCAGAGCCTGGAGGTCCTGCTGCTCGGACACAACAACATCTCAGAGATCCAGGCCCTAGCTCTGGCCCCTCTGCGCAGCCTGACCCTGCTGGGTCTCCAGAGGAACCAGCTGGAGCACATCAAGTTCAAGACTTTCCTGAAACTGCAGACCACCAGCACCCACCTGCAGTTGTCCCTCAACCCCTGGAGGTGCGACTGCGACCTGCAGCGCGTCTTCGGGAAGATCCAGCACGTCCGACACCTGCACGTGGAGGACTACGGGGACATCGTCTGCCAGGCTCCCCCTCAGCAGGCCGGGAGCTCCCTGTCCTCCATGGCCAGCCAGCTGTGCATGGCCGAGACGGCCTCGGTGCTCGTCATCACCATCACCGTCATGCTGGCCGTGGTCGGGGCGCTGGTCAAAGCAGAACGCAACCGGAAGAACAAACAAGCTGTGAGTGACGCAGAGGCTCAGGACAAATGAGTGGTTTTGAGACCGACCCGGGATGCTGCTGGAAAACGGTGAGAGGTAATTAAATATGGATCTCACAAGATAAACAGAATTCCTCTTTGGTACAACAGACTGAATCAGAAAATATCTTGAAATCTGGAAACTTGTGCACCTGAACGAGGAGCTTGTAAAGAAAAAAAAATAATTCAAACCAAAGAATTGCAGTTCCACTTTATATAGACCCCAACTGAGTGATTTAAATATGAAAAAGGATTTAAAAGCATATTTTCACTTTAATATCACAAACGTGAGGCGTTACAGTTCAGCCTTTTAGCTGGTGAAGCTCCTCAAAGATCAGAAATTGTCTCAATTTAATGAAAATATTACCCACACAGGAAGTACCAACGCACTTCTTTATTTAAAAACATGTCATATGTATGTACACCCTACAAGCAACTTTATCAACACGTTTCCCTTTTATTTATAAAACATTACAAACCTGACCGGTAACAAGTGTTTGGACTGTTTAACATTTCTTACTGGCGTTTGTTGTGTGATTAAAGTACCAATTCTTGGCACCAAGTTTCAAAACATGTAAACATGACACCAAATAAATAAAATTTGAAGAAAAAAAACCCCGAAATGACGCCTGTTTCTTTCTGCTGAAGCAAAGCTACAAATGAATAACAAGCAAACGCGTAGTGTCCCGCCGTCTGAGGGGTTGGTGTCCTGAGTGACCAATAAAAAAAACCCCAAAACTCATCCTTGGTCTGCAAAAGTCATCTCTGTATCGGTTCTTAACCATCAGTAGCCAGGATCAACACGGCGCCAAATATGCCAACGTTATGTCCGATCAGCTTCATCTGGTTCCAGAACTCCACCTTGCGGTTGTTGTGCCAGTAACCCATGTTCCCGTCGATGAGGAGGATGACCAGAGGAAGGACGGTGGCCAGGATCTGAGCCGCCAGGCGGATGTAATACCCGGAGAGGAAAGCCAGAGCCAGAACGCCAAACAGAACCTCTACCAGCATCAGAGTGAACTCCCCTCCGGCGATGTGGTTCAGATAGGCCTGTCGGTCCTCTTTGCTGTGCTGCAGGGAGTACACCTGGTGGACAGAATGAGGTACTGCAGGTAAACGTAACGCCAGGACCAGGCTCTTCATACAACACAAACATGGGTCTTACCACACAGATGAGATAGATCCCCAGAAAAATCTGCCCAGTAGACTGCAGAGATCTTCTGCGGGCTTTCTGTCTGTAGATCTCCCCCGCACCGCTTGCCAGAACCAGGAAGCCCCCAATGATCGCCAGCGATCTGGAGTACATCCGGACCTGCAGCACAACAAGGTTCAACCAGAGAGTCTATAATAAAACTGACAAATCTGCTTTAGATTGACATTTAAATGCTAACTTAAGCCATGGTTTATATTTATGATTGGATTTTTACAGTGTTCAGTTGTTCTAGACCAAACAGGTAAAAAATCTGAACCTGCTGGACCCCAGAAACAAAACAGGAAAACATACAGTTCATGAATATATTTATACTATATGAATAACACAATATTTATATTTTTACAAGAAACTGCTACTGCAAAAAACAAAAACCATAAAAAATTTAAATGTCTCTTTTTTGTCTTCTGTGTTTTATGTACAAGAGAAAAACAAAAGTATTTATGATGAAATATTAAACGTTTTTCAACAATCACAAGGAAAAATAACCATTAAAGGTTGAGAAGCATAATTTTTATGCCTAAAAATAAACCTCTCACCTGAACTGCTTTATTTTTAGTTCTGTACAGCTAAATAATTTAATGCAAGTTATCATCCTGTTTTTTTGTATCTGTATCAGAGTTGGAGATGCTGATGCACAAAATTCAAATAAAAACTAAAAAAAAAAGTCTTATGTATGCTATTAATTACTCTTGGAATTAATTTCCTTCATGGTACCAGTTGAGCTGTAGTTCTGGGCTCGTATTTATCAAACTTAATTACTCTTAAGAAAGCTGTTAATAATGGACTTAAATGTAAATTTTTTGGCCTAAAGCTGAGTTTTAAAGTCACTTCTCAAGCATCTCAGTCTCACTTTAAGCGAGGTGTAAGATTACATCTTAGTGTCAGTCTTAGAGCTGATTTACGACACTTGGTTGTGCAGCAAAACAGATCCTGAATGACGTCGTTAGAAAACCCCCGATCAAAATGAAATTGCGAAAATCCTAAATTCACATTCAACACGATAATGATCATACATGTCAAGATGTACGGAGTGTCTGTAAAAATTCTATGGATTTTTCTCATAATACAGATGTGAGGCTTATTGTGTGCAATTAATCGTCAGTAAAACTGTCAACAATTACTGCAATTATTGACAAGTGATGACTTTTTTTTTTTATGTATGACACCCTCTCCCCCATTAACCATCCCAACAAGACTCACTACCCCACCCCACTGTATCGCATGAGGGTACTAAGGATTTTTTAAATGAAATTTTTAGATTTCATGAAGGTTGAGTTAAAAAAAAAGAAACTATAATAAAAGGGAAGTTCAGTCCTTAACCAGTGTGGACAAGAAAAAAAAAAAAACTTGAGACTCGTGACTGCATCTCATGAAGCCTGCATTTACTCACCATCTGATGGTTTATGATTCTATGTGTGGCTTTTGGAGCTGCACAGAAATATCCACCTTTAAGTCCAACATTATCCACACTGGTATGTGTAATTGTTTTCCCTTATTTATTTTGTATAGTATGCCTAAACCTATATTCCATACCTTACTTGAGTTACTCTGTACATTTTAAGTATTGAGAATTTTTACACTGAAGTCTGAAAGTAGGAGTAAATCTAAGCACTTAAGTCTAAAATTCCACTTTAAGAAGTTTGATAAATATGGGCCCTGATGTTGTGGACGTCTCTTTATGAGTCCCTCTGATCTATAAAGTTTAGTTTGATTACAACCAGGAAGGAAACGTCGGCATGGAGTCAGTTCAGTTCTGTAAGTCAAAGAGGGTTACTCACCTTTAGCCAGTCCCCATAATGCACCTGCTCCCCAACATAGGAAGCGTAAGTGCTGACAGCCAGCTGAACGGCAGCACCGAGCGCGAACCACCTCCTCTTCACGCCAAATGACATGAAGCTGGCGCAGAGGACGGCCACCCCCATGTCCACATACAGGTACGGTATGTGGATGTCTGGCTTTCTGGAGGAAGTGGATCAAAACAGTCTAATTAAACTTTCTGGAGATGTATTTATTCATTCATCAATTTATAAAGTTTAGTTTTGTGTATTGTGCGAGAAAATTGTGTTCTATGTTTTGTGCTTAGGCTATATATATTTTTTGTCTCAGCTGAGAACTTATTTAATTTAATGAATATTCAAAAAATAAGACTGTATACAAACTAAAGAACATAGGAAAATCCACAGATACAGACATACAACCCCTTCCCTCATTCCTTTTCCTAAAATACCCTAATAATGAGCTACACAGTGTTAACCTAACTATTTGCTCTCATTTTATAGATATAAAGGGAAACTAAGCCAAGTAAGAAGAGCAGGAGGGTATTAAAAATAGCCTCCTATTTCACTTGGAGCAGCTATAATTACAGGATAAGTCAGGGGGTGTGGATGTGTAAGTTTGAACCCACCCACAGACTGAATTAACACACAACCAGAGGAAATGTTAAAAAAGATTTGAAGGACCATACATTAAAGAACAGGCTAATCATTATCTGCCTCTAAATTGAATAAAAGCGACGAATTTTCTGGTTGAGCTTAGCAAAAATACAATTAAATTCCATTGAAAGCTTGTACGTTACTAAACAAAACACTTTACTTAATTTATTTTCAATCGCTTTAACAGCACCCTAGCTGTTAGCAGTCTAAATGAAAAGTTATGACGTTAGCTTGTTAGCTAACTGCAAGTATGCGTTTCATTTTCATATAGTTTTACCTTTTTGAGTCCGCTCTTTCTGCAAACAACATTAGCATACTGAAGCAGTTCCAGAACCCGAATCGGGTCAAGATAAAAGCCCCAAGCTGGCCGAGAAACCTTAACATCTGCTTCCTACTGGGACCAGCCATGGTTGAAGTTCGTCACTTCGCCAACGAGAAACAAGACAGACTCACTTCCGGGTAAAAACACAACTGATTGTCAAAATAAAAGCACGAGCATTTCTACAAGTTACAGATAAATATTTTTTCATTCAAACGGTTAATGTGCAGCTCTTGTTTTGAAGAAAACTTAAAGTTCCGTGATGAACCTGTCCTCCTATTGGCTGTGATAACCAGCAGGTTTTTTACGTTTAGAAGGTGTTCCTGCGCCACCTATCGAACAAAAAATGTAATTACACAAGTTGTCAAAAGTGGGAAGGAAAAAAAAAACTCTTCCTCAAAAACTTATACAAAAAATAATAACTTTAACTTGACAACAAAATATAAACATACCACAGCAGATGATTTATTTAAACAATATATTGTATGGTAAAAGCAAGATATTGAAAATTTTCAAACAATTCTTACTGGTAAATGGCAATGAGTTGGATTAAGGTGTCTATTTTTTGTTAACCTCTATACAATAACAAGAACAACTTTATTATATTATTAACAAGTATATAATACATTTCTAATTATTTTGGTTTTAAAAAATTATCAAGACTTATGGCGATGACTTCAAGCTGCCTTTTCAATCCAAGCACACGTCTAACTCCATTTTTGTTTGATAGTTTTAATGTTTGTGATAATTTACTGACTTACGCTTCAAATTAAATCACAAATAAAAAAGTGAAAAAGTAGAGCGTTTTAAATGAAAGTGATGCTAATTTGTGCTCATTTAGGCTCACCTTTACACTGTTAATCCACAGTGACGTGTCTCAGGTTAATCTTGACCCAGATCCTGAAAATGGCTTACCGTAAATCCTGCAGAAGGTTGAGATTTGTATCAATGGAAGTCTTATTTCCTACATCTAATGTCATTCAGAGGTGATAGAAAAAAAACTGTGGGGTTTTGATAAATTTGAATGACCTGAAATCATGAAATCATGAGTTTATGCCAAGTAAATCTTTTTTTTTAACAGCAACAGTCATTTTTGAGAAAGATATCACAAAAAATGTTTTTATGAGCAGAGACAATAAAAAACTTAATTATTTATCCCCCAAAAACGAGATATCAAGCTTAATTTTTATAACATTTTATAATAACTACACCTTATTTATCCAGACGTAATCATTAATAAAATAGAATAGAATAGAATATATCTTTATTGTCATTGTAACAAGTACAATGAAATGTTTAATTAACTTTGAAAACATCATTAATTAAGGATATTTCATACTTAATAAACTATAAATTAACACATTTATTAATGTTTCACCCATAAAGGCTAATTACTTTAAAAACTAACATACTTATTGTTTATTCATGCTTAATAACTCATGAGTTAACTATTCTATATACTGTTTATGAATTTAAATGTTCATATAAATGTACTTTGTGTTGGACATGTATTACTGGTTATAGAATATTTGATTTGACTATGATTTCAGTCTGATTTCCACAGGTGAAAAGGAACTTGTGTCCCTTCAGGGTATTTCTAATAATTTAAAAATTATAGTCCTCATTTTAGAAGGATTCACTAAAAGACTTAACTAACTACTAACAACTGCTTTAATTGTTTATGCACTGCAGGATTAGTCGATGGTCAATTAAAACATTCTGGAACCATTTATCCATGTCCAACACATGGTGTGAAAGTTTATTTACATAAATACTCACAGTATATAGAATAGTTAACTCATGAGTTATTAAGCACGAATAAACCATAAGTATGTTGGTTAGCCTTTATGAGTAAAGAATTAATCAATGTGGTAATTCATAGTTCATTAACTATATCCTTAAATACTGATGTTTTTAAGGTTAACTAACCATTGATTAATGATTAAGTAAGGCTAATTAAGGTGTAGTTATTAAAAAAGTGTTACCTTAATTTTTAAAGCCACTTTTTCTCATGTTGTTTTACATTATTTATCAAAATATGAAGACTAAATTGGATAAATAAGATTTACAGTAATTTGACTTTCTTCCTGATTGACATGTTTGAACACAGCTTTTTTCAGTGTTTATTTATTATTATGTGCTACAAAAGGTGAAAATTAGATTATGTTTGTGTTGTGGGTAAAATATAAAGTAGTGGACAAGTTTAAATGAAATTTTCAGAAAATACTTTGTGTGTACATCTACTATTGATTACTATTTGGAGTCAACCCAATTCAAGATGGCTGCTGCAGCCAACTGAAGTTAAGAAATACAAAAAACAGTAATAATGAAGCAACTAAAACCTAAAACAAAACTCTAACTCAGAGTTAAAGCAAACAAATCACATCAATTTACATGTTTATGAGATGACGTCAGGATTAAAAACTCATTGTTTTACTGTTTGTGGACAGATCATCAGAATCTGCTTCCTGTTCGGGAGTTAAACTCCCTGATTGTTTAATCCCATCACAGGGGATTGGTGACCTCAGACGAAATCCCCAGCAGCGAGGATCAGATGGGATGAGGAGCAGTAGGACGACACAGATCTGTCAGAGGAAGAGGAGAAGAACCAGGTGAGAGGAAGGCACAGACGCTCTCAGGAGCCCCACACGTCTCTGTGATCGCTGAGGATCCCACCATTCAACAGGTAAAAACTTCTGATTTTAGGCTTCTGTCTTTGCTGGCTTTGGTTTAAAATCTGAGGCTTCACATGTTTTTGAAGCTTTGGGTTTGTTCTAATTGACACACGACCTCTTACAGTCAGGATGGCTCGGGATATGTCAGATAAAGAAATCCTGAAAATGGAGCTGGACCAGTTGAAAAAGGAAGTCAGCACGCCGAGAACACCAGTAAGTAAACAATCTGGTTTCTTTTTGCATAACTTTTTTTTCTTTACGTTAAACCAAAATGGATTATATTATGTTGCATTCTAAATTGTCATGCAGATTTTAAATCAAGAATATGTTTATGCTTTTCTTCAACAGGTGAGTGCAAACTGCACCGAAACCATTAATTTTGTTGAAGGACTGTCACCAAACGACCCGCTGATTAAGGGCGTTTCAGATGACAAGAACCCCTACAAGGGAGACAAAGGAGGCTGTACAGTAACATAGCACATAAAGGGAAAGTCTCACTTTTTTTGTATCATAGCTGCTTCTATTCATGATACATTCTTGTCAAGCTTTTGTGGATTAAATAAAAAAAGTGAAGATGTAATATTAGCACCACAACCTGAAGACTTTAATCTGTAAATAAATGAAATAGATGTTCAAACCTTACCTGTCTGCTTTGATTACTAATTTTCCCGCTCATTTTTAACCGATCAGTTTGTTTGTAAAAAAAGAAATCATGAGGAGTTGAATCTTAATAGGATTTGTTGATCAGACGGGCCTGTTGACACACAGAGCTGCTTCCTGTAATAAACTCTTTAAGCTGCATCTTCAGCTCTCCATCCAATTACAGAATCCAATAAACCAAATTCCTGCAGCAGCATTTGGAATATGACTGTGCGGCTTTAAAGTGTGTTTTTATGGCTTATCCTTTGTTTATGCAAAAATAATATTAGAGCGTTATGTTTTTATTCTATAGTATATTAAGCAAATATGTTTCTTTGGCTATTTGAAAAAAGATGGAAAGCATCAACAAACAAATACATTGGAAAAAGTCAATAACATCCACAAAATTTAATGTTTATAGAGCGCCAGGTGTTAAATAAAATGTTACAAAATGTCACTGATGTTTTCAAAAAAAAAATTTCCACTAACAGTTTTTCATTTTTACTAAATGTTAAATATTATATGTAAATATTAAATCCTAAAGCTTAATGTCTAAATCTAAATGTAAAAGTTAAATGTTGAAGTTTACATATTTCAGACAGAATGGAATCATAAAATAGAACACTATTTTGTAATTTGTTGGGTTTTATTTCATCTTTGGCTGCAGATTCTGTAGCTCAAAGTCAAGATAAAAAAAAAAAAGAAATTGTACAGCTTTAGTATAAAGTCCAGACACAGGAAAACGATAGTGGGCCAAGAAATCTCTGCCATAATGAAGATAACGCAACATGAAATGTAATAAAGTTGATCATCATCTTTCAGGAGATTATATATATCTGTAGATATGACAGGATTAGTTATATAAGTGTTCACATCTTTTAAAGTTTTACAGGTTTTATTCATGGTTCCTAAAGGACAACAACTGTTAGTGTTTGACCTGAATTTTGAAACTTAGTGTTTTAAATCAGCTGCAGGTTGTAAAGGCATAAAACAGGACGCTAAAGAGCTGTCAAACATAAATTATCTTAATTGTCTTATCAGATAAGCGCTGTTGCATAATTAATTTACAGATGGGGATAAATTTCTTTGAGTCCTTCAACAAAGATATGCATAAAATGAAGCCAAAGAGCTGTCCTGTTTAACAGACTTTACAGCAAAATTATAAAGTCAGTATTCAGATAAGACAACATGCACTGCAAGTGTGCAATTAATTACAAATAAATTTAGATTTTTATCTTTATCATGTGCAATTTTAGGGTCATACAAGTTCAAAGAAGCTCACAGTCCACCCCCCTAAACCCAATATCAGAGGACTATCAAAGAAGGGTCAATACGACCTCTACTGCATTACAGGATGTGGTAATGACCCTTATCATATCTTATGACCAACCTTTTTACAGTCTGTAACAGTAGTTTATAATAAAAAAAACCAACAAGTCTTTCATAAAACCACGAATAAAGGATGTCAGTATGAGTGGAGACACAGAGAACCAACTGTGATTCTTGTGATTTGTGCAACGATAGACTTTAGTTCCGTTATCACGAGAAAAGTGGGTTTTTGGACTTTTTTTTATCTTTACTGCTCTTCATAACACAAAGTGTTACATATCAATGCCACAGTCAATTCAGTCAGACCTTTGGCACAGCAGCTCAATAAAAGGAGTGTTCTGAGATTCAGAACGATCACAGCTGAGAAGCTTCTGCTGCAGAAACACTTATTTGATTTTATATAAATATATTTTAAAATGTGGCTCTTAATCATCCTGATCTTGTTAGTTATTTGGGCTGCTGGCACCTACTGGTACTTGTTTGGTAAAAAAAGTCCTTTCTCGCTGGAGTCGGTGAGACCCCCAGGACCCCGTGAGTTTGACCAGAAGAAGAGGGACAAAGTCATCAAGCAAGGTAAAGCAGACACAATGTGTATTTGCATCTGCGACACATAACTTTGGAATAATCTGAGCTAAAAAAATTTTTTTTCACTGTATGAGATGTACAAGAAGTGTAAACTGCTGCCAGTGGCTCGTTAGGGTCACCATGGTAACCACACACCTACATCTCTCACTCAGGTTAATAAGAGGCAGACAGAAACATACTGAAAATGAAGCCTCTGTTTGACAGTCGCAAATATGAATTTTTATGTTTCTACAGGGCTTTATGTGGAAAATGTCAATTAAAAAGATCCTTCAGTTTTAATTGACATTTTGAGCTAAATAATACCTGAAGTCTTTGGAAACTTGGGTTTGAGTGCTCTCTGCACTCTGGGAGATTTGAGGAAACCACAAGTCCTATAAAACTGAGAGACATTCTGAATGAAAGAAGACAAAAACTCCTACAATCTGATGTATAATTTGTATATATTACCTGAGACTTTGTGAGTAAACAGAGTTTTTAAACTTTTAGACAGCTCTAAAGTGAGACATCATCAGTTAAATATTTTGAAAAAGAAAAAAGTTAAAAACATTATTGTAAAATGTATCAAAATGCCAGTTCAAACATGTAAAGTCCATCTTTCTGTTGCCCATTTTAACAATAAATGAAGCTTCTACTGAGGAGAAGTCCAACTTGTTTTGAGCAAGGGCCACATGAGCATTGAGGTTGTAATTAACTTTAACTAAACATGAAACGTCACATTACGTGTCCTGCTACGGCTGACCACTTCTAACAAACAATAACTGAGCTCTATGTAACATTTCCTGCATAGAAACAGTGTTTTAGCACATCCTCTTTTAAACACTGAAAAGTTCTATGTGTACGACAGACTAAATGCGAAATAAATTATACAGAAATATTATAAAGAGTAAAAGTAAGAGGGTTTTACTCGTTGTTAAATTGTGGTGAGTAGCTTCAGTCTTGAATTCTGAACTCTTCCACTTTCTGACAGGAAATTCCCACTGTAGGGTCATGTTAATTCAAATTTTTAACTTTTAAGTGGGAAATTCCCACTTCCCAGTACAACTGAGCTGCAGCAAAAGTCGCTGGTGATAATGCAGCTACTTTTGAACCCTGTGCACTTCCAGCTTGTGGTGGGATGTCGTCATTTCACGGGTAAAATAATCAACATGCATTATGTGGGATGTAGTTTATGATGAATGCTAGTTTTAAAGCAGCTGATTTTAAGACATTAATACTTCTTTGAAGCTGTTCCGGTCCACATAAAATGCTGTGGCGAGCTGCAATTTGCCCACAGGCCTTTAGTTTGACGCATGTGATCTACTGTAATGAATGTTTAATTTATAGAGCTCCAAACAGGGCTTATGTGTTTCACAAATTTACTATTGGTTGCCTTTGTGTGAAGGTTTGTACCACTATTAGTCTAATATAGTTTTTTTACATGAAATTAAAGCTACTGTTTAAAGCTTGTACTTTTTAAAATCAGTCCTAAAGAAAATACCTTTTCATGTTAGCCATTTTTGTACTGACACATTGTTTCTACCTGTTTGCTGTGCCATGAAGATCTGGTCTAAATTAGCAGAAATGCAATTGTTTTTTTATCTAAATTAGATTACAATTTACAGATTGTGATTTACTGCAGACACTTATGTTGCAGAAAGGTGTGGGTTACAACATTCAAACTGTTATATAACACACTCACAGTGTAGTGGACTAAAATCACAGTAATTTAACAGCGTTTCTGTCCAGGTTTCAGCGTCGACAAAGTGCCCCAGAACCTGGATGTGATCGTGATCGGCAGTGGAATCGGTGGACTGACAGCTGGAGCCACACTGGCCAAGGCAGGAAAGAAAGTTCTGGTTCTGGAACAGCATGACCAGGCCGGAGGCTGTTGCCACACTTACATAGAAAAAGGCTTTGAGTTTGACGTCGGTAAGAAGGTCTAAATTATAAAAAACAGTCACATCAACAGTAAAACCTCACATTAACTGTAAAGCAGGGTGGTGGAGGTGGGATGGTTTGGACTTCTGTTTAGCAAAGTATTTTTAGAGTAAAATTTGGGGCTACCTGTCAGAAAAATGTGTCAGAGAAGAAGAAAAAATCGGAAACAACTTTACAACAAAAAATAATTTTCTTCTCTCCAGGTCTTCACTACATCGGCCAGGTCCACGAGAACAGTTTGCTACGAGTCGTTTTCGACCAGATCACAGAGGGCCAGCTGGAGTTCCAGAAGCTGAATCAACACTTCGACACCATCCAAATCGGTCTGGGCGACGAGAAACGGGAATACACCTTTCTCTCTGGAAAGAACGAGATGAAAACTCACTTGATAAAACAATTTCCTGCAGAGGAGGAGGCCATCAAGACTTTCTTCAAAATCATGAAGGTATTTATTATTGGTGGAGACACCCACAAGTCTGTCTCTGTCCTAACTGGACTCTTTTTTTTCCCTTTAACTCAACAGATTTCTGCTAAGAAGACTCATTATTTGGCGACTCTGAAGCTGATCCCTCAGTGGGTCTCGTTGTTCCTGCTGAAGTCGGGAATCGCAGATCTTGTCTCTCCGGTTTTCCGCCTCTCTGGGACATGTGCAACAGATTTCATGAACACACTGACCAAAAACAAAGATCTGCAAGTGCTCTTTTCTTACTTCTTCTATGGTGGGTCTTTAATGGGTCTGCTGTTCTTTAGAACGTTAACAGATGTGATCAACTCTCTCAAATCTGTTTTGATCTTTGTTGCATCAAAACTAAAGTGTTGCTCTTATTCCACGCAGGAGTTCCTCCTAAAGAATCCAGCGTTCTGATCAACGCCCTCCTGATTCATCACTACAAACGAGGCGCATACTACCCTAAAGGAGGCGCCAGCGAGATCGCGTTCCACATCATCCGTACAATTCAGAAACATGGAGGCAACTGTTTGGTCAGAGCTCCCGTCTCGCAGATCCTGGTGAACGAGAAGGGAGTGGCTTACGGTGAGAACTAAAACCAGGTTACCTGTTAAAGGAATAGTTCAGGTCTTTTGAGGTGGGGGTATGAGCAATTAATATCTTACATGTTGTAGATAGTTCACATTTTAGCTTATGATCTGTAAAATAACCTGGTTAGAGCCATTTTGTGTTGCCTGCTGTGGCAGCCATTTTGAATTGTGTTGACTCCAAAGGTTTATCGGCTGTAGATGTGCACTCACAATCCATTCAATGGTCCAACAGATATTTTGCTTTGAGACAAACAAACAACCATGCAAATACACACAAACTGTTCACCTGTGAAGGCAACAGGCAATAATAACCGAATTGGACAGATTTGTATAGTTTTGTATAATAGTGTTAGCTGGAACCGGTATGAAATTTCCTTAATAAATCATCCGTCATTAGCTTCTCATCTGATCAAAATTAAACTCTACTTTGCTCAAAATTAGGCTGTTCAAAGAGCTATCTGTAACAGATATTAATTGTATATAAACTAACCCTATAGAACAAATGTGTCAAACTTACAGCCCGCAGGCTAAATGTGGCCTGCCACAGCATTTTATGTGGCCCGCAAAAGCTTCAACAAGGAATTAATGTCTTAAAATAAAAGTATATTGTTTTAAAACCAGCCTTGACCATAAACTACATCTCCCAAAATGCATGTTGATTATTTTACTCGCAAAATGACGGCAACCCACCACTAGCTGGAGATGCACAGGGTTCAATAGTAGCCAGCAAATGTCACCATGTAAAATTTCCATTTCACAGCATTTTTGGCAGCCCAGTTGTACTGGGTAGTGGGAATTTCCCACTTAAAAGTCGTAAATTTAAAATGGAATTCCCCTCCAATGGGAATTTCCTGTTGGAAAATGAGAGAGTTCAGAATTCAAGACGTCTCACAACTCACCACAACTCATCCGTGAGTAAAACCATCCAAAAAAACATGTTTTACTTTAATTGTATTTCTGTATTTTTTATTACACATTTAGTCAGTCGTACTCATAGTACTTTTCAGTGTTTAATAAGAGGACGTGTACAAACACTGTTGCTACGCTAGAAACACCACGTAGAGCTCAGTTATTGTTTGTTAGTGGTCCTCAGCCATAGCGAAACAAGGTACGTGACGTTTCCCGTTTAGTCGAAGTTAAACACGAAACGTCGAAGCTCATTATTCTTATGTGACCCTCGGTGAAATGAGGTTGACACCTCTGTTATACAGGCTGAAAGGGTAATACACTATGTCTGTGAGGCAGGTGTGAAGGTGAGAAAAGGTCAGGAGGAGGTCGAGGTTCACGCACCTGTAGTGGTTTCCAACTGTGGCATCTTCACCACCTTCCAGAAGCTTCTCCCACCTGAGATCCAGCTAAAATCAGGTGACTAACTGCTCTCCTCTCAGGTAAAGTAGAAAGGCATCCCATAATATTAACAACAAACTAACCTTTACTGTAGATGTTCAGAAACGACTGAACTCGATGAAACACGGCAGAGGATCCTTCTTGGTCTTCTGTGGTTTCGACGGGACTGAAGAGGAACTGGGCCTGGTGTCCACGAACTACTGGCTGTTCAAAGACAACGACATGGATAAATCGTAAGCATGAATCTGAACACAGGAGAACTATTTCACAACCACAAGGGGGCGCTGTTGAATAATGAGGGAACTGAAACCTGCTCATGCTATTTACATTTCCTCTTATTTGACAAAAAAAAAACCCAAAAAACTGTATATTTATTTATATATAAAATAAATGTTTTGTTAGGATGGAAGAGTTCTTTGCTTTGAGTAAAGAAGAAGCACCAGATAACATCCCCATGATGTTCATCACAGTTCCCTCTGCCAAAGACCCTGAGGCAAAACTGAGGCACCCAGGTACAGACCCCTGGTTTTACTGTAGAATAAATAAATAAAAAAAGACTGGACCTGATTTAAAACTCTGAGTTCAGACACCTGAGCTGTTTTGTTTGATTCTTTCAGGTAAATCCTGCATGACAATCCTGACCATGGTCAAGTATGAGTGGTTTGAAGAGTGGAAGGACACCACGGTGCGCAGGAGGGGTGACGAGTACTACGACTACAAAATGAGATTTGCCAAGAACCTCTTTGCCTGGGCCTGCACTGTGTTCCCTAAAATTAAAGACAAGGTAGGGTCTCTCAGCATATGTTTTAAAATTGACTATGTTAAAAACAAAAAATGGCTATTTTCAGCATCTGTTGTTTAAGCTTGTCTCAGATCTACAGACTGTGAACGCTGAGTCAGCATTTATTTATACTACTTCAAAAAACTTTTAGCTGATTTAACTGTTCACGTATCAAAAACATTCAGCCTGTTAACATCACAGCTAAAACCTCTGGTTTACCTTTTACTTTCTGAACTTTAACTTTTTTCTCATAAAAATACATTAGAAACATAACTAAAACTGTGCTTTTTGAAAATTATTGCAATTGTAGCTTTTAGATACTGTTCTGCTAATTACAGATTTTAAATTATGCTTTTAGCTAAAGTTTGAAAAATATCAGCTTTTACCCACTTTGCAAATTTTAACATTTAGCTGCAATTATGCCGGTTTTAACTTTTAGCTGCCTTTTTGTTCATTTTAGCTTATTTAAACTATTTTGGTATTTTATCTGCCAGCTACTGTTTTGATGCTTTGAAACTTCAGCATTTGTTTTGATAGTTTTAGCTCTTAGCTATATGAGCTTGTGGCTTTTATTTAGCTGGTTTCAGCTGTTAATGCTTGTTTTGATTATGTTACCTTTTTGTCCTGATTAGTTTAGCTTTTTAGTCAAACCATTTCAGAATACATTATTTAAAGTTTTCCATTTGTCCGGTTCTTTAGCTGATTTTCCAGGACGTGGCAACCCCGCTGACCAACATGCACTACCTGGGAGCTCAGCGTGGAGCCATGTACTCTGCAGAACATAATCTGGAACGGTTCTACGCAGAGGCCATAGCCAAGAACCGGTGCAGCACCCCCGTTAAAAACCTCTACATCTCAGGTAGGAAACTTTTGCCAGAAAGACATGCTATGAGCCCTTAAAATCTTTCACATCCTTTAAATATATGTAACTCAGCTGCAGTGTAAAGATTTTATCTTAAAAGTTTGAATTTTTGCTCTAATGTTTGTGTCCGTCAAAAGTATTTTTGTAAGAACAGTGTATCATTCTTCATGTTGTGTTTTCAGGTCAGGACGTGTTCAGCTGTGGGATAGCAGGAGCTCTGCATGGAGGACTCCTCTGCGCCTCCACAGTGTTGGATCATATCGTCTACATCGACTTGCTCCTCCTAAAAAAGAAGCTGAAGAGGAGGAAAGCCAGGGAGCTGGCTCAAATGGACCAGAAGAAACTGCACTAAGAGTTCTGCTCGCGGGTCCCCCTGCAGGACAACAGTGGAACTTCACATTAATAGCAGGATGATATCCTGGTATTATGACCAGACTTCCTCAGTTTAAGTAAACAAACTTTGCTGTAACCCTGTTAAAAACTATGAAGCAATTTTGTTATGAATTTATTACTTTTATATTAATAACAATAATGGTGAAAATATGTCCTTATCAATAATTTTATACATTTAGTTTGATCTGAGAACTTTACTGACTTGGTCTTTATGACCCAATGTGGGGCCCTGATCCTAACTTTGTCTTAAAGCAGAGAAGTCAAACTCAGAGACCTTTTGTTTTTGTCTTAAAAGTGTCTGGATTTGAATTATATTTTATCATCCTTACCTGATTAATTTAAAACTTTCAGTTTTGTTTGTGTTTATGATTTTTGCACGTCAGCCCCGTGTTATCTTGAGCTAATATTTATCTTAAGCCCTGAACGCCATTGAGAAATTATTTTTAATTTGATTGTATACGGGTGAAAGTAGTTTTTAAATTCTTGCCGCTACTGACAAAAAACCTCAGACTGTCCCAGTTCAAGCAGTGTTTTTTGTTTATTTTGTCTATACACGTATATACAGTATATAACCTCTTGAAAACCTGCATCATATTGAGGACAACTGTCCTATTCAGAGGGACTAGATTTTAAGTTTCATTTTTAAATTTTAAGTTGAATATATGTAGCATGAATGACCGCGACCCCTGACACGATCCCTTGACCTCCACCGGTCATGTCTCCAAAGTAACTGAAATTTGTTCTGAAAAAGCTTTCTTAGCGACAAATTCTATCTTTCAATAATCTGTCCTTGTCTGCAAATAATGATAATTAACATGATTTTCTTTTTTAAAGGTATTATTATTTCAATTGTGTATTATCATATTGCAAAGATGATTTCTAAGCTGTCAGTAAATTTGGTGGTATCATCTGCAAATAAAACACACCTAAAAGCCCCAACACATTTATCAAGTCATTCGCATATAAAACAAATAACTTTGGTCCAAGTACAGAACCCTGAGGGACTCCACATGTTATGTTACAGAGTTCAGATCTTGCATCATTTATTTGTACAAATTGTTTCTTGTTTTTCAAATAACTAGATACCCACTGCAGTGCTGGTCCTCTAATACCATATTCATTCAGCTTTTCAAGAAAAATAGTGTGGTCAATAGTGTAAAGGCTTTTTTTTAATTCACATAAATACTAAAAGTACTGTTTTTGATCAACAGCAGTTGTTATTTGTTCAATCAATTCCATGAGAGCCATTGATGTAGAATTATTTGCTCTAAATCCATACTGACTGTTACTTAAAATATGTTGTTTATTAATAAATTGATCTAATCTGGTCACAAATAATTTTTCTAAAATGTTTGAAAATTGTGGCAACAAGGATACTGGCCTATAATTTGTAAACATACATTTCTCACCATTCTTATAGCAATTTTTTTCTTGTTCATCTATGTCCACCCAGTATTTTGATCTTTTGTCAGCAAGACTTGCAGTATTTCTGCTTTATCAGTTCTTCAAGAAAAATACTGTTGGCACAACCCATGACTGTATGGCCCACATTTTTATCTACTTTTAAGTAAGTAGCTTGAGTAAAGTAAAACTTTAATAAAAAATAAAAACAGCTAAGAGCTAAAGTGGCAAAACACTGCTTATAAAACTCAAGAGATTACAGAGGAGAACCAGACATGGCATAGAACAGGGTGCTGGATCGCACCCAAGATGCTCGAGGAACAATTTAAAAAGTTTTAAAGGCAAAAAGCCAGTGAGGCAGCAAACCAAAAAAACAATAGAGAGAGCAACAAGGCTTAACCAATGAACAGATGCCTGTGGCACTCAGTGGCAGTCAGTACATATATATATATATATTTGTGTGTTTGTGTGTGTGTGTGGGGGGGGGGGAGTGTATATATTATATACACTCACACACGTATACGTGTAAGTGTACATATGTATGTGTGTAATTGTGTGTGAGTGTATATATATTGTTTTTATTTATTTCTCCTAGTATCGTCATGCTAACGCTAACACCATGCTTACAACAACAATCAACAAAGCTCTATTTTCAGCATTGAAAGCGTTCAAACACGTACTCTTATACAAATACTGAAAAGTACTACGTGTACTAAATGTGACATAAAAAATACGAACTACTATTAAAGGAAAATAGATTAATTTACAGTTGTCTAAGGATTGGTGGTCAACTCCAGTCCCTCTGCTGGCCTGGGAGCACTTCCGTTATAATGTTTTTGAAGTACTTGCGTACTTTTTCTAACACAGTCGTTTTTTTTACGGAGCCCATCCAGTGACATGGTAGGGAAAAAAATTATCACGTGGCCACGAGATAAATTTTTGCAGTCTGCTTGAGGTTCAATCCAAAAGTATAACCTAATAGTTCAAAGCTTAATGGGATACTTTTGAGATTACATTCAAAGCCCTAGTTGAGTGTCGGGAAACGGATTTTTTACTGTGTTCCTGAACGTTACAAAACTCCGTTCAGTCACGTCAAACAATATGAATGAATGTGGTTTATTTTTCACTTAAATACTCAGGTACGAGTCCTTCATAACAATGTCTAATTGAATGTATTACGTGAATACAGACTGTTTATGTGGTCTGCGACCTATTTGAATGGCAATTCATCCCTAGATAAAAAATAATATAAAATTACTTCAAACTTGTCCGTGTTAACAATCGACAGTCTCTGCATGTAAATGAATGTGGGAAGACGTTTTTCTACTGTCACCGGACGGTCTCTGTAGTTTTTAGATTGCATCATTCTTTTTCTTGCTTTTTTTGTGTGTGTGTTTGCGTTTTGAAGTTTGCAACATTTTCTAACTTGCAGTCAATGTTTTTTTTTATTTTGCATCGTTTTTTGTTTGTAGCGCATTTTCCTTTCTGTTTGCAGCATTTGCACCTGTCGGCCACCGTAGTTTCGTCAGTCTGCGTTTCCCATCGTTTACGTCAACGCAGATCTGACAACTTAGTGACGGGCTACGCTTTGTGTACCTAAACTCCAACAGCGCAGTAGATGGTTTGAAAGTCAGCGGCGTGTTCACCCACTCACTAGTTCTCCTCCACTTGACTCCAGACATGGCTGACAAGAAACCTCCGGAGTCTAACGCTCCTTTTGCACGCAGGATAGATCCGATCAAAGAGAGTCTTTCTCGCGAACAGATACACTTTGTCAGACAAGTAGAGCTCGAGCAGTGGAAGAGGAAATCTTCACAGCTCCGTGTGCGAAATGTTGTGACAGGACTCGCGATCGGAGCGCTCGTGCTGGGAATTTGTATCCTTGTCAAACGCCTTACGTCAACGCAAGGTGAACTACGTAACGTTAGCTTAGCATGCTACAGTTACGCTGTAACTTCTGAGTAGAAGTATATTTCATGTCAGAAAATTTTATTAAATAATATATTGTCATGCAAATTTGTGATATAGACTGATTAAACTGTTTATTGAAATTTGAATCTAGAATATTTGACTATTTTGATGTTAACTTGGTTAGCTAGTTATCTAAGTACTTGTGAGGGTTTATTTGGAATGGAAATAGACTATTTATATTCGACTAAACGGTATAGCACTATCACACTTAATAACGTTATCAAGAACTTTAAAACATTAAAATATTTTCAAATTTAAGCATTGGAAGAGAGGTTACGACAGAATGAAATTGATGACTTCCGGATATTTAGATTTTCGAGGTTTTCGGAATGCATCACTTTTTATTTTCAGATTTGAACAATGAATGAGCATGATCCATAATCTAGAGACATCGTTTCATCCTAGATATCAGTTTCTTTAAATTGTTCCAAGTTGAAGCATAAAACTGACTAACTGAACGTCAGATTAAAATCTGACAAATCGTGATTCAGACATTGTGTTTTAGCCCTTTGACTGTTATCAGCGCACACCCAGAAAGTAAGCAATTGTTGATAGTATGGATGTTCATATGCCTTCATTTCTGTGAAGGCAATTAGACAAACATGTTTCTTGTTTAGACAACTTCTTGAGATGACATTTTGTTGATTTAAGAAGATAGTGTTTGAACTTAAACTACTAGGCCTGGGAACGACTTGGGATTCACCCAAAGGAGCTGGCTCAATTGGCTAGGGAGAGGGAAGGCTGGGTCTCTCTGGCTGCTACCCCCGTGACCCAATAAGCGTAAGAAAATGGATGGTTTCAATATTTGTACATATTTTTTAAAAAGACAATATTTTACAGTCATAACAAATACAGTGTATTAAGACTACATTATTTATGACATTGACTTTTAACACTTTGTTTCCTCTTTTGTTCCTCTACACAATCTTCTAGACTTGGTCATTCCTTTGTCGTATTAAAATTGTTTTCCTCTCCTAATTTCACATATTTGCCTTGACCCTTTTGCTCACAAATCAGATGGCTACACGTTTTTTTCAGTTTCCCAGGAACGGATCATGGATGAGCTCGACGAGGAGGCCAAGCGTGCAAGGCTGCAGGGACCAAAGACTGGAGCCAACTGAGTCGGGCGTTGATGGGACCTGTGTTCATCCTGCACTTAACCAGAACAGACAGATGATGTCACTGATTTTATGCCTGTCTTATTTTAGTCTGAGACAGAACTGGACTCACAGACTCAATAGAATGATGGGGTTGCTTTTGTTGAATTTAACATTTGACACGTCTTGATCTTTATTAGACCTCCTTTCAGTGGAGGGTACTAATCCGATGACATCAGCAGGGCCTTCTAATGCTCCACAGAAAGCTCAAACTGTAGCTTTATTGCAGCCTCTAAGCTGAAGTTTCCAGCTTTGTGCACACACTGCGAGGAAAATTAAAATTGTAGAAGCTGGCTAATAACTTTAAATCTGCAGCGGCCTTCAACAAAAGCGTTACCAGTGAAACTAGAAGGAAAAACCATCAGTCTGGTTAAATTTGTTATTTATGTTGAAGTGTGAATTTGTATTAAATGAACCTGACATACTGGCACCGTCTTTAAGTGTTTCTGTACAACAGAAGAGCCAAAGTGTTTACAATCGCTTTTATTTGTTTCAAAATTTACCATCTGTTCTAGCAACAGGATCTCGAATAAAAATATAAAGTAAGACATCGTTAGAGAAAGGCACAGATTCAGCTTGGCAGGACAGCAGCTTCAGGAAGCAACAATTCTATATATTTACATTCAAAATTCTGATTTGTATTTTTTTTTTTTCGTTTCAAATATATTACAAGATTTTGACTGCCAGGTGAATATTTTATAAGGCCACAGCTACAGATTCACATCTTGAATATCTTTAAGTACAGTCAATGAAGGGGAATAAGATGTTCTTCCTCCATTACAGGCAAAATGAACAAATTTAACCACAAATCTGTTGAATAACAGAACTAAAAGAATGTTTGCTAAAGTGCACAAGGTGCTTGATCTATGGAACAAGCGACAAATGTGATTTTTTTTTCTCAGAATAAGTATTCAGGTAAAACTGTAAACATATTCTATAAAATCATTCAGTTCTTTACACATGTACAGTCAACAAGAGAAGCCAGTAGTTTAAAAGTGGATTTTCACAACTAAAGAATATAAAAAATACTTTTTCCCCATGTTTCAAACCAGTTATAGACGGTTAAAAATGTTGAACTTTTCTTCACCAGCTTTTTAATTGATGGCTTAAAACCAGCTTTTTTTTTGTCTTAATAAAGCATCACATTTTCATAAAGTATGCCTGAACACAGCGGCACAGTGCGATATACATTCAGATTATACCGCTTAAAGAAGAAACTACTTTTTCATAGAACTTATTTGAATAAATCAAAGTTTTGCATTTAAATCAGATTCTTGATGGGTGCCACCGCAAAGCAGTCTTAACACAAAAATGGGTATCACTCAGTAAATTTTATGGATATTGACCTGAAATTTGGTGTCGTGGTAGCCATTCCCAACTTCTACAATTATAACCAGTAAATAATGGACTCCATTTGTTAGCAAAATATCTCATGAACCACAGGACAGATGAAATGCAAAGTAAATGTGCACCTACAACTGATTAACTTCTGGAGACAACCGAATTCAAGATGGCCGCCACAGCTAATTGACATTAAAGAGACATGGCTGTGAATTTGACAGATATTGAGCTAAGATCAGGTGTGATAGCTGAGAGTCAGTTCCAACACGTGCAAGCAGATCACAAAATCATTTTCAAGGTTTAATTAAAATGGCTACAACAGCTGAGAAAAGTGACTGAAGTTTCTGTCGTTCTGGGCCAGTTTCACGGGTAAACGCCACATCCCTGCAGCTCTTTGTACCACGACTGGACTGCGTCAAAGCGAACGTAAAAGCGAGATTCTGCAAAGAACAGCAGCAAGTTCAATACGTCCAAACCGTTTATTTACAAGAGAGAGAGGGAAAAAAATGTCACTTTTAACAGAAAGCAGAGCTGCAGCGATGTCAGCAGATGTGAGAGCTGGACGCTCCGTCAGTAACAGTTTCTATCAGTTTGAGGTAAGTGAGCTCCGGCGTGTGATTGGTGGCAAAGGGAAGCAGTGTGTTGATCGGCGCGCCGGTGACGCGGGTTAAAGACTGTTCTGACTGCAGTCCCACTTCAGATGAGGTAGTCCAGACCTTCAGCATGCTTTGCTGTGTCTTACTGGAAAACAAAAAGAACAGATTAGCCTTTTTTTTGCTTTTACTTAGAAAGTTGAGAAACTTCTGTTATAACTGCTTTCTTCCCTCACCATTCTACTTATGTCTTTGGCAAAGGTGACACCTTTGCTGTGTTTATCCTGGGAGCCGCTGCTGCTGCTGCCGAGAGAGTTTCTCCTAATGATGCCTGGTAAAACAGAGCGGTGGTCAAAAAAAGTAATTAGTCTAGAATTCCTTAAAGTGCCTGTGATGTACAGTATATCCTTCAAATACAAAAAGTCAAAGAAAACATCTTTATATTTAAGAAACTTGGCATAAAACAGAGCATTTTATTGTTTTTGTCACATATGACATTTCTTTTGAGCTTGTCTTAGTTAAAATGAAACAGGAAGTGACATCAAAGGGGAACTCTAACCTCTTCAGCCCCAAGGGGTTTTCTTGAAATTAGTGTTTAAAATAACATGTTGAAATGTAACTGCATCAGCATTTATAAACTACTAAAATAGTATACTATAAAGTCTATAACCCTTTTAAAAATAAAATAAATAAGGCTAAAAGCTCTAGGTAACCATATGGGCATTACCCGTGCAAAGATTCATGCTGTTAAAATAAACTAGAGCAAAATACAGAGTATAATCCAGCCTTTACTCAAAATTAAAATTAGATTAAATCTTTCAAAACACTTTACAACATATATTGGTATTTGCTTTGACTTG
Source organism: Cynodonichthys magdalenae (assembly GCA_031762555.1). Lineage (NCBI taxonomy): Eukaryota > Metazoa > Chordata > Actinopteri > Cyprinodontiformes > Rivulidae > Cynodonichthys > Cynodonichthys magdalenae. The sequence goes on along the minus strand of JARVJO010000125.1, from coordinate 16,096,009 downwards.
CATTACTAGAAAAAAATATCGACAACGATCAAAACATATTTACAGATTTGTGTTGACGCCAGTTGTTTACTTTCATATTCAACTTTTTGTGGTTTAAACTGTATGGTGGATGTAGAAAAGGTTTATGTGGAAACCAAACATGTCAACGTTAAAATGACAGATTGTAAGTTAACAGAAGATAAAAGAAATAAAACAGGAAGTGCAGTTTTGCCTCCAGGAGCGTGGTCTTTGTTCTTTGAAACAATATTATTTAAACTCTAATTTTTCATCTATCTGATAAACTCAAAATATTCTAAAGAAACATCAGATTCTTCTCTACAGTTAGCCGTTGTAGCAAAGATCTTTTCACATTAAGACATTCCCCTGTGACATCACTTCCTGTTACTTCACATGCAAATATCTCAACAACCGTTCATCTCAGCAGCGTGATTTTTTTTGCAATATGTTATCAATGTCCTCTTTCCAAAAATGCTTTCATATTTATTACGAAGATTTGACATCACAGGCACTTTAAAGTTCCTTATTTCGTCACCTTGGAGGGGTACCACGTCCACACGCTGCAGACTGTTCCTGCGAGACGAGGAGAAGCTGCTCCCTTTAGACAGGCGGCGCTGCCGACTGGACAGCATGGCAGCAGGAGAGACGATGCCCGGCGGGGGAACCTTTCCCATCCTTTCATACAGCTCCTCGATCTCTCTCTTCTGGGCCGCCTGCAGAGTCTGGACCTCTGACATATGTCTGATAAACAACATAAAAAAAAAATTAAATTAAATTTCCCCAAAAAGGCTTAAATTTCACACCCAGCGTGAAAACCTACTTCTCTCTGAGCTCCTGAAGCTCCACCAGCATCTCCTCGCCGTCGCTGTCTGAGTCGTCGCTGCTCAGGTACGGGGCGTTTCGGTTGTACGTCGTCATCCACAGATGATGAAGAGCGTTGCCGTACTGAGGACTCCCCGCCGCGCCGTCCCACAGCCTCCCCTCCGGGTCGGCGGCGGTCACCGAGAGGCCGCTGTCCGCAGACGTCCCCATCAGGCTGAGGCTGCACGTCCTCCTCCGCCCTCTCTTCCTCGCCCTCGACCGCTCCTCCAGCACCTCCTCTTCCTCCTCCTCGTCTTCACCTTCTTCTCCTTCACCTCCTCTGTTGTGTCGATGCTGCTGCTGTTGCTCCTGGCTCACAGCCCACCCCTGTGGGCCATCAGCCTCCTGCTGGACCCCCGCGGAGGTGCCTCTGTGGGGGTGAGGAGGGGACATGGTGAGGGAGGTGCCCATGCTGGTTTCGGACTCCACCTGCTCCTCCGTGCTGCTCTCGGACTGTGTGCTGGGGTTCCCGGCCATCTGCGGTGCAGCGGGTGCACTGGGGTCGGGGATGTCGATGCTGGGGGTCACCTGGAATCTCCCGACGGTCACCGGAGCCGGGTGAACGCCTGTGGTTTGGAAACAAAACCAAGTCAAAATCAGTTTTCTAACTTTGATTGAATGAGATGAGATGCAAAAACTAAATTTTTTTCCCCAATTTTTCTTTAAAAAGCAAAACACAGTAATTTGATGCTAAACAAGAATGTAATGAATAATAATGTTTACATTTTGTCCACAGTATTCTGTACCTAATACCCAGCTTTATAGAACATTTAGGTTTAATAAAGCACCTATTATTACTTAGAAAGTATAAAAATCTCATCAGATACAATATTTTTACAAGAAATCACTAACAATTCTGTGTTCTTGCACTGATCTGATGAAGAGTTAATTAAAACATGAGTGAAGATTTGATCATTTGAAGGTGTCTCATTGATTTTCTGATTAAAACTCGGTCGTTTGTTCGTCATTATGAATCAGTCAAATCCTCATTTGTTCATTTGTAAATGATTTAATCTGATGTCGTAGCATCCAACCAGAGTCGACTCACATCTGCAGCCCATTAAAAGGTTTTTTTAAAGTTCTGCAGTGCTGAGTGTCCGTCTTACAGTAAAACTGTGTGTTTGTGCCCACTGGAACAGAGGGGCTCTGTTGAATCTGAGGAGGGTATAAATACAGACAGGTGTGGATGTGAGAGGAAAAAGCTGCAATGAGCGCAGCTGCCTGCCGATTGGTCGAAGCCGGTGGGCCGGGCAGCCATCACACCTACGTTTGTGTTGGATAGAACATTACGTTCAGACTTGTGGGTTACGCAACAGCTCTCGTCACTCCACGGATCATGAACAGTGAGGAGAAGGAATTGAAAGAACATTTTTTAAGTTGTTTGTTTTTTTTACAACTTCTGGGTGTTTGTACTATTCATTTATAAAAATGTTCAGCTAAGTAAAAACAGTGTTCTATGACTTTTTATACTTTTCAAAATATTTCATTTTATTTAGAATAAAATTAATGACAACAACCGACTGTGGTCGCTTCATTTTCTTCAATAGGAATAACTGCTACAATTAGCATTTAGCTATTGTTCTGCTAATTTTAGCCTTTATCATCCGTTTTTTTCCCCCCTATTTTTAGTTTTTACCAATTTGTTTAGTTGATTCTAATTTTGGCATCCACTTTGCTACTTTTAGCAAGAGTTTTGCTATTATTAGCATAGCTGTTTTGCTAATGGACCATTTCATAGATAGAAATGATCACAAATGAGCCTAGCGAAGCCTAGCTTTTCCGGGTCACAGATCAACTAGACAAAAGGTATGAAAACACGACTGGAATTATAAAACTCAAGCTCAAAAAGCATATTTACATATTTATGAAAAATCACATCTACGATCCGAAAGGAACGTTTAAAAAAAAGTTTAACGGAAAGTTTGCAATTACAATGGAGTTTCCATAGAAACCTCAGCTTTTTCCCCGATGTGCATTTGTGATACTACAAAACGGCATCTAATTCGAGACTTTTAGCGTTCTTTTTTTTTGCTAATTTTTTTGCCAAGCTCTTACCAGATGCATCAGGGGAAGTTTTTAGTTTTGTAGGACTGGTGTTTGTCTCAGGTCCAGCTGGATGGAACTGACTGTTGACCGAGGACACCTGGCAACATTAAGAATAAATGAATTATAACTTATTAATAGGGAAAGCATGGGTTAAAATAATTTGTTAAGTTCAGTGCTTTAAGTGGGCCGGTACGCACCACCAATTCTAAATTTTACCCCTCAGTGAACTTTTTTTCCTGAGCTCATTGCATACCGACATTTTATTTATGGTGTTTTTAACAGGTGTTTTCTTCAGTTTCCCCATCAATATGCTCCCCCTACATAAAGCTCTGGACCGCGCAGGCTGAAAAAGAAAAAAAAACAAACAAAAGGAGCGCGCTGCTCGTTCTCGGGCTGTATTGTAACACCAGATAAACAAAGCTTGTATTCCAACAATAATTCTAATTTTAACAAATTGTAGTCTGTGTCTGTATCAGGTGCATATTTGGTTAAACACGTTTGTTCATCATTTAGTAAAGTATAGCGTGTAGAGTATTCAGATGTTTTACTCAAAGAGTAGTGATACTTCATAGTAATATTACTCAAGTCTAATAAGTATGATGCAGTGAAGCTTCTTCTAAAAGTGCATTTTTTTCCAAAAAGTTACTCAAGTAAATGAAACTGAGTAAAAATAATTAGATACCATGCACTCCAAGACACTGAATGTGATTTATGTGGATTTGATTTAGAACTGGCTTTGTTCTTTTCATTTCTGTGCAATAAAGCAGATCTATAGACAGATCTATACAAAAACATTACATATATTTTTGTCCCATATTTATACATTAAGGGGAGTACCGGCACTTTTTTCCCCACTTAAAGCACTGCATAAGTTATTATTTAATAAAAAATAAAAACAGTTAAATCTCTAATAAAAGTGATTAACTCACTTTGTTTTTTGGGCTCACAGGAGGTGACGGGTAAAGATCTGATGACTTGGACCCGTCTGAACCAGTTTTTGGCTGAAGCTGGGCTGAGTGTGGCGCCGTGGAACCTTCCTCTTTAGTGGGACTGGGGGAGCAGTTGGGTCTGACTGCCTGCGGAGGAGTGGACGGGGTGGAAGGCACAGAAGGTGGCGACAAGGGATATTGCCACTGTGGATGAACGTTCTGGTAAAACGCAGCTCCTTCCATGTGAGGCGCAGGCTCGGGGTTTGGGTAGATGCCCACCGGAGGGTAGGGGAGCTCCATAGGCGGCGCTGGAGTCTGGTAATGGTTCGGGTAGAGGGTGGGGTAACCCGACTGAGAGGCTAAAGGGCTCTGCAGCTGCGGGTGGAAGCCCGGATAGGAGGGCATGGCCTGGGTGGGGAGGTTACCGGGGGGGATGAAGGACTGGGCCATGCTCATTGCCATGGAGATGACGTTAGCCAGGGAGAACAATGGCTGCGTGTGAGCGGACCACATGTTGGGGTGCTGCTGCGGCGTCGGCGGGGACATAGCGACGCTCTCGTTTGTAGGGCTCGGAGTCTCGTTTACTGGACTGGGGGAGCTGGGGGTCGGGGAGGGCACGGACGGGAAGGTGGGGTTGCTGGCTACCCGAGTTAGAGGGGGGTGGACCCCCGCTGGCTTCGGAGAACCCGGAGAACCTGGGTATGGGAAGGGGAAGTGCGTCTGGCCCAGGTAGGGCACGTGGTAGTGCTGCTGGTGGGAAAGCAGAGACGAGGTGCGGCTGTGCTGCTGGTAGGCGAGCGGAGAACCTGAACGACAACACAAATGTTTTGAATTTATGTTTATTTCAAAACAAAAACAAAGGATCATTACATCATAATTAGTCTAAAACGCAAATACAGATTTATATAAATTTGTACATTTTTAACTTCCTGCCACTGAAAGGTGGGCGATAATGTTTTCGCCTTTGTCTACAAGGGTAAATGGTAAATGGTAAATGGCCTGAACTTATATAGCGCTTTATAAGTCCCCCCAAAGCGCTTTACACTGCAGTCACTCGCCCATTCACACACACATTCACACACTGATGATGGCAAACTACACTGCCCTGGGGCGCACTGACAGAGGCGGGGCTGCAATGCACCGGTGCCACCGGACCCTCTGACCACCATCAGTAGGCAAGGCGGGTGAAGTGTCTTGCCCAAGGACACAACG
>JARVJO010000125.1:16041933-16080614 GCA_031762555.1 Cynodonichthys magdalenae | reverse complement strand
GGCCGACTGTCCTGAGCCTGGTTCTGGTTCTGCTGGAGGTTTCTTCCTGTTTGAAGGGAGTTTTTCCTCTCCTCTGTCCGATGCTCAGGATGGGAGACTGTGACAAAGTGATTCAACACAATCTGCTGCTTGTTTAGATTATTATTTTTTTTGTGTGTGTACAGAGCCCTGAGACGACTCATGTTGGGACCTGGGGCTATATAAATAAACTGAATTGAATAAATTTGTAAAAAAAAGTACGTTTGTTTGGTAGATTCTTTGTAACAAAGTTTCTTGGTAATAAACCTTAACATTACTAATAGCAAGAGCAAAATGTTTCTTACAAATGTGGCATCTTTTAGAAGAAAAATCAACAGGTTTTTCAACCGTGTCAAATTTGTTACCAAGAAGCATTGTTTCAACAAAGAATCTACCAAACACAAATTTCTTTACTTTTTGTGCAAAGTTTCTATGTTTAATTTTAATGTCCTTTATATTTATAATTGTTAATGAAAGGACAAAAGTGTTAGTAAAATGTTATGAGTTGAAGGGTTTCATTTGCAGAATAAATACAGAAGATTTGTTTAAAACAAACCCAACTTGTCCAAGAGTCTGTTGGAAGGTCTGGTTTAATCCCCAGCCCCTGCAGCGTGTCATTGCTCACCAAATACTTGTGGATGAGTGAGAATAAAAAAATAAGATCTTATAAAGTGCAAAAGACATAAATGACAGCGCTGAGAAACTAAGGAAGCCAGCAGATTACGTTAAATCACTTTGTTGTCTTGTCACAGTCTCCCATCCTAAGCAGCACAGTGGCGACAGTGGAAAGGAAAAACTCTCATTTAACTTCCAGCAGAATCAGAACCAGGCTCAGGATGACAGGCAATCCGTTTTGACCGGCTGGATTCCAGATGACATGTTATTGGTAGAACTAATTAAAACACACAAAGGAATGACACAGGAAACCTAAACCTATAGGATTTATCAAAAAGGAAAGTCTTAAAAGTAGACAGAGGGTCAACCTGAACAGAAACTGGAAGTTGGTTTCTGAGAACTGGAAGCTCTGCTTCTTGTTGTACTTTTAGAAACTCTAGGAACCACAAGCAAACCTGCAGTCTGAGAGCCAAGTGCTGTTAGGGAAATATGGAAAAATAAGATCTTTAGATGAAGCGTTGTTGTTGTTGTTGAAAGGTTTGTTTGTCAGAAGTGAGATTTTAAATCCTCTTTTTAAATTATAACCCGTTTTAAAAGTTCATATTTTACATGGCTGTAGGACAAAGAATCAAACAAAGAGAAAAAATATTTTTGATTCAGGTATGGAGTCTCGGGTCGGGCCTGGGCCGTGTTCTTTGGTTTTCAATACTAGTTTACTTCCACAATCGAAAAACGGCACCTGTTAGGTTCATTAGTAACTCTGATTCATCTCTGGATGAGAATGTCAATTATTATTTGTCTCCACATGTCCCTTTGTTGGACTGGAGTCCTGTCCAGAGTGAGATAACCAACAACCTGCGACTCAGAAAATTTAGAAAAATTGCAACAAAGCTCCAGTACTTCTCAGTTACTGTTTGTAAAGTAAAGTAAATAAAAACCTGTGTTTATTGTAGTTTAGTTTTTACTGTCTAATTTAAAAAAAAAAGTTTTTCTTTTTATTTCCTCCTTTAAGTTTGAAACTCAAGTCTCACTGCAGAGCAGAGCTCCAGTTGTAAGTGTTTCCAGATGCTTAAAAAAATGAACTCATGAGCTGGAAAAGAGAAAAAAAAAAGAAAAAGATTTTCCTCTTTAACTTGTTTAACTGAATGTTTCATTTTATGCTGTCCTTCTCAAAATGAGAAAAAAAAGCATTAAAAAAACTTTAACTTCAGCAAGAAAAACAAGAAAAAACAAACGCTTTCATTAAAGTTACAAATGTCAAGTTTCAAGAAAATGGAACAGAAAAAAACACAAAAAACATTCTGGTTGGAGGTGGGAGGGTGAACGCCACAATAAAAGTCTCTGCGTGTGACACGGAAAGACAGCCCTTTTTCACATCGCAAAGACAAATGCTGTAATTAGAGTTTGTCTCCTTGTGGAAAAAAAAAACTGAGTGGGAGGAGACTGGGTGGGATGGAAGTTAGCTTTAACGTGAAGGAGGAGTCGGGCACACTTGTCTGAACTCTCATGATCCTGAAGTCGTTTGGTCGTTTATTTATTTAAAAAGTACCTCACTTCCTCTGGCTGCTGAAGGAAAGAGGAAGCAAGAGGAGGACCGAACAGGTAGAGACAAGAGAGACGGGAAAATTAGAGAGAAATGTGTTTGAAGAGGCGATGTGTGAAGGATCGACACAACAAACTGAGAAGAAATCTAATATTCATCTGCTTTTTTTATGTTCTTTTCATCAGGAAAATAAGAAAGTTCAATGATGTTTCTGTTTGTCTGTTAGCAAAATATCTCATGTACTTCTACAGCCTTTTTAGAGTCTAATCGATTCAAGATGGCTGCCACAGCTAAGAGACGCAAACACTCAGACGTTGAGCTGAAATTTGGTTCAGCTGTAGCTCAGATGTATCCCCAATAACACCTTCTGTGTGCAATTCCCTCAATCTGTTTTAAATAGCCATATGTTTAAAAATGAAGGATTTTCCTTCACTTTGTAAGAATTGCTGCAGCTCCAGAGGGATCGGGAGGCAGAGTTGCCTCGGCGTAGCTACAAGCAGAGCAGCAGCATTAAGACGTGTGAGTCAGCGGGGTCAAAGGTTAAAGTAAATACATATTCATCCAATCTGTTCACCAAAGCTCCTCCCTCCTCGTCTGTCTCTCATCTCTGCTCCTCTGCCAAGTATCCTCCTTTTGTTGATGTGGCAGGCCTGGGAAACGTGGAGCCGATGCTTCGTGTTAAAGCAAAAAGAGTGCCTCCCCTTTGACTCTTCTGCTTGCAAACGTGGACAGAAAAGGAAAAAAAAACAAAAAAAAAGATCATTTGAGAGGCTGAGACAAAGAGACGGTGGATGACAAATGGTTTGAGGAGGAGCCTGAGTCTGTCAGTTTTCTGGGTGGACTGATTTCATCTGATAAGAGCAAAAAGAAACAAAAAACTTTCACTGTCTTCATAAAACCAAACAGAGGCGGTGAAAAGACTCTCAGCTGAACACAAACCAGAGGGAGGGACACTAATCTAAAGAAGCTGAAGCCAATCAGAGAAGCTATATTTGTAACTTCCACTCTTAACTCATGAGCTTAAAAGTGTGATAATGTTTGATATCACCGATTTCCTTTCTGATTCTGATACCGAGTAAAACTCAGCCTGCATCGGCAACACTGATACTCTGTGTACAGGAAATGCACCATATGTGTCTGGTAAATCAAAAAAATGGAAAATAAGTATTTAAAATCACCTCATCATAAAGAATACAAGCTACCAGAGTAATTTATTTATTAATTTTAAACTCAGAGGTGTCCTCACAACAATGTAGTCGAGCTAAACCAGAGAACACAATCTTACAGAATATGTGAAAAATGTGTTTTAAACAATAAAAAATGAAGTAGAAATAATAAAACCATTTAAATAAATTGTTTAATCATAAAGAGCCACTAGAAAAATTAACACTTGCGACTTCATTTACATTACAGAAGCTTATTAACGTGAAAATACTGAATGTGTATCACCCAGGCGGAAGAAAAGGTAGTCCCAACTGACTATGATTTAGACAAGATTTTAATGGTTTAGTTAATTTCCACTGTGTCCCTGTTAATTATATACATTACCTGAAATAACTGAAGTATATTTTGATTTCAGAATCGATTTTTGAGCATAACGTTCTGGTCTTAGTGGTCTCGATGTTTCCCTAAGTTTGATCTGTTTTGTTTGGCTCAAAGTTTTTTTTTCTGTAAATTCTTTCAAATATTTGCTGTGAAGAGTCGGTGTCTGCACTAAACCTAATGAAGCATCACCTGCTGCTTTACAAACATTAATTTTAAGCAAAGAAGTGAGACAATCCTCAGCTTGTGTTGAGGGTTAGAGATGACTCTCAGTTACCTCACAGACTTTTAGTATCTGTAGAAGTGACTGAGTTTTAACTGTTTTTGTGTTTCCTAAAGATGGCAGATGGAGTCTGGAAACGCTGCAGAGGGGAGCAAAGTCGTCGCTTGAGTTTGGGTGCTGTAAAAAATGTCTAGATCCATTTGCACTCCACTCCCACATTTGAGGTGGGCAACAAAATAATTTGCTCGACCTTTTTCTAATTTTTTAACATAAAATAAGCTGTGATTTTAAAAGAAACAAACTGATCTCTCAAAAATGGGAGCCAGTGCCTTGATTATAAAACTCTAAACTGAGTGTCACTGCAGCTGAAAATGGGCTTTTAAATCAAGTTATCAGGTACAAAGCCACTCCGCCGAGAAACAAATTGAAGGAAGAAACCTGGTTTTAGTCTAAATATTGATCTGGCTGATGCACTGACAATGTTCGCTCAGGTTGCAGCTCCTTCTTCCAAAAACATCTGGTTTTGTCTCTGTTGGACGAAGTCAGGGGTTTTGGTCTTTAAACACATCGTAGTGAACGGAAAAGAGATTAATCAGGCGACATTTCATAACCTAACCGCAGGGTGTGAAGCGCCTCATTAGGATTTAAAGACACAGCCTCAAAACAAGTTCATCTGAGACACACCTCAGAAAAGGGGTGAAAGAGGGGCTTGTGGAGTTACAATAAGGAGGAATTCAGAGCAAAGCTTTGCAGTTCCACTTTCTATAGACCCCAACTAAAGATTTAAATGTGAAAAAGAAGGATTTAAAAGCATAATATGTCTCCTTTAACTTTTACTTCTTTCAGCTGAAGCTATGCGCTAGCAAGCTAGCATTCCTTGAAGGAACGCAGATCACAGAGTCATTTTGTAACTGCAAAAATGATTATTATTTAGTTATTTTTGTGTTTTTTTAAAGTCACTGAGCTGTGTTGACCATCTTCAGAATTTCCTTCATAAGATATTTTACTAACACAACAGTTGTGTCATTTTGCCCTTGGCAGCAGGTGAAAAGGAGGCTTCTTCAGCTGAAACTGGTTGTTTAGTTAGTTTTTCTGCCACCTTTGTCCTCTCTCCCTCCTCTTTTCTCTGCCCCCTGTCATCGTCTCCCTCTTCTCCTCTTCCTCACTTGCTCTCTGTGACTCTTCCAGGCAGAGGACCAAAAATAATAGGAGACAGGAAAGAAACGTCGGCAGCAGCTGAGTGTGCGAGGCCAACAACCGTGCCCATAGGCCCATTTTCTCTCTGTCTCTCTCCCTTTGCTCCAACCCTCTAATTTAGCTTTTATTTTAGGATGAAAGTTTATTGAGAGTCGAGTCAGGAGCTCGGGACTCTGTAATGTTCACTCACTGCCCACTCCGCTCATTTTTGACTCACACATCATAAGTAAACGGTTTACTGCTTTTTTCCCCCCTGCAGACTGTGGTGTTGGAGTTTAATCTGGGGTTGGATAAAAAAAAAGATTAAATTAGTCTAAATGTAACTTCTGGAGCATAAAATCTGAATTGTTGTAGTTGGGCGGCACAAACTGACAGAAACTACAGTATCTGCATTTTTATACACATAGCAGCCATGTTGGATTTTGAGTTGGTCAGAAATCTGCCAGAAAACTCAACTCAACACATCTGAAGAACATGAATGTTCAAATGTAAAAAACACAAACTGTTCAAAGAACTGAATCAGCTTATTTAAATATATAATAATCATATAGGAACAATTATATTTATAAAGCTGTGTTTAAAATCTTCTGCTGTGAAGTACTTCAGCAGGACGCGGTTCTGAGTTCAGCAGACGAGTTAGAGCTCGGCAGCCTGTTATTACAGAGGTTATTACAGTTGTCATAGCAGCTTATTACTGCTTCATTTTACTAATTCTATTTATTTTATTTTCATGGTGAGACAGGAGGATAGAATCAGTTTGAACTTCTCCTCCTGCAGCTGCAGAGAGTTTCTGAACATCTGGCAGCCAGAAGGACGGCTCTTCTTGCAGCTTTTGGCTTTTAGCTACGGTTTTAGCTTTGAACATATATTTTGCTCATGTTAGCCTTTAGCTACAACTTAGTTTTAATAATTTTATTTTTGGCTTCATATATATTTTTAGCTTTATATATATTTTAGTTTTTAGTTTATTTGATGGTTTTAGCTTTTAGCCACCCTATTGGTGGCTGAAGTGTTTTGCTACAGTTTAGATACGCATTTAGCTAAATTGTACCTATACATTTTAGAGTTTGGTTTTTAGGTTTTTAATTAAGTTTTTAGTGTTTTTATTTAAGTTTTTGTTACTATTTTGCTTTTTTGAACTTTGAGCTTCTCATTTGCTTGTTTTAGCTATGATTCTTACCTTTTATTTGGCTCATGTTAGCGTTTAGCTACATTTTTATTAAGTTTAGCTCTAAGCTACAATTTTAATTGTTTCATCTTTTAGCTGTGGTTTTAATAATCTTAGCTTTTAGCTTTGCTTATTTTAACTTTTAGCTTCTTATTTACTGGTTATAGCTTAAGCTACTACTTTTGGCTACTATTTTGGTAGTTTTGTAGCTTTTACCATATTAGTAAGTTTAGCTTTTTGCTATAATTTTGTTAAAATCACGTTTTAGCCATAATGTTAGTGCTTTAGCTGCAGTTTTTAGCTTTTTATATTTCATCTTTTAGTTCCAGGTTTGCAATAAAAACTGCTTCAGTTCGTCTGACCAATAAGAACATGTTTATTTTACTGACGGAGATAAAACTCTGTGAAACTCTCAAACAGCTAAAATGTCTGACAGCTCCCAAACATTTTTTTTTTACACACATCTGTCAGCAAGACGTTTCAGTCCTTCAGAGCTTGCTTCACGGTGAGAACGATCCGAAAAGAGGAGGGAGAGAATTTAACGTGGCAACTTTACACAGATTGACTGAAAGGGAGGTGAAAATCAGGGAGGAGGAAGTCGTTGTGGCCTTTAAACGTCTCGAGTCGAACACACGGCCTCTGCTAAACTCTGTTTTAAGTGGAGTCATTTTTACCCGTGCTGAATGTTTCAGGGGAGGGAGAACAGTCGAGAGACCACACTGCATTCTTTTCTATTGAGGTCAGGCTTTTTTACTTCTTCTTCTGAAACACTCTGAGGTACTCGGGTCGGACTGCAGAACTGTGAGGAGCAACAAGAAGATCTGCTGCAGATGTTCAGAAATAATGACTCCTGTGTTCCAAACGACCGAGTTTCTCTGATGTGTGGGAAAAACAATATCAAATTATATCACAGTGAAATTATAGAAATAAAATAAAGAAAAACTGATCAGATGAACTGTTTTTTCTTGATATCAATACCTCTAGTGGACCCTTATATGAACAAAACCTTTAATTTAGTGTTTTATTCAACCCTCTGCAAAAATACATTTATTCACATTTTTATATAAGTGGACTTTGTCAACTGACAACTATTATTTATTGTCACTGTTTTAAATTTTTAATGTAACTAAAATCTTATTTAAGACACAGGTAAGTTGTTTATCTTTGCTGCCAGCTCTTTATCGACTCCAGATTAGAACAAAACAATTAGGTAAATGATGCCCGATGCTGGTTATTTTTTTAAGGCTGTGAAGCAAAGATCTTAAAAATGTTTCAACAATTAACTGATTTCAGTTGCAATTTTAGTGATTTCTGTTCCTTTAACGACACCTCATCCAGTCAGCAGCTTCTCTGAGCCGACAGGTCCGTCTATGTCCAGGTTTTTCAGTTTGAGCACTGGGAGCTCAGAGGCAGGGCCGGCTCTAGCCATTTTAGCGCCGTAGGCACAATTTCTGATGGTGTCCCTTGTGCAATTTCCTAATTCCCACTGTTAAATTTACATACATTCACAAATCAAATAAAAATTTTTTGTTTATTTATCTTTAGAAACCAGGTTGTCCAATTAAAATAGTGAACAATAGAATTAATTTGAATCAGAATACCAGACGTCTACCTCACACCTGCCAACATCTGCTGACATCACGAGGAACACCTGGGGGCAGCTGTGGCAGTGTGGTTAGGGGAGTCGTCCTGGAACAGGTCGGTTGCCGGTTTGATCCCCCATTCCAGCTGTTTCAGTTGTGGTGTCCTTAAGACCTGTGTGTCCCTTCAGTGTATGAATGGGATTGACACTGATGATTTGTACATGTTAGCTTTGTACAGACCTAGTACAGTGCTGGGTAAATGAGGGCACAGATTGTAGCGTGAAGCACTTTGAGTATCCTGACTGAATAGAAAAGAGTACAGTTTATTTACCATTTATGTTCATGTTCCAGCAGCTGTGGAGTGAAGCAGTTCTAAGGGGGGTTCGGAGGTATACTCTCCTGGAAAATATTTTAAAAGATCTATTTAAAACTCTGCATTTTCCAGGCATTTGAAGAGCATTTGATGAAATTCTTTGGATTAATAAAACAACATAAAATCAATATTTTAAAAAGGTAGAGCACTGAAAAACAGACTTTAACCTGAACTTTATCTGAGATCAGTACTGAAACCTTCATTATCTTTATTTTGTTTTCTATTTACACACTGAGCACCAGTAGTTAGTCTTGACTGCATCATATGATACTTTTATCATGAAATATCCTCTGCACCATCTAAAACCTCATGTAGGAACAAAACAGCTGAGAAACTCACAGAACAAGTTACCTTCATAAACCTGATGAACCAGTGATTATTCTACACATTAAATCAACTATACTCTGATAAAAAGTTACAAAATACTTATTTTCACCAACCATTTGTGGTGCCCCTTAGATGGACGCCACCCTTAGCGTTTGCCTCTACTGCCTATACCATGGTCCGGCCTTGCTCATGGGCGACAGGGAGAAATGGACCCACAGGCTGAGGAGCTGAGCACTCTCCTCTGGGAGGAGACCTCAGGGCAGATCCAGAACTTCCTGATGGCTTGTGAACACGTTGGGATCCCCCAGGAGGAACTGGAGCGTGTGACTGGGTGGGTTTCCATCAGCAGAATCAAAAGGATTGATGCTCTCAAACTCAAATCCTTTCTAGATTGGAACTAAAGCTTTGGGGGTCTTGAGTGACACCATGAACATCAAGCATTTTGCCAATATTAACTCGGACACAGACAGCTCAGACATGTTCATAAAATAGGTCGTTTTGATTTGTAAGAAATATTTCCAGTATTTCTTTGTCTTAGCAGACTGAAAACTTGGATTGGACCCTGATAGATTCCTTTTTTTCTGTTGCTGAGGGGAGAGTATGAGTCATCCAGCAGATGGGAATTTTTTCCCCACATAGTTACAGCCTTTCTTATTTCCATTTCCAGTGTCTTTTCAGTCGGAGGTTACCTGCTGTGTATGCTCCTGTTAAGTGTGGAGTTTCAGCTTGTATCACAGAAGTCACACTAATCCAAGTTTGGACCCTTCTGTTCCCTCCTACTCAGATTTCCTTTTTGAGTTTTTCTCTGTTTAAATCGGCCCTGCTTTCCCCTTTCGTTTTCCCTCACATCTCTGTGAGCCGTGGTATTTATGAGAGCTCGCAGAGGCAGCTGGAGAAACGACATTTCCAGACGGGATCTCTGAGCTCATTTCTCCTCTCTCTGATGAACACAGAGTCAAAAAATTGTTAGAGAGGGGAGATCAGCCCTCAGAGTGACAGAATCTGTAGAATACAGATAATATTATGAGGAAGAAAAGTTATATTCATGTGAAAAAATGACAGGAGAAATAAATGGGAACAAAATGGAATGAGATGTCTGGCCACCCTGAAAACACAGCAGGTCAACTGGAAACGGCATTCAGAAAAGATTCTTTAGGCAGCAAACTTCATCTGCTAAACATTAAAGAGGCTGGAATTCCTTGAAGGAATGCGGACTGTTAGAGATGACTCTCAGCTACTACCACACTAAAGTTTACCACAAAATTTGTAAAATTGACCGAGTCAGAGCCTTTTTTTGTTCGTTTTTCTCCATTTTGAGTTGAGCTGACTCCAAAAACCCAGGTTTTACTCTCTGAGAATTTCATTAAAATCCACCGAGGGGCTTAAAGGAGATATTTTACTAACAGAAAGATCCAGAAACATTACCACCTTCAGTGTTCAGCAGCGGGTGATAAAACTGGAGTCAGAGATAGGTTGGGATTTTCAGCCTGCGTTTAATATTTTATCCAAATCATCTTGCAAATTCACTTGTTTTTATAGAAAACATCATGTTCTGCATTTGTTTGAACTTTTTCTGCACTGAAATACGACACCAACCTTCAGCATGGAGCTCTTTGAGTTTTCTCTTTTGACCTCAGATGCTTGGATCATAAACAAAACTTTTATGACTCTTTGATCCTGTATTTCACCCAACCCAGCTGACTCGATTCCCTGCAGAAAAGTTTCACTGAGACATTTTCTTTTCCTGCCTTCCTCTCTGTGTTTTTCGGTGCTGCCACGCTTGCGAGCAGCTCTGCATATTATCTGAAGAGAAGGGAAGGAGACGGTCAGATTTTCCGTCTGACTTTAGATGTCTGCGCTGGTGGGGTGGGGTGGGGGTGGGGAGGATGGGAGAGGAGAAGAGAGGCAGGGCCAAGGAGAGGGAGGGATGCGGAGCTGGAGCTCAAATGGGGGCTGGGATCAGAGAAATCCAGATGCAAGAGAGGACAAGAGGAAAACCAGACCGAGAAAAGGCCTCTGATGAGATGTGTGAGGGAAAAAAACATTTTTAAATGAGCTTAGATGAAAACTGAACATTTCTCTTTTAACTGCATCATGAAGATGATTCTTCATAAAAAAGAAGTGTTACGTCAACTGGCTGCGGATCTACTGAAAAAAATTAAAAGTTGTGCATCTTAACAATGATGTAATCCCCAACAGAAATATAGTGTTTTGTTTAATTTTATATTGTCACAAACTAAAAATATCTTAGTAAAACTAATTCAATAAGTGTTGATGCACCTTTATTTCTATTCTTTTCAAAGTTTTTGTCATCTGTGGTGCAGCTTTAAAATAAAATGTTTAAATTAAAACTAAAATGTTCAGGTTGTTTGATAAAAGTCATGACATACTGTATCAACAAAATTCACATGAAATTTCTGGTTTCATTAATTCTATTTTTTTAATTACAGTTTTGTTAGTTTTAATTTTTAGCATCTTATTGGTTTGTTTCAACTTTGGCTACTATTTTGGCAGGTATCTTTAGCTTTTAGTTACTCTAGCTTTTTCCTACCAATTCAATAAGATCAGTTTTTAATTATAATTTTATTGATTTTAGTGTTTACCTACTGTTTTACTTTTTTAATTCAGGTTTTACTTTTTTTATTTATGCTTTTAATTACAGTTTTGATAAATTAAACTTTTAGCTTCTCATTTGTTGGTTTCAGTTTTTACCTTCTGTTTTGCTCATGTTAGCTTTTAGCTACAGTTTTGTGAAATTAGCAATTAGCTAGGGTTTTGTGTTTTAATTTAGGGTTTGGGGTTAGCTTTTAGATCAGGTTGTAATCATTTTAGCTATAAGTTGCAGTTTTGCTCATTTTAACTCATAGCTTCTTGGTTTTAGCTTTAGCTACCACTTCTTGCTACTGTATTGGTGCCTTTGACTTGTAGCTACAGATTTGTTTAGATTATCTTTTACCTACAATTTCATTAATGTTGTATGTTTCAATTTAGGTTTTGAGGATTTTAACAATTTTAGCTTTAAGTTAGGCCTGTGCTATATTTAACTTTTAGCTTCTAATTTAGCTGACTGATTGTAGCTTTAGCTACTATTTTTAGCTACTATTTGATACCTTCTTGGTAACGAAGAGAAACAACAATGGAGGTTAACAGATGAGAGAATCCATCCCTCTTCAGAGCTCCACAGCTCAGACACACTTCACGTTATAAACACTTAAAACGGCTCATAAAGGGTTAAACTTCACATATCTGAACTGGTATTTTAATATCTTTTACAACTTTTGTACAATGCCCTGTTTAAATTTAATTGGCACCCAAAATCTCTTGGATAATGTTTTTTGTTTTAGCCTTTCCAGAATGCTCTAACTCTCCAAACTTTCTCTGGATCAGGATTTTATTTTCAGTAAATAAACCCGAACATGCAATTTTTTGAGAAATATTTAAAAGTCAAACAGTGTTACAGTTTGATAACAGCCATTTAGAATTTAAAGATATGCTCCTCGCTGTCTCTTTCTTGTTGATACGCTACAATTTTCCACGTGGTACCCTATAATTTGTCTGAAGCAGGTGGGCATGCAGCAGGCTTCTACCTAAACAATGCATGAAAAAAGCCCAAACGTCATAATGATCTACAATAAGTAATAGTGGCCTTATTGCAAAATACCAGTTAGACAGCAAGTCAGGAGACATTAAAGGAAAAAAAAAAATCAAAGAAATACCCCAACAGCAGCTTAAATAGGGTTGAAGAAAGTCCTCCAACACAATGATAGACGAGAGTGAGAGGCAGAGAGAGGGTTTGGCTTCGGTGGATTTGGATCAGAAAGACTTCCTACAAGTAGGAACACGTGGACGAGGAGGCAGATGCTACGTGTTGGTGGCTGCAGCTCTGAGGTTTCAGGCCCGTTCACTTTACTCTGCAAGCAGGACTACTTTACTGCAGGCTGCCTCGACTGAAGCTGATTTTTTGGAGTCTTTAAAGGTGGTGATGCAGCGGCTGATGACTTTTTTTCTGTAAAACTCAATATTCTGTGACTAAATTCTTAGAATAAAACTACTTACATTTTGATCCACAAGAAGTGTAAAACAAGCTCAAAAGAAATATTAAAGCGGACGCCAGTGGCTTGTTTGTGGTCACCGTGGTAACAACACACCTGTGTCTCTCTCTTCCTGGTGTCCAAAGAAGACAGCGGCAGACTGAAAAATAAGCCTCAGACAAACAGTGGCCGTGTGAAAAATAAAATTATTTCGCTTAGAAATTCTTGAAACTTGAGCGACAGAAGAACCTGGTGGTCAGTTTATGCTGTTGAACAGGAGTTCCAAAAGTTGGGGTTGGGACCCCTCTGTGGGTCCTAAAACTTCAAGGTTGGGTCTTATAAAGAATTTCATAATAAATTACATTTAAAAATGACGACTAACAACATTTCTTATTGCCATGATTGCTATGAAGGAGTGTGCACTTAAACATAAATAAAAGTAGCATAAAGAGTATTGTTTATTTGACCTAATACCAATGTTTATAAGGTTACAGACCTCTGCTGCTGTTTTTTGTGGGTAAATAGCTAAAAATTTTGGGAACCAGTGATGTTGAAGAAGCCACAGTAAGAACAACATGCGATGACACTGAGATCAGTAAAGGGACACAACAAGGATGTATCCTGTCACCCCTAATCTTCAACCTCTATGCTGAAATGGTCATGCGCAGGGCAGGAATTGATGAGTTAAATATTGGCGGTAAAATTAGAGGAAAAATCATCAATAACCTCAGGTATGCTGATGATACGACTCTTATCGCAGAAAGTAAGAAAGGTCTGGAGCAACTGCTCATGAAAGTAAAGGACGAAAGTGAGAAAGAAAAAATGAATGGTGAAGAGACTGAAGTGGTGGATAAGTTTATATTCCTTGGCTCCAAGATAGACTGTGATGGCGATGCCTGAAATCAAGCGTCAATTGGCACTGAGACGAGATGCGATGGTCTCCATGAATAAAATTTGGAAGAGCAGAGACATCCGCCTCTGAACTAAATGTAGATTAGTCAATGCTATTGTGTTCCAAATCGCGATATATGGAAGCGAAACATTGACCACAAAGAAATCAGACAGGAAGAAAATTGATGCTTTTGAGCTGTGGTGCTGGAGGAGACTCCTACCAATTCCATGGACAGCACGTATCACTGATCTCAAAGTCATAGAGCGAATCAAACCAAACGCCAGAATCCCCAAACAGTGATTAGCTTACTTTGGCCACATGATGAGAAGCCGATCCTTGAAGAAAGACATCATGCTTGGAATGGTTAGTGGATGTAGAGGACAAGGCCAACCAAGAACTCGCAGGCTGGACGTCATCAAACAAGATACAAATCTGACAATCGCAGAAATAAAAGAAGCTGTTTATTATCGACAAGGATGGAGAACATTGACCCAACGAGTGATCGAGAGTCGAATGTGACTGAACGGATAAAGAGAGCGAGCTATAGAAGATGTAACAAGATAAAACAACCAATCACCAGATTTGCCAGAGGAAAGACGAGCTAAAAGCCATGATGAAGAACATAAAAAGTTGTCTTAATATGAGTTTTATGGCTTCAATTCTCACAAACAGAAATTAGTGCTTCTACAAAAGAAGAGCAGTCATGTTTTTATCATGAAATTCCTTTTAAACAAGGTTCAGGATAACACAACCTGATTTATCTTTGGCTCCTGAATTCCCCCAAACTGCCAGAAACGAACAGATTTTCTTTCTTTTAGTTGGCAAAGTCTGAAAGTTCATTTTTATTGTACTCGTTTCACACACAGGTGGATTTCCAGTGATTGCTTTCTTAGGCAATGGCGACAGTTCTGGATTAGAGACTGGATTTCTGACACCTTTGATCAAATAGGTTTTCAGGATTTTTTTTCTGCGATAATGTTTCGCAGCACACGGTATCTGACAGGCAGACAGGGTAAAGCATCAGAGGAGAGCTGAAATGTCACAAAATCATTCTGTTTGCTTCCACCCAAACCACCAGTCTGAACTCCATATATTATAGATTGCAGCAGCTTGAATCCAACACAAACACCAGAAAATTACCGGTTCTATTTAAACACCGTCCTGTGAGCCCGAGTTTCGCTTCAGTCACAGAGACGCTCCGATTTACACTGATCAAATTCACTTTTACACCTCAAAGAAATGGACAAATAGACAAATATAATTAATTTTTATCTTTCTATGGTCTTATTCAGAGTGTTTCCTCTCAGTCAAACACAGGACTTCTCTGTTGTTATTATATCCACACACCATGAAATGTATGATAAACTGTCTGTTTCATTTCTGGGCTTGATTAAACCTTCCTTTTGTCCTATAGTGTCATTTAAAACCATTTGTTCACAAATAACCTGCTGTAGCACTTCCCTGTGCAGCCTGAGTCACTTCCTGTAGGACTAATGTGTCATTTCTGCTGGATCATCTTTACCACGTGAACCTGATTTATAGGATAAAGTTTATTTGAACAGCTTACTCCCACTGGGCATCGAGTGTGAATCAAGACTGTGTAAAAGCTGTAAAAAAAAAAAAAAATCAACAAAACAACAAACTAAAATGCATGTTTTTAAAATTAATATTTCCATGGGCTGCTAATGGGTTTGATAGTCTTTTTTTCTGGATCAGCCATAAAAAAACTTGTGATTTGCATGTTGTTCCTCGTTGGCAGCTTGGGAAACCTGCAGCTTCTTTAGGTTCATCATGTAAAAAAGAAAAAAAAGAAGAAGAAGAAGACAGCAGCAGAGAGTAAATGAGGTCAGATTGGAGCTCTCTGTAGTTGTTGAAGCTGCAACGTGTCCACAGTGGAATGAGACTGTTTTGTGAATCTGCCAGATTTTTTTTCTCTCTCTCTCCTCCTTCATCCATCTCTAACATCATGATGTCGCCTAAACCCAGATTGTTATAATTTCTGTTCCTGTTGCTTCAGGACTACTGAAAAAGCTTTGACTAATGAAAGTAAAAACACATGTTTAGAATCAGAGATATGTTAACTTTTCATAAAGAAACATGAACATATGGAACAACAAGTGTTTGTGTGGAGTTTCATTTAAAAGTGGAAACAATCTTTTCCAATTTGGAGCAAATGTTTGATGTAAAAACATCTAAATAAACTTTAATATACAGCAATATGAGAAGATTCCCTCTCAAGAACAGGCAGAAGCGTTTTAGATGATCTCCAACTTTGTGCGTAATTTCTGTGCGTAAAAGGCGCACGCTCCATTTCAGTTCCTCGTCCTAACAGAACTAAACATTCGTTTTCTTTTTGAGGAATTAAACTCAATAACGTCCCACTGAGGTGGCACCAAATG
Organism: Cynodonichthys magdalenae; assembly: GCA_031762555.1. Lineage (NCBI taxonomy): Eukaryota > Metazoa > Chordata > Actinopteri > Cyprinodontiformes > Rivulidae > Cynodonichthys > Cynodonichthys magdalenae. Next base: position 16,064,703 of record JARVJO010000125.1, on the reverse strand, counting down.
ATCCCAGGGTTTAATAAAGCTGCACATTTATTCTATCCAAACCATTTAAAGTCTCACAAAACGCATCACCGCAAGTCCTAATTAAGAAAAATCCAGTCAACGATAAAAGACGTCTGATTGCTGCAGAGCCGGTGCGTTAAATGATGGTTTTTCAGTATCATCCACGTTTGAGCTGAAACTAAGACGGCCCCCACAATCATCTCACACGAAGGAGGGACCCTGAGACTCCAACATGCACGAGCTATCTGCTGCTGCAGAGGACCTCCCCAAAAGTTTTTCGGCCGTATAAAAGCCAAGCTAAGCCATTTGTTTAAGGCAGTAGGGAGTTTCTGCTAGGGTCTGGATTGGAGTTACGCACAGACCGGACCCTACCCTGTATGAGTGCCGTCTGAGGAGGAAAAAGAGGATTCCCTTTGCCACAAAGAATCTACATGTCTAATATTTAGACATGTTCAGCTTTGTGGATATTCGGTTAGCGCTTTTGCTCAGCGCGGCGGTGCTTCTGGCGAAAGGTCAAGGCGAGGATGATAGTAAGTATCAACTGAATTTTTTTGTTTGTTTCTTCTTTTTTTTTCTTTGGGTGGAACTCTCAGGATGTGGACAATCCGGTGAGCAGGATGCTGGAACTGCTTGATGTTTGACTCCACCTGGCAGAGTTGGTGAAAGCTGTTGAAGCGTTTTTTTATGAGCTTTCTTTTTTATATATTTTTTGGCGATCTGGAGTTTAAAAACTGGATTTTATTTTTCTCCATATTGTTTTCTTCTTGCCTGGCGTGCAGACACATGCCCAGCAGTGTGCGCCCTGCTGCTGGAGAGCAGAACTGGGGGAACAGCTGCATTCTCTCTGATGCGCAGAGGCAGGACATTTGGCTTTAATTAGAGACTTAAAAAAAACGGTTTTGCTTTAAAAAGGAATCGTTTTGGTTTAGTCTGGACTGAAATCGGTTTGTTTTTTTTAGGTTTTAGAAAGTTTGCGCCCGAAGAGAAAATCCTAAACGCAGCAACAAAGAGCAGATATGCGTTTAATGTGTGTTAAAACCTTAAATTAGAAGGTTTTTAAGTGTTAACGGGGATAAGCGTTTAGTTTTAACTTTTGAGGAAAAAGGTGACAATGGAAAAATCGCTTCAGTCTGACGTCGACAATGAAAAAGGTTCGTCTAGACGTCAATTAATCACCATCCTGAGGAGGGCGCGGGAGGCCTTCTTCTGCAGCGCAGCAGTGCTGCCCTGTGGCCAAAACTGGAACTGCATCTTTACAGTCCAAATTCTGAGGTCCCACCTCACAACCTCAAACCCCCAAATGTGTTATTTTGTAATTTGTCTTTAAAAAGCTTAAATACTACTACTACTAATAATAATAATAATCAGTACCCTTTAACTGTCTTTGTATTCAGAACTCTGACAAGTTGATTTTCACCAACATAAAACTGATTTAAATCTCTTCCTTTACACAAATAATTCAGCAAACATGATCTAGTTTTCTTCATGTTGGAGCGTCTGGCTTTAGCTACAGTATGATTTAAATGTTCATCACCAAAATCCCTGTTTCTGACGTTAAGCAGAGCCAGAGCCAAAGGGTGGACCAGAGGGGGCCCCTGACCAGAGTCTGGGCCACCAAAATGTATTTTAAAGGACTTGTCATGCAGAATAAAACAAATTTTACTTGCAAAACTTAAAACATAGTTTATTTTATTCTTTCCTTTTTATTTGTGATTTTGTTAATTTTAGTTTGCTGCGTTTTAGCCACACATCAAAAACTTTTGCCATTTTAAGCAAACTCCTAAAAGTGTTACCAGTTATAAAGCAGTAAAACTGTTTTTAAGTGCTAACCAATACTTATAAAACATACATGATTTACACTCTTTTATTAAGTTAGAGACACAAAACAAAACTAGAAACAAAAGTAATAAAGAATTTATGAGCAGACATTTTTATAAATACATAAAAACATTTTTGCTGTAAACGGTTGTTGTTTTAGGAGTTTTATCAACATTTTAAAAACAACACAAGCAACCATTTGTTCATTAAAGGTCACATTAACAAGCTGAGTCTTAATGAGAAACTTGGTGGTATTGTTTGTGGCCAACTTCAGAAGCAGGAATGGACTTTAGTTGCTCTGAGTAAAACTAATCCCCCGGATCAGCTGCTCCACCTGAGCAGAACACATCTAAAGATGAATCTGCACATTAAAGCTGAACTTTAACCCTTTCAGGTCACTCTTTTTCTTCTTCTTTCACCTCAAATTCACCAAACTCATCCCAGTTTGTTTGTTTGCTTGTTTTTTCCAGGTCCATTTGCCAGCTGCACATTAGACGGCCAGTTGTACAACGACAAGGATGTATGGAAACCAGAACCCTGCCAGATCTGTATTTGTGACAAAGGTAGCATCATGTGCGACGAGGTGATCTGCGAGGACACCACGGACTGTGAAGATCCCTACATCCCTGATGGAGAGTGCTGCCCCGTCTGCGGCGACCCCGATGGTACTCCCCACCTTTTTTTTTTCAATATTAGCCTTGTGCCACCTCTTTAGCCTCCTCCCTCTCCGTCTTTGGCCATCTCTGAGGCCACACATGGACTTGAAGCTCTCAGCCCTCCTGCCTGCTTATGGATTTAATCTTATATTACGCTTGGATTCAAGTCGTTTTCATGAGATTTTGTTTCAAATATGGGATTATACCTGCTGTTGGATGGAATCTGACTTTTTTTTCACACAGATCAAGGACTGATTTCTAATACTTTCTATTAGCTTTTTATTGAGTGCATTTCCTGTTTTCATCTCAGTTTAAAAATATCTTAAATTTAGTTATTTCTGTTAACAGTTGTGTTTCTGTCTAACTTTTCAGGGCCTCAGATAGAGACAGGGACAGAGACAGAGACTGGAACAGAGGTATTTCAGCTATTTTTAATTTCATAAAAATATCAAAATTCATATGAGAAACATCCTAAACATGAGGATAAATGCAGCTCGTTGTAACTTCGTTTTTCCATCTGATCCCAGACCGTAAAAGGACCCACTGGCCCCAGAGGAGATCCGGTAGGTTCTGGTTTACTCAACATGTTGTTTTCTGTTTTTCAAATCTTTTAAAACTCACTAAGCTGGTAGCAGCTTCTGTTTTTATAAATATTTTTGAGCTTAGAGGACAAAAAAATGTGCAATGTTTCAAAATCACATTTTACCATTTTTTGCACAATTCATGTTTTTAAATCTGGTTGTGTTCATTTGCATTTGTTGAAATGACAGATTTTGCTTTTGATGCGTGCAACCATTTAGCATTTAAACAAGTAAAAATACACCCAGAACCTCAGAGAGTGACCTAAATAATGAGGTTGATGTGACGTAACTTTCACTTAGGTCAGAAGGTCAGTGAGAGGTCAAAGGTCAGAAATGACATCACAATAAAAAACAAACAAACATGAAATCAGAGTTTTTTCCTTTTTCTTTAGTTGTTAACCTTAAATACACAAGATATAATCTGCATAAATACTGCAGATTAACAGCACTAACTGATCATCTGGATCTCGTCTGCTGCAGGGTTATCCTGGTGCTCCCGGCAATGATGGAATCCCCGGACAGCCTGGACTCCCCGGCCCACCCGGTCCCCCTGGCCCCCCTGGCCTTGGCGGAGTAAGAGACACACAATTCAGCTTTGATCCAAACATTTTATCATAAAAATCCTCAAACTTTGACTCAACTCAGTGACCCCTCAGGGGCTGGTTCTGGTATTATAAATAAATTGGTTTGTTTTCGGGACTAATTTCTGGTTTCCTCTCCTTACAGAACTTCTCTCCTCAAATGAGCTACTCAGACCCCTCAAAGTCCAGCGGCCCCTCTGTCCCCGGCCCAATGGTTCGAAGGCTTCTCTCTCTGAACATGCCAATATGCTTAATTTAAAACAAATAAATAAATAAGCAAGTTTTTTTCCCCTCCTTTCATCCACAGGGTCCTATGGGTCCCCGTGGACCTCCCGGACCTTCTGGCTACTCTGTAAGTATTTTATTTTCTCTTCGTGAGCTCATTTGAACGCTTAAAATCCTCCCCTCGATTCAATTTGAAACATTTTCTCGCACTAAACGTGTAATATAAAGAAAATATTGCAATGATGCGTTTGTGTCTTTATCCACCAGGGCCCTCAGGGTATTCCTGGACCAGCTGGAGAGCCCGGTGAGCCTGGAGCTTCTGTGAGTATACAGGAGGATTTATTTAAACATAAAAGCTAATCACAGCTCTTAGAAAAGATTATTAAATATAAATATTCACAGTTTTACAGATAATCTTTTTTGTGTGTGTTTAGGGTCCTATGGGTCCTCGTGGTCCAGTTGGTCCTCCTGGAAAGAACGGAGATGATGTAAGGGGTTTATTATTTAGAAATCCATCTCTGACCCTGTTTATGTGTTTCTGAAAAGAACAGCTGGAACTTCTTTCTTAAAACGAATGCACCATGTCTTGATTTTAGAGCTGTCATCAGCTTTACGTTCTGGTAAAAACGTTTTTATTGTATGTTTTTCAAAGGGTGAGCCCGGCAAGGCTGGACGCCCCGGCGAGCGCGGATCCGCCGGCCCTCAGGTGATCCACCTCGCTCCTTCTGGTTTCCGCGACACATACGAGCAGAGTTTTGTTCATCTTCTTCATTTGATGGTTATTTGTCACCAAAGTAAACCCGGATGTTTCTTCTGCAGGGCGCCCGTGGATTCCCAGGAACTCCAGGACTCCCCGGCATCAAGGGACACAGAGTGAGTTTCAGGACAAATCCTTGACCACGAGCTCTGCAACCTGACGTGACGATGATCGTGGATTTTTTTTTTTGTTCTGCAGGGTTTCAGTGGTCTGGATGGAGCCAAGGGAGACGGTGGACCTGCTGGTCCCAAGGTAAGCTGGGACTCTGCTGCTCAGAAAACCAAAAACCTTATCAGAAATCCTCTGACGCCACAAAGCTGACTTTGATCTCTGCGTCTGTGTTTGTCTGCAGGGAGAGGCCGGTGTCCACGGAGAGAACGGCATCCCCGGTGCCTTGGTACGTTTTGTTAAAAATTATTTATTATTTATTATTTAAAAAAAAAATAGGAATCATTTGATGATTTAGTCACATCTAAGTCAAAACTGTGATTTCTTCTCGTCTTCTGTAGGGAGCTCGTGGTCTCCCCGGTGAGAGAGGCCGCCCTGGACCCCCTGGACCTTCTGTAAGCCCCTCGTTTGTCTCCCAGCAATCTCAACCATCCACTAAAACATGACACAAATGTAATCTGCTGGTTTTATTTGGGACATACTCATGGTGTCCTCTGTCCTCTGCAGGGAGCTCGTGGTAACGATGGAAACACTGGTCCTGCTGGTCCTCCTGTGAGTCTTCTGCTTTATGCTGTTTAAACAGCTTTTTAAATGTTTGGTGCAGCAAATCTAACACCGTCTTGTGTTTTCATATTCAGGGACCCACCGGAACCGCTGGTCCCCCCGGATTCCCTGGTGGTGCTGGTGCTAAGGTATCAAAGCATTTATTATCAAAGAAAGTTGTCAGCAGGTGTCCCTTTTATGATTCAATCCATTTTATTTGACTTTAAATCAAGTTTGAGTGTCACGGTTTTATAACTGTTGCATAAAATTAGATTTTTCAGTAAGAATTTCACAGAATAAAAACATTCTGTGAAGTTTAACCTTGGTTTCAGGATGGAAACAATCAACAAGTTTTAGTGATTGTACAAAATCTGACTGGATGTGGTACAGATGGTCCTACCAGCCACCAGATGGCATCATCAGAATTCTCATGGCGCTATTTTCAAACATCCTGTAGCTCTCACCTGTTCTGCAGTCACACCTGTCTGTGTTACAGAGCAACACAAAGCTTTAATGACAGATAAAACAGTAAAAATGGTGACATACTGACGCTAAGTATGTGTTATTTTTAATTTAAGATATAAAAAGGTAAAAACTCACCTGTTTAATTAGTTTTTGTTTTTATTATATATTAATAATTTTGTCTTTAATTTTGTTAAAGTGTTGTGTATGTTTAATCCACTACAGACGTCACACATGATTAAAAAGAGCAGTTTTCTCTAATGAAGTTGTTTCTGTTCAAAGGGTGAGACTGGTCCCGCTGGAGGCCGTGGATCAGAGGGACCCCAGGGAGCCCGTGGTGAGCCCGGTAACCCTGGACCTGCTGGACCTGCCGGAGCTGCTGTGAGTACACACTTGTTTTCTTCTTACAGCATCGTTTTTAATTGTCTACATGAGTAAAAGTTAAAAAAAAAACTTATTTTTTAACATTTTCTATGATTTATTTTCTAACAGGGTACTCCTGGATCTGATGGTCAGCCTGGTGCTAAGGGCTCTCCTGTAAGTGCCCAACACTTTAATCCTGTTTATTCTTTATGAAGACTCTGTTGCTGCATCACAAACTCTGCTCCCCACAGGGTGCTGCTGGTATCGCTGGTGCTCCTGGTTTCCCCGGTGCTCGTGGTCCTGCTGGAGCTCAGGGAGCTGTCGGTACTCCTGGTCCCAAGGGTAACAACGTGAGTGATGCGTTTTTACTTATCCTCTGAGATGAAATGGAAAAAAAACTTAAATTAAACATGTGGTTATCTGCCTTACAGGGTGACCCTGGACCCTCTGGTCCTAAAGGAGAGTCCGGTACCAAGGGAGAGCCTGTAAGTTTTGGTTTATGTTGATAAAAAATGAGCCACTTTGTATGATAGGAGACAATAAGAGGGTGGCCTTTTCTTTGTTTTCCAGGGACCCGCTGGAGTCCAGGGACTTCCTGGTCCCTCTGGAGAGGAAGGAAAGAGAGGACCTCGTGGAGAGCCTGGTGGTGCTGGACCCCGTGGACCCCCCGGAGAGCGTGTATGACACCTCATTTTGTTTATTTTTTCGGTTTCATCAGATCACATGTAGCTACATTTTATGTGACGTGTCTGTGTCTCTGGTTTTAGGGTGGTCCTGGTGCTCGTGGTTTCCCTGGTGCTGATGGAGGCGCTGGTGGAAAGGTGAGCTGAAGGTTTTGCTTTCCTCCTTCGTCGTTTGACTTCAAAACTTGTCATGAAATAAGCAGGAGGTGCTTATTATTCTAATTTTACTTTCTTAGCTACAAACTAAAACAAAATAAAACAAAAATTAATGTCTGGATGTGACTATATAAATAAAAGTTTGGGCTTGTGAGCTCATTTCTCAGTCTTTGAGGCGCCATTTTCAAATGAAATCAGGCACCCATGAGTCCAGTCGGTCCTCAAACTCATCAGAAGCAAAGATTTTAGGCTCCTGGACAACCAACCCAATCAAAAATCCGATCAGTTTCCTCTTCTCCTCTGCTTCTTGTTAGCATGGCGTGCATAAGCTGCTTTCATCAAATATAATTAATTAAAGTCCTGACCTTTAACAGGGTGGCCCTGGAGAGCGTGGTGCCCCTGGACCAATGGGATCTCAAGGAGCCACCGGTGAGTCTGGAAGCCCTGGTGCTCCTGGCGCTCCCGGATCCAAGGTGAGTTCTGCAACAAACTGTAATGTTTCTATTTGAGAAAATCCACTTTATTTGACTGAACGTCACATTTCCCATTCCTCTCAGGGTATGACTGGTAGCCCCGGAAGCCCTGGCCCCGATGGTAAAGTTGGACCTGCTGTAAGTATTTATAAGGGTTTTTTTTTTGATTGACAACAAAAGAATAATATCGAAAAGAAAAAAATAAAACTCCGAACAAATTCGAGTGAGAGTTTAGCAGCCTTATAACCATTTGAATAATTTTATTTCATGCTTTGGCTGTTCTTGCTTTAATGTAGGGATATTTTCTACCAGCAGGGGATTAAACTGTTCATGTCAGGAAGTTTTAAAATAAAAAAATGACCCTTCTTAGCCATTTTTAGTAAAAGTTGCAGGGTCTATCTGCCAGAAGTTAAAGCAACTACATCAACTATGAATCAACTAAAACTGCCCTGTCTTTACCTGCCGATCATCTGTAGGGTGCTTCTGGACAAGATGGTCGCCCCGGACCTCCTGGCCCCGGTGGATCCAGAGGACAGCCTGGAGTTATGGGATTCCCCGGACCCAAGGGAGCTGCTGTGAGTCCATGAAAGGTTTTATTCTCGAGTTTAGTTAGAGCTCTGCATGAAAACAGATAAAGTGTAAGTGTTTTTTTGTTTCTGACAGGGTGAGAGTGGTAAGCCCGGTGAGCGAGGACCTAGTGGTGCTTCTGGCTCTGTTGTAAGTAAATAAAAAAAAAGTTTTTATCTAAAATTAAAAAAACAAAAATCTTTGTTAACCGAGTCATACTTTTACTCTTAGGGTGCCCCTGGAAAAGATGGTGATGTTGGCTCTCCTGGACCTTCTGGCCCTGCTGTAAGTGCCTTACCTGTCTTCACTGGGGGTCAGTGAATCCCATGAATTTCAATCTTTCTCACGGTTTGGTTTCGATGCCTCGTTCCAGGGACCCGCTGGAGAGAAGGGAGAACAGGGACCTGCTGGTGCTCCTGGATTCCAGGTGTGTTTGTAAAATATCCCAGAACGTTGGCTCAGTTATGAAACAAACAACTTTACTTGTTAAACTTACACCTTTTAACCTGTGTTCAGGGACTTCCTGGACCCCAAGGAGCTACTGGTGAGACTGGCAAGCCTGGTGACCAGGTATGAGTCAAGATGATTGATCAGTGCAAATATATTTCAGAGAAAATTAGACTTATTGAAGATAAAGCAATGAAAGCCATAAATAAAACATCATCATGACCCCGCCTCCTCTGTTCAGGGAGTTCCTGGTGAGGCTGGACCCCCTGGCCCATCTGGACCCAGAGTGAGTATCTCCACACCGAGTTTCGAGGTTGTTCTGCTGATCAGTAGAGAGAACAAACTGATGTTTTCTTTCTTTTCCTCCAGGGTGATAGAGGCCATCCTGGTGAGCGAGGTGGAAATGGCGCCGTTGGTCCCACCGGACCTCGTGGTGCTCCTGGACCTTCTGGTAACGACGGACCTAAGGTGTGTTTTAAAAGAAAAATGAGGTAGAAATTAAATTGCACCTGTCTGCCCAAAATTACATCCAATTTTTTTTAATATTATTTAAAAATATGTAGAAATTTGCATTCAGGTTCGGGTTAGGGGCTATAAGGTTGGTTAGGATTTTGCAAAACCTAAAAATTTCAATAATCTCAATAACAGTAAATTTCTTCTTCTGTTTAGCCTACATTTGTTTTGTTTGGTGCTACAGATTAAAATCCACAGTCTGGAACAGAGTGGTGTAAAGAAAATTCAATCATCTTTACTTTTATTACATTTTTATAATGCTGTTATATTTTTGTAATTGACTTTAAACAATAAACAAAACATTTAATTGTTCAAAATTAATAGAACTTACTGAAATGACAAATCAGATGCTACAGCAGCCCAGTAGTACCAGTTCTTCATGGGGAGGCTGGTGTCAGATGGGTAGACACAAGTTTCACACAAAACAAAACCATTTTTTGTTATTATTTAAAACACAAAAACATGATCAGGAAAAACTGCATTGTTTGCAGCTTCGGCAGCTATACTTTCTTAGGATATGGTTTTTACAAACTGTCAACAAAATTTACAATTAACACTATTATTAAAAATGTAATACACCTCGTGTTCATTTAAGTGTTAATTCTCATCTTGTCTGCTCAAACAGTTGCTTTTTTAATTTGTTTAACTGGAGCAATGTATTTTATTTATACAAAAAAAGGACGTGTGCAGGGGAGTAGGCGGGGCTTAAAACCCCACATCCCTTGTGCACAGACTCTGGTTCCAAAAAATCCAACATGGCAGCTCCCACAAACCATGTCCTGTTGGTTTTAATTAAAAGAAGGCTGGGGACATTTGCTTGATTAAAGTTATAATTTTTGTGATTTACTCACAGGCTCTATATATGATAAACTAGAAACAAGAACAAAATCTGGAATTTGAAGCAAAAAGTTGGAAAAAAGTTGAACCCAAATGCGCCCCCTGTTGGCAGGCTGCAGTATATACATACAACATAGCAGCGCCCATCCTGTACAATGGAAATAAACAAGTCTTTATTTACAATTTATTACCCTACAGCTTTTTGAACTTTAACTAACCTTCGATTAAACTTCTTTGTCAAATCTATATCAGCCTTCAAGTGGATCCCGTGTTAATATTTTTGTTTTTTTTTGTGTAATTGTGCAGGGAGAGCCTGGTGCTGGTGGTGCCCCCGGTGGTGTCGGACCCCCTGGTATGCAGGGAATGCCTGGTGAGAGAGGATCTGGTGGTATGCCTGGAGCCAAGGGAGAAAGAGTGAGTATCACAACGACACAAGTGTTTTATGAGATTACACAAAATCCTTCATTTTAAAAACCATTTCTCTGTTTTTAGGGAGATGGTGGTGCAAAGGGAGCTGATGGCGCCGCTGGCAAAGATGGCGTTCGTGGTTTGACTGGTGCTATCGGAGCCCCTGGACCTCCTGGTGGTCAGGGTGAGAAGGTAAAACCTTCATAGAATACTCATAAAATAAAAAAATAAGTTATTTTGGACATTTTCATGATCATCTGACTTCTTTTCTTCTACTTCTGGTTTTAGGGTGAGCCTGGTGCTGCTGGTATTGTAGGACCTTCCGGTTCTCGTGGTTCCCCCGTAAGTCTTTTTTTTATTAACTCAAAGCCTAAATAAAAACGTAAATGAAACACAAGAAACAAATGCATTTTATTGTTAAAAAGAGTGAGCTCACCTTCAGAAAATGACCTTATAGGGCGAGCGTGGAGAGACCGGACCTGCTGGACCTGCTGGATTTGCCGGACCTCCTGTAAGTAGATTATTTAAAAAACTACTGCACCAACCAGATGACTAAAGACTTAAGTTTAGAAAACATGTAATTTTTTTAAATACTTTTAAAACAGGGTGCTGATGGTCAGCCTGGTGCTAAGGGAGAGTCTGGTGACACTGGACCCAAGGGAGATGCTGGTGCTCCTGGACCTTCTGGACCTGTTGGAGGTGCTGGTCCTCAGGTTGGTTGGTCAATAAATTAAAATCACCTAAATGTTGATAATGAAATTACCTCAAAGTGTAACATATTTTAAAAACTGGATGAAAATGTTTCTGTCCGCAGGGACCTGCTGGCCCGTCTGGACCCAAAGGTGCTCGTGGTGGTGCTGGATCCCCTGTGAGTACTCATTAACATTAACAATTTAAAAATTTGCAGCATTAAATAGCAACGAAAGAAAAAATTATATCTTTAACACAACATATTTTACTGCAGGAAACAGCAAACATGTTCACATTTTTATGATCCTGTTCTGATTTAGGTTTTTAAATTTATAGGAAACAAAACTACAAACACCTTTGAAATTAAGCATATTTCTGTATATATATCAAACCATTTAATGTGTAATAATGTTAATTTACTTGTAATTCTTTATAGAAATGAAATAATTGAAAAAAAACACATTTTCTTTTAATACTCAGTGTCAGAAATTTGTAGTTTTGTCAAATTTGATAACTTGGAAGCTTTTTTTTAACAGATTTTTTGGTTACATTTTAGTAAAACAACTTAAAGTACTTTTAAAATTTTGACTTTTAAACACTGACCACCTTTCTTTTTTGATTTGCAACACAACTCACTGTAATTCCTTTAAATGTTTATATTTGTGTTTCTTTATAGGGTGCTACTGGTTTCCCCGGACCTGCCGGCAGAGTTGGACCCCCCGGCCCCTCTGTGAGTTCCATAAAGAACAGATCTGATGAGTAAATTCAAACGGATCCTCAGCGGTTTTTGTCTCATCATAACTTTGTGTCGTGTTTTTCAGGGAGCTGCTGGACCCCCTGGACCCGTCGGACCCGTCGGAAAGGACGGCGCAAGAGGAGGTCGCGGTGAAACTGGCCCTGCTGGTCGCCCTGGTGAGGCTGGTGCTGCTGGAGGCCCCGGACCTTCTGGAGAGAAGGGTTCTCCTGGCTCTGATGGAGCTGCTGTAAGTGATTTGTATACTTTTTTATTTTTTGGGCTGTTGTCATCCCACTGACCTCTCCATGTCTTCATGCAGGGTGCCCCTGGTATCCCTGGACCCCAAGGTATTGCTGGACAGCGCGGTATTGTAGGTCTCCCCGGACAGCGTGGAGAGCGTGGTTTCTCTGGTCTTCCTGGACCTTCTGTGAGTGTTTGAGTCCAGAGCTTCATTTACTCTCCAACATTCTGCTTTTCTGTTCTGAGAGAGAAACGAAATTATAAAATATTTCCTTTCATTGAGCTTTCTTGTTTTTCTTCAGGGTGAGCCTGGAAAGCAGGGACCTTCAGGACTTGTTGGTGAGCGCGGACCCCCTGGACCTGCTGGACCCCCCGGTCTGTCTGGTGCTCCTGGAGAGGCTGGTCGTGAGGTACGCCGTGTCCATCTGCTGTTCATTTAGCTCATTGTGAGACTGATTCTATTAGTCAAACCCCAACAATACAGCAACAACTCTACTCCTCCACAGGGATCTCAAGGACATGATGGTGCCCCTGGTCGTGACGGAGCTTCTGGCCCCAAGGTAGACCCTTTCTGCTGGGCTTATTTCATCTTATTTAGATCCAACCTTATGGCTAAACTTTAAGCATCCTTCTCCAAATGTGTCTAAAATGAGACTTTAGCTGTCTGGATTTGTCTCACTTTAGGGAGACCGTGGTGAGAGTGGTATGCCTGGACCTCCTGGAGCTCCTGGTGCTCCTGGACCCCCTGGATCTGTTGGCCCCTCTGGCAAGAATGGTGATCGTGGAGAGAGTGTAAGCCTCCTCCTGCTTCGTCCACTTTTAGATCAAAATAAATTTATTGTGGCTGGGAACTTTCTTTTAAGTAACCTCTTTCTTTTTCCTTGTTTAGGGTCCTGCTGGTCCCGCTGGTCCTTCTGGCATGGCTGGACCTCGTGGCGCTCTGGTACGTTTTCAGCAATTTACCGCACAAAAGTCTCAAATAAAACTGTTTGGTGCAAACGCGTGACGGCACATGTGGGTTTGTTCAGGGCCCTGCCGGAGGTAAGGGAGACAGAGGAGAGAGCGGTGAGGCTGGAGAGAGAGGACACAAGGGACACAGAGGACTCAGTGGTCAGCCCGGTCTGCCTGGACCTCCTGTGAGTGACCTCTCATTCTTTACAACATTAAAATCTGCACACATCCCCAGCATTGACATCTTCTCCTCCTTGTAGGGACCTGGTGGAGAGAGAGGACCCGCTGGTGCCTCCGGACCTGCTGGACCCAGAGTACGTTTAACTGTTCTTTAATGAGCGGCGCTAGCATACACATTTAGCTAAATTAGTTTGCACCTTTCATCCACATGCTGAAGTTTCTATTTGGTAAATAAAAAATAGATAATTACAAATTTAGCATGAAGAAAATTTTTAAAGAGTGTAATTCTTTGACAAACTGACATTTTTGGGAGTGATTTTGAAGTCTACTTTTGCTAGTAACCACAGCAACAAAGAGAACACAGAGGGTTTACTGAGAAACTGAAAAAATGTTAAACAATGTCAAAGAAAAAACAAGCTACAATTGGTTGTAAAAACTATGTTCCTGCTGTTTTTAAAGTCTTCTTTATGTTTTTGCCACCTGCTGGCCTAAATTAGGTATTGCACCTTTTTTTCCTGCCTCATTTGGACAAAGGGGAAACAAATCAGTATAAAAATATCTGGAGTAGTGTAATCAAGATATTTTTTAGGAATAAAAAAATAATTTTTGCACTTGACAGATGTGATTGTGCATGCCTTCCATTTTTTTATTCAGTCACACAGTGTCAGTTAAAGGCTAACCTAGTAGATTGATCATTTGTTTTTTTCCTTATAGGGACCCTCTGGAAACCATGGTGCTGCTGGTAAGGATGGCATGAACGGTATGCCTGGACCAATCGGACCCCCTGGACCTCGTGGTCGCAACGGAGAGATGGGACCTGCTGTAAGTTCTGCTCCTCTTTTCAAAACGCTCCTCATCCAACGCCTGCTGTATATTTGAAATTCTAAAAATCTAAATTCTAAAATTCTAAAAATTTGTTTCAAAACAGGGTCCTCCAGGACCCCCTGGACTCCCTGGACCTCCTGGCTCTCCCGGCAGCGTATTCGACTTAGTCAGCCCGCCCATTCAGGAGAAGGCTCCCGATCCCCTCCGTGGGGGCTACCGCGCCGATGACCCCAACATGATGCGCGATCGCGACATGGAGGTAGATACCACCCTGAAGACCCTGACCCAGAAGGTCGAGAGCATCCGCAGCCCCGACGGTTCCCAGAAGAGCCCAGCCCGCATGTGCCGCGACCTGAGGATGTGCCACCCCGAGTGGAAGAGCGGTGAGTCCCGGTTTTCAGAAACAAAGCCCCGGCTAAAGATGAGCTCAGCTTGAAACTCTTTAATGGTCCTCCATCACAGGCACCTACTGGGTTGACCCCAACCAGGGCTCTTCTCTGGATGCCATCAAGGTCCACTGCAACATGGAGACTGGCGAGACTTGCGTCTACCCCTCTGAGACCAGCATCCCCATGAAGAACTGGTACCTCAGCAAGAACATCAGAGAGAAGAAGCACGTCTGGTTCAGCGAGTCCATGACCGGTGGATTCCAGGTGAGATCCTCACGAGAACCTCAGATTTCGTTCAAACTGTCCCATCAGGAAGTGACATCACGCTTTTCTTCCCTCCGTCCCGCAGTTCCAGTACGGCAGCAACGAGGCCGATCCCGAAGACGTCAACATTCAGATTTCCTTCATGCGCCTGATGTCCAACCAGGCTTCACAGAACATCACGTATCACTGCAAGAACAGCATTGCCTACATGGATTCTGCCACCGGCAACCTGAAGAAGGCTCTGCTCCTTCAGGGCTCCAACGATATCGAGATCAGAGCCGAGGGCAACAGCCGCTTCACATACAGCGTCAGCGAGGATGGCTGCACGGTAAGTTTGCTTTCCCACTTGCTCCAGAGCTTCCATTTCCATCCCATTCACGTTTCCACAGCGGTATTTGTACATATATTCACAAGTTTTTTCTGTTTTTTCTCCTCAGTCACACACTGGCACATGGGGCAAGACAGTCATCGACTATAAGACAACGAAAACAACCCGACTGCCCATCATTGACATTGCTCCTATGGATGTTGGTGCACCTGATCAGGAATTTGGCGTCGAAGTTGGCCCTGTTTGCTTCTTGTAAAAAAATGAAAGAAACATGGACATGACATTGTTGTTTTTTTTCTAGCAGTCATCTCTAAACCTCTTTTTTTTCCTCCTCCTTTGCAATCAAAACTCATTCGGCTGCCATTGGTCCACATGCTTAAAACCACTCTGCTGAAGACGGTGTTTATGTTTTTTTTTCCAATCATACGATTTTTGGGGACTGCTACTTTAACTGAACCACAAGGACACTTTAAAAGAAAAAAAATAATCTTTTGTTTCCACTGGCAACTAGAAAATAATGTATACCGGTTTAAAAATTCCCCATGGACATTGTGAAAAACAAAAAACAAAATCAATGAAAAAAGGTGACTTTTGCCATTTTCGACCACTGCAGAAGGACATTGAAAACAACAAATGATATGTACCATTTTTCTGGTGTTAAATAAATTGTAAAAAGTGTGAAGTGTCTTGTGGATCTAAATTCATCAAACAAATCAAAGACCAACAACAAAAAGCAAGACAAAGAAGCTCACCTTGCTACATGTAGATGGCTACCTCATAGTCACCCCAATTGTTTTGAATGAAAATGTTGTATTGTACACACTAAGAAAAAAACGTCTTTTGGGGAAAAATTAAAACATTTAAAGGTGCTATTACCAACTCAGTGAGGTCCAGTTATTGGTATTTGATGCTCGAACTTTCACTCTCATACTGTAATGATTGCCACTCATGCCTGCAGAACGTTGGTGCTACAAAATTGACTCGTCTTGTCTGTGCAGTGCAATTGTTTTCTTCTTAAGTGTTGTCAACAGAGGTTCTTTAAGAAAGCTGGTTGTTGCAGATGCAATGCATTTGTAGATATAAGCACTCTATTTCAGTAATATTTCCCTGCCCACGTTTTGCTGTTGATATTTTATCCGTTTCCACCCCCTGTGGAAAACTCTTCACTATGAATCCAAAAAGAACCCAACCTATCACACGTCTCCCAGTTTGTTTATGTTGTTTGTTGATGTCTTTTCGCAAAAAGTGTTTCTTAAAATATAAATTGAAGCAGACCAACTTTCATGGTTTTAAAAGAGAGATTCTGTACTTATTTTGTACATGTATAATAAATCGAGATGTTTTTAATTATTTTTGGGTGCTGAAATAAAGCATGTGAAGTGGTCTACTCCAGTGGCAGAGTTTTCACTGATCTGTTTGGCAACTGTTGGGTAAAAAGAGCTTTAATGATTCTTACTGTGTGTTGTATATTTGGGTAGCAAAGTTTTATGTTTATGTTTGGAAATCAGCTGTTTCCACAGCAGTTCTCATCGAATACAGTTCTGTTAAGCAGCAGTGAAAACAAGGCCATAAGACTTCATGTTAGCTTTTAGTTGAGCTTTCTGCACACACACAACTTGACTCAAGCGCTTTCAAGTTTCAAAAACAGTCAATGAATTTTATTTGAGATCTTAGCTTATCTTTAGGAGAGGACCTGCTCGGTTATTGTCTGTATTGGACCCTCATAAACATGTTCAGGCTCACAGGGAGGCCGGTGTTTATCCCAGTGGTCAGTGGGTGAAAGGACGAGTAAACCTTGGATAGATCGCCGGTTCATCAGGGGGTCAACCAGGAGGCAGACAGACCTGAGATCGGTCAAGTTTTTGGACCGTGAGAAGAAACAGGAGCACCTGAACAAACCTCAACGTATGCTCGGGAGAACAGGAACGGTCAACCCAGGATCCAAAACTTTGGCCCACTTTCTAACCACGACACCTCCAAACAACCCTTCTGAATTTAAAAAAAATACCCAGGTGACCTCTGGTGGAAATCTGGTGCAACAGCACCATCATTCCACAAAAGCTGAAATAAAGTCACCTTTTATTATTACCCACCAGTAAAGGATGTTTTTGACCGTGTGTCTGTGTCTCATGGATGGATTTGAATGAAACTTGCATTAGGTACGTCTACATCTGATTATCATTTATCAAACTGATTCAAAATATTTGGCCGCCAACTGATTTTAAAAAACAGAAAAATGGCAACAATTTAGGTTATTTTTATAGATACCGATTTCAAATTTGCTGTGGTAGTAGCTGAGACTGACTCCCAACTCATTCTGAGTGCTAACAGATTACTCAAGAATTGTGTTGAATCAGTCATTTTTAAAGCAATTTTTGTGTGGTAGTAGCTGAAAATCATTCAAAACAAATACTCCAGGTGTGTGGGGTCTTTGTATAAATCTTTAAAACCATATTTTATAACTGATAATTTGAAAAGTATGACTTTAACAAGCAAATGTCTGCCCCACTGTCCAAAAGTCTCTGTGTTAAATAGGGTCAAATAGAAAAACAAAAATCAGAGATACTGCACACTATTCACTTATTTATTTCAAAGAAATCAAAAGAATAATAAAACACACTTGCCTCACTGCAAAAATAGAAGCAAAAAGAACACTCAGTGCATCAAAAACACTTGATCCATTGTTTTACTTCCTGTAAACACAAAGAACACAAGAATCATGAAAAATGTTGAAAAGTTTGAAGTCAGTGCTTTTTTTTATTACCTTGGCAAAGTGTCGCTGTAGGGATCCCTGTGAGGAGAGAGGAAAAATTAAATTATTTTTAAAAACATCTGACAGAAAAACTGAATCAAAACTGAAAGTTTAATAATCAATATTGACTAAATCTAAGGAGGACCGAAACTGACATAATTAAAAATAAAAGCAGAAAAATGGACCAATAAATAAATAAATACACTTAAAACGTATCAATTAAATAAAATAGGAGATGTTTTGGTCATGTTTTGTAATTTAATTGACCTTCATATTAATTTCCTAGCTTAGTTCCAACAAATATTAGCACTTAATTAAAATTGTATTGTTTTTAAAAATATATATATTTTTTGTTTTTCATTTTAACTTGTAGATCAATTTATGTTCCTTAAATTCTTTTACTTGTGCAATCTGCACATGGATCCTGCTCCTTTGTGTCTTTTGACCATTGGAGGAGCTGACACAAGAAGAACTGCCCACCTTATTTGAATAATGAAGCAGAAATGCATAAGGCAAAGTAAAAATAGGAGACAAAAAATTTTAAAAACAACACTTGAAAATAAAGAGACTTGTGGGAAAAAAAAACCAATAAAAAAACGTAATAAAAGTTTTTAAATACAAAATGCATCTACAAGTAAAAGGAAAAAGAAAAACTACATACATATAAAACAGCAAAATGTAAATTATTTGCTAAAACATATAATTTGTTGGAACTAAGTTGAAAAAGTAAATATGAAGGTCTATTAAATTATAAAACAAGAGGTAAAGTTCTCCTTTTTTTAATATTTATTGGTGCATTTTAAGTGCATTTATCTATTTATTGGACCATTTGAATATTTCTGCTTTTATTTTTAATTATGTCAGTTTCGGTCCTCCATAAAAACCTGCAAAAACGTGTAAATAAAACAATATTAGGAATATTAATGAAGGAAAAAAGCTATTAACTATGATGTTTGTTGATTGAAAAGTCAATAAAATGCATTAATCATAAGAATTCAGAAACACTCATTACAATATTTGTTTATTTTGGTTAAAATTAGGCTTCTAATTAACCAATTCTCTTCATCTAAAATGTATTTTGATCATATGTTAAATGATTTAAAAGAAAAACGCGCAGCATTTCCAGTTTTTTCAATTAAAAAAAACAAAATGTTTTGCTTGTAACCCAGTAAAACGCATCAACAGATCCAAACTCTGTAGGACTCGGTTCTTACTGTTGGGCCATGATGAGGGGGATGCTGTCGGACTGCAGCGGCGAGGCCCGTTCTCCGGTTCGGCTGTTGAACATGGGCAGCGTGGACAGAGGCGGTGGGACCCCACGATTGGCTGCCATACCCCTCAGCTCTTCTGCGTTCCCCTGGATGGTGTGGTGGTGGTACAGCTGGATGCTGCCGTGAACGAAGCGTCGCGTTTAATTAGGAATAGTTCACTGAGGCATAAATGTTTAAACGGACATTTTACTCACTTGTTAGTTCTTGCGTCTCTTTTTGCGCTGAAAGAACAAACAGTGTATTTCATTGTTTACTGTCAGGTATTATTGGAAACATCAGAGTCATGGCAAACAGTTCTGATCAGATCTGATACGTACACGCCCTCTCTCCGGCCAAACATGATGTAGGCCAGCAGCAGACACAGAACGATGGCGAGGATCAGCGGCACGATCACCGTCACCAGGTAGTCCGGGAAAAAGTCTCGGCTCGGAGGGGACTCTGGAGGGTTAAAGTCACCTCCAGTCTCTAAAACCCCAGAACCCATGGTGGGAGCAGGAGGTTCTGGTTCCTGCTTCGTCAGGTCAAACTGCAGGGAGAGACATTTCAGAACAATTGCTTTATTTCTGTCTCCTTATCATTTATTTTATGTCTTTGGTTCTTTTTGTCTTATTATGCTTCTGTTTGTGTTTATTTTTTGTCTCCTTGTACATCAGTTTTGTCTTATTATGTCTTCTTATAATTTTTTGTGTCTTTATAGACTGCGTCTTTCTTCTATTTTATGTATGTTTATTTGTCTTTTTGCACCATTTTTCACATCTTTTTGTCTTTCAAGTCTCCTTTTGCACCCTTCTTCTTTTTTTGTTTTAATATCTTCCTGCTTCCTCTGTCTGTTCTTCTGCTTCTTGTGTCTCTTCTTTATATATTTCAGCTAACAGTTCAACTATTATTCAACTTACATGTTTTGTAAATTTCTCAAAAGTCACTCAGCATTCAGGCTGTCATTTTGCAGAAAAAAAACATTAATTCTAGTTCTTATTATTGGTGATTGAAAATGTCTCACCAGCTCCGTCTTGCACCAGGTGATGCAGTTGCTGGGAATCTCGCAGGAGCTGCAGTCTCCGCTCGTCTTCCCTCCGGACGCTGCAGCACACTCCCTCTGGTGCTCCGGTTTCCACACGCGCTGCAGACACTTTGAGAAGAACTTCTCCGACCCCACCTTCACGTACACGCTGACACAAATCAGATTGTTCAGAAACACACACTTCACATCAGAGTCTCGTTTCTGCACAGATGCTCACCCTTCGTAGTGTCCCGCGAGAGGCAGGGGAACTCTGCCACCTCGATCCAGGGCATTTGTGATGTTGACGATTTCCAAACTGTCTGTCTTCCAAAAATACTTCAAATCCTGCTTGATCTCATCCTGAACAGAAGAGGGCAGCACCTTCTCAACCTCCCTCAACTTGAGGAAGAACTCAGCTTGATAGGGCAGCATCCTCTCTGTGAGACATCAGTGACAAACCATTTTCCTTTTGCTCTATTTCAATTGTCTGTACAATCACTCGTTCACACGTACCCGGAACCACTTTGATCACAAGAATCTGTCTGGCTGTATCGTAGCTGCGTTTGTTGATTGCATAAATCTGTCAAAGAAACAAAAAAATCAAGTTCACTCCCATATACTATGTCTCTTTTGGGATTTTATTCTTATTTCGTTTTTAGCTTCAGATGTGAAGTTTGTTTCAGGAATGCTGATTTAACACTTTTAGCACTTAAATAAAACAAGGTGTTATCTGTTGTGATGTTTTGAACCCTGAGTAGAACCTAAAATATCAGATGTTATTCAGATATTAATACATTTTGTTTGATTTAATTTAAAGAAACACTTTTTTTTTTTAAAGTTGGCTCAAAATAGCTGCTGAAGACGAATCCAAGGTCGTTCCAGACGTTTAGTGAAGTTAGTGCAAAGAATAAAAACTCAGACCTCGATTGTAGTTTTTCCTGGAGATGTCGGGGTGCCGTACAGGAAGCCGTCATCTAAGTGGTGTCTTTGGATGAAGCGCAGCCACTCTGGGAGGTCTGGGAAACCCTGCTTGTTGCACTTAAAAGTCATGGGATCGTTGTAGAAGTGTCCAGCTTTACAAGACAAGTGAAGACAAACAGAATGAAAACATTTTTCCTAAAAAAATAAAATTAAATAAAATCCACATAA
Organism: Cynodonichthys magdalenae; assembly: GCA_031762555.1. NCBI lineage: Eukaryota > Metazoa > Chordata > Actinopteri > Cyprinodontiformes > Rivulidae > Cynodonichthys > Cynodonichthys magdalenae. The sequence continues at coordinate 16,043,690 of JARVJO010000125.1, read as the reverse complement.
ACCAAACTCACCATAGAGTTGTGCCAAAGTTTCAAAGTCATTCTGGAAAGTCTCTCTCAGCAGCTCGTAGGTAAAAAACCTCCCAACAGGAATGGTAACTTTGACCTCTGTATTGGCCCCAAACAAGCTGCCAGCAATAACTGAACAGAGTTCAAACAAAAAGCTGAAAACATTAAAATAAGGTTGTCGAAATCTTTCGTAAACATGAACAAATTCAGTCCACCTTATGTCGTAACAGAGTCAGTTTGGGTCAGAGACATTTAGAGGTATAGACTGATCCAAATGGTTCAGTGTCGGAACTAAAACATACAGAGCCGTCTGTGTTTAATGTTAAACTTGCCTGTTAGGAAGATGAACCAGCTCCTGAAGTCTGCCATCTTGTTTTGGTTTGTGACTGACCGAACCAGCTGGAGAGGGTCGCAGTAAAACACATGTCAGAGTTATTTTTAAAAACCACTGAGGAGGGGGGTGTCTGAGAACTGAGAGGTGTCTCGGTCTTTGTTGTGTTTATTTTTCTGCTTCTGTTCTGTAAATCACTTTTTGAACATGTTCAATGATCTCTATGATTTTTATGTCTCAACTTATGTTCAGTGTTTGTCACGGATTTAATATTTTAATTATAGTAACTTTAGTGTTTTAGATTATCTGGTTTTGGCTCTTTTCTTTCTTTCACGTGATAAAGCTTATTGTATGAAGCCAGCTCAGCACTTTACTCTTTTAAAAAACCTTTTAACTGTAAGATTTTGTTGCCTTTAGCTGTTTAGCTAATCTTCTGCTACTTTTACATTGTCTTTTGCTTCATTTATATTCTAACCAGATTTTTACTATTTCAGATAATATTTTGAGCTGTTTGGAGCTTTTAAATACCCTTTCACCTTTTGAACTGTCCTTAGCTTTTAGCTAGCATTTTGTTACTTCTAGCTTTTAGCTAGCCTTTTCCTACTATAAAATCTTAGCTAACCTTTTTAATGTTTAGCTATAAGCTAACATTACATTAATTCTAACCTTTTAGTTAGCATTTTTCTTAAGCTTTAGCATTTTGCTAATTTAGCTTTTTACTACTTTTAGCTATTTTTAAATTAGCTTTTAGGTATCCTTTCACCACTTTTAGCTTGTATTTCGCTGTTGTTACCAGTCAATAGGTGTCTTTTGTGTCTTCACTTTTGAATCAAGTGTTTTTTCTGTTAGCAAAATACCTCCTGAACCACTGGAGGGAAAATACTCAGAAGTATACTGAAAGTAATCTTATTACAAATAAATCAGTCTGTGTGAAAATTTACTTTCAGTACTATACTTAAGTTTATCTTGGTCAAAGGTTTAATCATAAGTAGTATACTTAGACTTTTAGTATATTTTAACATAATCCAAGTATAGTGTAAGATAATTTGGTTAAGTATATCTCAGATGAGTACCTAAAAAGTAAACGGGAAGTATACTCTTTTGTTTTTTAATTTAAAATTAGTATTCTTAAAGGATACTTCCCAGATAGCAAACAGACTCCAGACCGGATCCGATCTGGATGTAGCATAGGGTTTGGAATGAGTCCGCAAAATGGACCCTGATCGTAGTCCACTTGCACAGCGGAACGGGTCCGGAACGGATGATGATAACGCATCTGGATCAGATCTGGTCCGGACCCTATCCGGATCCGTTCATAACTCACATCATCCGGCCCGGACCCTATCCGGATTCGTTCATAACTCACATCATCCGGCCCGGATCCGATTTGGATCCGTTCATAATGCACATCATCTGGC
>JARVJO010000125.1:16019800-16039036 GCA_031762555.1 Cynodonichthys magdalenae | reverse complement strand
TTCACGCGCATGTCATTTATTACGGCGGACCTGGCGGCTTGAGGGCGGATCCGCCCCTGAGTCTACTGCTATCTGGGTTACTTTTTGGAATGGGTTGCCTTTTGCCTTTGTAACCAGTCAATGTCTTCACTTTAAAATCAACTGTTTGTGTCAACTGTTTTTTTTCCTGTTAACAAAATATCACATGAACAACTGGAGGGATTTTTTTTTTATTTCAGGAAGCTGAGCATTCCAAAATTTAAATTATTAAAAGGCAAAGCTGATTAAGTCAGCATGTAAATATTTCTCCTGAGTTGTTCCTCTGTGTTATCAGTGCTCTAATAAAATAAAATAAAATAGAAGCAAACCGAGTCTGTGTGTGCAGGTTCAGAACTTTAAAATATTTTTCTCCTGTCAGTGTTGATTTTAAATGTCTGTGATGCAGATTGCAGGAAGCAAAAAGTTGCCTCCGTGACGTCACGGCGGAATCCCCGGGTCCTAAAGCCCGTCTAATCGTTGGACAACTTGAAATGCTCACAGGTTTGACGAAAAGCAGTAAATCCTAGCAGAATAATTAGTTTATTTAGTGTTTTTGTTTTATTTCTACCTGTTTAACATTTAAATAATGACTTTAATTAAGTTTTAAAGTCATCTGACTTTAAAACAAATATTTCAAGACTAAAAAGTCCTATTTATAACTTCCAAACTAACTTTACAAAATGGCAAAATCCCATAAAAATGACTTTGTATCTTATCAATATAATTTTAAAAGTCACATTCTGCTACTATGTGACATTTTAAAAAGAAATCATTGTGCTTTTATCCCACGCCTCCGTCAGGGAATTCCCCGGGCTCTAGGACCCGGGGCCGCCCTCCTCCATGCAGCAGCAGGAGTCTGCCGCTACAAGAGGACCAGAAATCTGCAGCTCTCCCAGAATGAAGAGATCAAAATGATGCTGCTGTCTCCAAACAGGGATTAAACTATCTGCCGTCAGTCAATGGTAAATCCTTCTCTCGTCTCTGTTCTGTTTTTATGTGCAGATTTCTTTCGAATGGCTCGTGCACGCATCCAGGAAGGTTAGGGTTTTATTTTGCATTTGCTGCAGAAAAGCGAGCCGCTGACAGATGCATCGTGCTCACAGTGACTTTCTGTGAGAACTGCAGCGGATGCAGCGCAGGCCTTTGATGCGATCCGTTGTTTTTGTTTCTCACCCTCTGCCGGTCTAGTCTGGATCTGGTTCTGGGCGCCCCCTCCTCCCTCCCGTCGTCCTCCTCCTCTTCCTCTTCCTCCGGTGCCGGGTGGGTGAAACGCGGATTTAGGGGGGGAAACGGGAAGACATGCCGTCGCTGAGCATCCACTGACTGCCCATCATGATGAAGACCGAATCCACATCATCATCGTCAACCTCCAAGAGCACCACGCTCCGGAGCCCATCCCCGCACAGGAACGCCTACGAGGCGGGGATGCAGGCCCTGAAGCCCGTCAAAGACAGCGCGGCCAACGGGGACGTGCAGGAGGGTCCCCGGGGGCGCAGGTACGGCTCCAACGTGCACCGCATTAAGAACATGTTCCAGCAGATGCAGACCCCCGCCGCGGGCGACGCGGAGGGAGGGGAGGACGCCGGCGTGAAGAACGCGGAGAAATCCGTGCGCCTGTCCCTCCCCAGAGCCGGCAGCCTGAACGAGAACGTGGACCACAGCGCGCTCCTGAAGCTCGGTTCCTCCGTGTCCGAGCGCGTCGGCAAATTCGACCCCAAGTCCGAGAACGGGCACCAGCGGGCCTCCTCGCCCAGCTACTCCAAGCTGCAGGAGACCCGCCGCATCTTCGAGCAGCAGCAGCAGCAGGAGAAGCTGGCCACCACCAGGGTCCTCCTGAAGACCGAGAAGGTACCGGGCTTCCAGGATGGCAGGCTGGACATGGTGTCTCGCTTCAACGGCAGCACGGAGTCTCTGGACAGCCTGGACACCAGTGAAGCGGTGTCCCCCACGGTCAGCCAGCTTAGCGCGGTGTTCGAGAGGGCTGCCGAGCTCCGGAACAACCTCCATCGCCTCTCCTCAACTCCTCCGCTCCCCTCCAGGGGGGTCAGCACCAAGGTGGGGGTGTTGAACTCAAAGATAATCACCAAGAGGGTCAGCGCTTTCGCATCGAGCAACCAAGAAGAGGAGATAAGCAATCAGAAGGGCCAGGAGATGCCTCCAAGGGGCCATAGGGGACGGGTGACCCCCTCATCTGAGAGCCTCAATGGGGGTCAGGGTGTTGATCCAACTGCCGGACTCTCATGTCACGAAGAAGAGCCAAATGACCACAGAAGAAAAACTGTCTCGGACGCTGGCGTTGAGGCTAAAACAGGAGTGGATTCTGAGGAGCAATCAGGGGTCAAGGACCCCAACAGCACAACAGAGAACCTGGAGGACAGAGAACTTACCACTGACACCCGAAGCTCTCCCAAAACCGAGGAGACACTCAGGCAGGAGGGGGATGCTGCTGAGGAGGAGGAGGACAGGACTCTGGACACATCTGTGGACATCAGCACCTACAGTGCGGCGGGGGACGACTACGGAGACAACCAGAAGCTGGAGGAGGACTACGAGGAGCAGTACGAGCCCGAGTCCAGCTGCGTGGAGATTCCTGGGCTGGGTGTGGAAGAGGACCCCCCTCCTGCGAGGAAGATCCGCTTCAGCACAGAGCCCATCAAGGTGAGGGGACAGGCACAACACCCAGGGGGGGATCTAAGGGGTTGGCAGAAATTCCTGGAAGTTTGTGTGAATTCAGGGCCAGTCCTGGCAAATGTGGCGCCCAAGGCAAGATTTCAGGTGGTTCCTCTTGTGCGATTTTCTAAATCTCACTGCCAAATTTACATACATTCACACACCAAATTAAAAAAGTTTGGTCCTGTATTAGTTTGTATCTTTAGAAACCAGGATGTCCAATTAAAATAATTAACAATACAATACATTTGACACAGAATACCAGAAGTCAACCTGTTCATGTCAATCAGCAGCTGTGGAATGAAGTAGTTCTAGGGGGGTCCAGAGGTATACTAAAAGGTCAACTCAAAACTGTGCATTTTCCAGTCATTAGAAGAGCATTTTATTAAATTATTGGGATTATTAAAACACTGACAGTAGAACACTGAAAACCAGACTTTAACTTGAACTTTATCTGAGATCAGAACTGAAACTTTCATTATCCTTATATTGTTTTGTATTTACACACTGAGCTCCAGTAGCTAGTCTTCACCGCATCATATGAAACTTTTATCATGAAATATCCTCTGCATCATACAACACCTCATGTTGGACCAAAGCAGCTGAGAAACTCACAGAACAAGTTACCTTCATAAACCTGAGGAACCAGTGATTATTCAGCTATACTCTGATAAAAAGTTATAAAATATTATATTTTGTTTCCCATTTGTGGCCCTCACTTAATATTTGCCTGTACTGGCTATGTCACAGGCCAGTCATGTGGGAATTAATAATTAATAAAATAATAATTAATTTCGAATCACTGAAAGTTGGCTCTTATTTGAAGTTTTAAATTTAGTTGCCTTTTTATGGTTCCACTGATATTCTGAGTTCCAACACTTGGATTTGCTGAGGAATGAAGTGTTTTGGCTGTGAGAGAAAAACAGAGGAAGTGAGGAAGAAAAAAAAAACGACTGTGATCTCTTTCTGGAGCAGCGAGATGAGAAAATCGGACAGACGAGGAGGAGGAAGAGCTGATTCAAAGCGTCTCTCTGTGTTTGGTGGTGGTGTAATGATCTGGAGAGGAGCATCAGCCTTAACGCTCCGCCTCGGGCTGCGAGACGGGTCGAGGCTCTGCCAGCCGATGCTGAACGTCACACACATTCCCTCTCACGGAGCAATCGTTTCATCTCGGTGACCGGGCTCTCCTGCCCCTCGTTGGGCCCACTTAAGTCACAGGCTGCTGTTATTTTCTCATGACTGGACATCCTCCAGCAGCGCCAAGTTTACTCTGACTTCAGATTAGAGCTGCACGATATATCCTTTTTTAGCATTGACATCTCAATAAACGTGTGTAATAGTCACGTTGCAGGTCCTGCTGTGTAGGAGGCAAATTAAATCTATGTGTTATTTAGGGACTAAACCACTAAACCAGGATGGGCCGCTTAAATGATGGGGGGGGGGCATTATTTTTTTAATGACACTACCAGAGGGCCACCCAAATGTAATACTGTAAAAACATATATGTAATATGTATAAATATACAGTATACATGTTTATTAAATCAACATACAGTGCAGCAACTTAACATATTTATTACTCAAATGCATGTATAACAGTTGTACTCTCATCTAATAAATATGAAAACGAAACGTTTGAAGTAAACAATAAAGTAAACACTTACTTTAGTGACAGTGGTAGGCACAGTTCAGCTGATGCGCTAATCAACTAATAGCGGAACAGGCTTCTCATTTAGAGGATTAGCGTTTTTGCTAACTTTGGAAACCGTTAGCAGCTGGGTACATTCTGCTAATGTAGGTAAAACCACAAAAAATTACGAGTTTAAAGGTTCTATTTTTAGGCCATTTATCCCAAATTAAATAAAAACTATCCCCTCTTACAAGCGTGTCATGCACCGTGTGTGTAACTTGCAGCATCTTTAGCAACTAAACTCCTAACTAAGAGCATCAAAAATAAATAAAATAATATTTAACAATATTTAAATAACAATTACTAAAATTGAATTTACATAAAATGTCAGAGAAATTATTTGCTGTTTGATCAACTTCAAACAGTATGTATAAAAATACACATTTAATCTAGGAACGCTTTTATTCTGATGGGATAAACTAAAAGTATGACAAGTTACCCAGAGCTAAAACCGGTTTTGATTGGCTGATTTGCCACAGATGATCCCGCCCACCTTCAAATTTAAACCAATGGAAAACTAACAACAGAGGTTTGAGTCAGTCTTCAACTGGAAGGAGATGAAGCCTAACAGTTAGTGTTAGCTTTCACTAATGTTTTTAGTTGTTTAGTAGTTTAGTGTTAGCAGAGCTAAGATTATTTAGCGGATTAGCGAACCTAACTTTTTGGTTAGCTGTGCCCACCACTGTTTAGCAAACTGAAGTGCAATGGCCAAGACACCTTGAGGTATTCCTGGGTGGTTCTGGTAAAAGGTCCCTATTGTTTACAAACTTGCAACTTCAGTGAACTTCTCATATTTAGCTTTGTGCAACGTGCTGTAGTGACGATTTATATTAACATCTTCATGGCAGACAGCATCTCTAAGCAGACTAAACTCACAGGTTTGCCTTGAAATTCTGTGAACAGATAGTCTACCTCCCATTTAACCTGAAATGTGAGTTTATGTCAATTTTCTTTTTTCCTCCGTTCTTAGCCACGGCTAATTGTCTGGTGTCTGCATTGGAGGTGTTATGTGGTTACAACCAATTCAGTGCCACTGAGACACTTTTATACAGTTTGACAATTTTATAAATTAATCTAAGAGCTGCTTTTAGTGTTTTTTTTTAGTTATAAAACTGGCATGGGGCGGGGCTTCGTTGGCGTGCCGGATGGAAGTCTCCTGCTGGCTGGATGTGGCTCGCGGGCCACCAGTTGTCCATCCCTGCACTAAACCAAAAGTCATCTCACTAAATGGTCACCTGTTACGGCTATTTTGATGGGTTGCCAGCAGGAGTGAGCGGCTTCTTGTCAAAAAAGCTAAAACTTTCGTTTTGTTGTGGAACTTCTGGGACAATAATGACAAGGTTTTTCTGAGAAGTGTCATCGGTGAATTCTTGAGCTGGGGAGGAAGAACGACAGAAACGAGCAAGATGAGCAAATTCACAGAAAACTGCAGGAATAGAGCTAAAACATGGTTATCACAAATGCAAATATTAAAGCGTGACAGAAACAGAAACAAAGATAAACTCAGAGGCAACACATTTGCTGGTAAAACACAATTCATGGTTGCACATGATAGAAGCAAACATACTCAAAGATAACATGAATAACTCTCAAATACAGAAAAACATACTTGAAATATGCTCTAAAAAGAGGAAAGATTGCTGCAGGTTCATTATCAACAAGATAGCAACAGAACTTAAAGTGTTATTCAAGTCATCTGTTAAAAAAACGCCTGTATTTTTTCATATAGCAATGTATATCGCAAGGTTAGAAAAAAATTGCAACGTGAAAGTCTCCCTCTGAGGCCTTGCATACTGTATCAGTGTGGCCTTTGTTATGAAGATTGATGCAAGGGTAGACGGGAGGAGAGAAGTAAGGGGGGGTACGGCAAGGTCAAATGGGAGGGGCAGCTCAAATGTCATGCCGTTGCGGTCTTCTAAACAGGAAGTGCCAGTTTTAAAGCTTTTTTTCCTCCTCGTTTCAAGTCCCCATGTCGCTGACAGTGGTCTGTCTTTGTCCTCACAAACAAAATGCTTCGGTTCACACCAGGCTCTCTCTCTCTCACTCCTTTTGTCCCGTTTTGCTCCCTGTCAACCCCACTATTAAAAATAGCATCACTCTCATGGTCTTCTGACGGCCGCCTCCTCGCAGTTAGCTGCCTCTCATGTCTTATTTATCTGCTTCAGCTTCTCTGTTTCGCTCTGTGTCAAAAATAATTTCTTAGACATCACCCTAAAGCAAGTAGGGTTTTTTAATCATGTTGTTTTATGAGAAGAGCTTTCCGGTTTATAAAACGAGTGTCTCTAATCTCCAACGCAGAAATAATCAGATTTATTTTTTATGCACCAAAATCACCTTGCTCACTCATCACCTACTTGCCTCCCCTTGCACTTTATTTTCTGCCTTTGTCGCTGCATGCTTAGTCTTTGTTCCTGGTTTCTGCTGCCTACACAGTTTTTTAAAGCCTGTTCAAAGAGGCTATATATTTATTATTTTTCTTTCATGCTGTTAACACAAAGAAGAAAACGTTTGTTGTATTAAAATTTAAGGCATAGAATAAAGGAGTTCATCTAATAAGATTAGCTGTTTTGGTCAAACTTTGACAATCACACCATGCACACACACAATCTTGTGATATCATAAGATCCTATGCATGGATTATGTGTTGTGAATGACTCTCAGCTACTACCACACCAAATTTGAACTCAACATCTGTAAAACTAACTGAATTACAGCCTTTTTTGTGTTTGCTAATGTTGATTAGCTGTGGTGACCACCTTGAATTGTATTGGCTCCAAACATTAATCAGGTATAGATGGACATCCAGTGATTACTTTCAGAAAGTTTCATCAACCTCCATCCAGTAGTTCATGAGATATTTTGCTAACAGACAATTATGGATGACGCCGCCAGTTAATGGTAAATTTTTAAGTAGCAATTGCACACAAGGACTAGCATTTGTATTATTTGTTCTGCATGACTTTCAGCTACAATTACAATCGATTTTAGCAAAATATTTGCAAAATTTATCAAATTGTAAGCATTTTTAAGCTTGCTAAGGTCAGTTGCATGTGGCAGCCATATTGAATTTGGTTGGCTCCAAAGGTTTATCAGCTGTAAAGGTCCATCCTTTGATTATTTCCTGAAAGTTTCATTAAAGTCCATCCAGTGGTTCTTTAGACATTTTGCTAACAGACAGATAACAATGTTGTTAGTGATTAGTCTTGCCTACTGCCACCTTAAATTTTAGATCAACATCTGTAAAACTGACTGATGTATATCCATTTTTGTGATTTTGAAGGTCAGGCTGCTCTGCTAGAGCCACAAACTGAAAAATACACAAACACCTAAAAGCAACTTTAGGGTCACTTGTGGTGACACAGGTCAGCAGGTGAGGAATAAATTCATCACCATATGTTACCGTATCCTTAACTGGTGTGTTACTTTGGACTCAGTGACCCTGCAGAGCGTTACGCACAGCCAGGAGGGGTGGGAGATCAGACAGATTATCAACAAGGTCATGCTGTCCCACTTCTCAGTCCTGCAGCAGTGTGTGGTGGGGATGCAATTGTGCAGTTGCACCCACTCGCTTACGTTACTGCGACGAGCCACGTTATGCAACGACTCGCTCAGGATGAAGTCTGAGTGCTGCTCAGGCTCATCAAAGCCGTCAGAAATGCAGACGTTGGTTAGAGTCACATGTGACTGGACTGTCTGGATATTCACCGTCAGCTTCTTGAAGTGTTTGTCTCTGCAGTTATAATTAGATATATGGGATTTGCCACAAAAAAATTAAATTTGATTCAGTCGTATGTTTTGTTGGAAATAAAACAACTAAATGGAGCTTAAAGGAAACTGTCACGTTTGCATTTGGTTCATGATGGCGACCACAAACAATGAGTTAACCATGTGGCAGTAGCTGTTGTTTACAACACATTTTTTACGTGACTTTGTTAAAAACTTTGTCAATAAATGGGAAATATCATGCAAAATCCAATTTTTTAACCTTTAAATGCATTTTGTTGTGTACTTGGAGACTTAAGGAGTGCAGAAAATCTGAATGTAGTCTCTCCTGGTGCTGCATAGACATCTTTATATTCTGTTTGGGTTAGGCTTTTAGGTAGGATTCTGGAAGAGGGAGTTGACACTTTAACGACCCCCTTACTCCCCTCTAGCTAAATGCCTGGTCTGGGTCATGTTTTTCAGTCCGTTCAGTTTTCTCCATTCCCTTTTCTGAACAATAATGTCACAGTATTTGCTACGAAAATTAGGGATGCACGATACATTGACACATCGGGATCGGCCGATATTGGTCATTTTTTAGAATATTGGTCTGATAAGTAAAACTGGGCCGATATTAACGTCCAGTTTTGATTTTCCACTTTTTAGCTTTGTGTTTCTGTTTTTGGAGGGGAAATGGTTGGTCGAGTGGTATCTGTTTGATCACAATAGTGTTAGTGACGCTGCGCAGCCAGGAATAAGTGAAGTGCCATGTCGGCGGTATGGTCATTTTTTACGGTATTGAAAAAAGACACAAGTGTGTTTGTACGTATATGTATGTAAATAATTTGTGTGTTTGTGTAATATCGGTAAATATCAATTATTGGCCATAATTGCAATAATTATATCGGATATCAATATCAGCTAAAATTGGTGCATCCCTAACGGAAATTAAAAATAAGGTCATGGACAATCTGCGGGTCTGCAGGTTCGTCGTCTTCATTCTCCTCTGGCTCTCGGTCAGACTCTGGCTCTGGCTGGATGAACAAGTCTTCTGTTGTTGACATCTTTTAACTCATTTGTAAATAAAAAGTTTCTATATAATTGTACCTCTACTATCAAACTACAAAAATGGGCAAAGGGGTTTGAAAATTAAGGATTTAAAAACACATGTCCCCTTTAACTGTTGGCATCAACCCTCATCTGACTGTTAGCAAAACATCTAATGGGCCACTGGACGGATTCTACTGAAACTTGCAAAAACTTGGACGTACATCTCCAGTGTTTGGAGTCAGTTCAATTCAATATGGCTGCCACAGCCAACGAATCTAAAGAAAAAAAAAACAAAAATGGTTACAGCTCAGTCAGTTCCAAAGGTTTTGAGCTAAAACCTGATGTGGTAGTAGCACAGTGGATGCAGTCTGATGTTAGCCCTTCATGGCTGACCTTATTCTCGTGCTGTCGTGCCTCTCCTCGGGGTCAGAGTTAAGCCCAAACATGACTGTTGGCCAAAAAAAAAAAAAAAAAAACACAGGCTTTTAGTTCCTCGCAACTGTTTCTCCAAACCCCTGATATCCAATTTATTGGCAGAGAAAGATTGAGCCAACGTGACGGCAGCTGAGGCCTCATCCTCATTTTCTGTTTGCATGTCGAGCGTCAAGAACCGGGATCAGCCTCCGCTTACAGGAGGATTTGGAAACAATTATCTGGCACTTGTTTAACCTGTGGGGAAGCAGTTAATGGTGCTGCTGTAAAACTGCTGACAGGTAGAAGGACAGGTTCTTAACTCTGACAGCTAATGTAACCTTTCCGTGCTTTTTGACTCATTAATAATGAACTGATTTCAGAGAATTGAGAGAGAAGCAGCACTCTATTACTCTATTACTTATTTAATTTGCTTCAGCTTTGATGCATGTAAATGCAGTATTGCTGAAATTACAACAAAGGCGGAGCCAGTGGGGTGGCCAGGGTGGCACCTGATTGGCCACCTCAGGTGTCACCCCAAATAATTAAAAAGTGGGTGAGGATCTTGGATTTTATTTTATTTTTCAAGATAGTTTTCAGCTACTTATACACTAATCTTCAAGATGGCTGAATAATTAGTTGTGACTAACATTCAGTGCTTTTTTAAAATCACTTTTAGCTATGATCACAGACGATTTTAGCTCAATATTTTTTTAAAAAGCCGATTTAAATTTGCAATTGACTGTGGCAGCCATCTTGAATGTTCAGAGTGCTTTTCATTATGTATGTATGTATGTGCCCCCCTCAAAATAAAACACCTTGGCCACCCCTTGCAAAAAAGTTTAGCTCCACCCCTGAGTTGCAATAGCAGTAACCTATATTTTCCTCATGTGATTATTTTACTTTTGTCAACACAAAACTGTTTAAGTACATTTCAGCCATTTTCCTCCAGTTAGGGCAGTAAGGGATCTTCTGATTGGCTGATCTATTCTTAGAATGCAGCTCGACGGATTTGAAACCATTTGCGATATCGATTTATGATGACATTTTTATATATTGTGCAGCCTTATAATTTGAGATTTAGCTAATTTAGAGCAGAGAGGTAAAATTGTATTGTCTAAATCCAAATATAGATCTGTTTTAGGGAAAGAAACCTGTAGCTTTGGGCTCTGAGGATGGATGGATGGATGGATGGTGGCGGTTACAGCCTCATCAGTTAACACCAGCGTGTCACTCCGTCACAGCCTGAGGGTCAGAATGATGGAGCCACGCTGGAGCAACACATTCATTTGAATTCTATGTCACCGTTTTCAGGCCAAACGCAATGTAAAATGTCACTTTCTGCCCTCTTTTGATATTCGTTAGAGCCTTGAGTGTGCTCCTTAAAGTCACAGCCTGTTAGCTGGTGGCTCCACAGAGCCTTTATAGGACATCCCAGGCAGAGGGACGGAGGAAGGGAGTTTCCTGGCCATCTGTTAGCTTCTCTGACCTACTATCTGCCACAACTGGAACAGCGTCCTTCTCCAGTCCTGCCCACCCCTCCCCTTCCAGCTCCGCCGCCTAGCCTTTAATCCCAATGTTTATCGCCCAAAGGCATCCACCTTTCCGCTGGAGGAGGTGATCTACCCCTTATTACATCAGACTGTCTGCCCCGTGTGGGCTCTCTGTCTAAAAGGAGAAAGAAAATCCTCCTCCCAGCCCTGGAAGTGAAAGTGTTAATTTGTGTCGGTAGAAGCACAGCGGCGCGGCTCTGCCTGTTTCCAGTGCCACGTTGTCACGCTGCGCGGCCTCCCCGTTCTCCGGCTCCTCCGTTAAAATCAGGCCAACGTCAGCCACCAGCTGTGGCCTGTTGAGCTTTAAAGTCAAGAAGGGAAGTGGTGCCACGTGAGCCGCGCAGCTCCGTTATTGTTTCATGCTCTGCCTGCTTATTATGGAAACAGTGTGTTTTATTTGTGTGGCTTTAATCCACGTTCTGTTAATCCCTGGAAATACAAAGGTAACCTAAATCAAACCCATTAGACTTCAGTGCTGCTCCCATGCTGTCGTGAACAGAGGGGATCTGCTTCTCCACGATTCCTTTAACTCTAAGTGAACTGCACCCGTTATTAATTAGCATTTACATTTTGTCAATTGCTTTTTTTTATTAGAAAAAAAGCAAACCCTTATTTAAGATCAACAAGTGAACACCCAATTTTAGCCTCACGATTCATATCTAAACCAATAATTGAATTGCAGTTACTGATAATTCAGAAAACTTTAAAACTGCATGACTTATATTAAAGTTCCAGTCACATGCATATTCTTCAAATAAAAAAACTAAAAGAAAATGTGTATTTTTAATAAACTTAGCATAGTTCACATGATTTTACCCATTTTGTCACATAACTGGCATATTTACTTTTTATTTTTGGCTCAGCCAAAGTGAAACAGGAAGTGACATCAAAGAGGAACTCTTTAAGAAAAGAAACTCTTTGGTCTTTGTTTACTGAAATATTATTTGAACTCTGACTCGTCTTCATCTCTGATAATGAATCAAAATAATCTAAAGAAACATCAGATTCTTTTCTGTGTTCTTTTCTATTGTAGCAATACTCTGTTTACAATTAGCTTTTGCCCCTTTGACATCACTTCCTGTTACATTACTTGTGAATATCTCAACAACTGTTCATCTCAGCAGCGTGAATTTTTTTTTGCAATGCTATTCATGTTATCTGTGTCCAAAAATGCATTTGTATTTATTACCAAAATTTGATGTCACAGGTACTTTAAGATTTACTGTTAAATAAGCAGATTAATGCTGCTGTTAAATGTGCACAGTAAATATGAGGCTGTAGCAAAGAGGTTATTAGCTTAGCTTAGCAAAATGTCTGGAAACAGTAGGAAGCATAAGTAGCCTCCTCATGTTGGAAAGATTTCAAAACAAATGTCATCATTAAGTAAAAACTTAGTTCTTGATCATTTGTGAGTTACTTTGTGATGTTTCAATGTTCATGTAGACATATTGGCTGTTTTGTTTCTATTCAATGTCTTTATTTTAAGCTAAGTTGATGAGTTAGTGGAGTTTGGAGTGTGACTGTTTGAGGTGTCTTTTATACTGATAACAAGTTCAAACAGGTGCCATTACTCCAGGTAATGAGATGAGGACAGAGCCTCTCAAAGAAGAAGTTTCAGATCTGTGAGAGACAGAAATCATGCTTGTGTGTTATTGACCAGATACTTATTTTCCACCATAATTTGCAAATAAATTTTTCAAAAAATCAGACAATGTGATTTTCTAGATATGTTTCTCATTTTGTCTCTCATAGTTGAGGTTTATTGATGATGATGTCAATTACAGACCTCAACTTTAACCTTAGAAAAATATATTGGTTTCAGCATTTACTATAAGATGTTCTTTTTTATACACGATCAGATAGACGTGATTTAAAAGTGCTTTTTAAAAATCTTTTTAGTCTACTTTTATCAATACTTAGCACAAAAAATAAGGAAATGTGTGTTTGGTAGACAGTTTCTTTGTTGTGACAATGCTTCCCGGTAATAAATCTTAGATTAGATTAGATTAGTAGCACCTGGAGGTACCAGAGGCCTAAAAAAGTGTCAATAACAGCAAAATAAACTGTTTGGCTGAGAAGATTTTTTTCATGTGTGCAACCCACATACTCAGCTCTACGACTCATCCCACAAATGCATGTTTCTTACAAATGTGGCACCATTTAAAGGGAAATTAACAGGCTTTTAAAAGGTATAAGATTTATTGCCAAGAAGCATTGTTACAACAAAGAAATAATCTACCAAATACAAATTCCCGTACTTTCTGTGCTAATTTTAGTTACTGTTTCCTTTACTCTAAACTGCCTTAAAACCATAATTCATTTGTGACAATAAAGTGATTTTGCATCTTGAAATTTGTGAAAGAGGTGTGGGGTAAGGCTGTTTTTTATTCAGAGGAGCTGTTAAAAGCAACAAACTGAATTCTGTGGAGTTTCCAGGGCAACAGTGGGGGCCATACTGTACGACCGGGGGGGGGGGGGGGGGCAGCGAAACACTTCGCCGTCGTGTTTTTGTTTTTTATTTTTGGCCACACTTGTTACAGAGTAACGCAACAGAGGAATAAAAAAAAACAAAAATGGGAGGGAGAAAACATTTTACTTGAAGGGAACGCGGCAGCTTGTGGGAAGAAAAGTTGAGAAAATAGAATCAAAGAAATCAAAGGAGGAGAAGGTCCAGCTCTGAATTAGTCTGGCTAGTGCAGTGTGTAAGGTGCTGCATACATAATCACCCTGGAAGACAGAAATTGAGGCTTTTAAAGACTCAGCTTGCTGTGTGTGTGTCAGAGCAGCAGAAGGCCTCTATTAGCATGCTGGAGGTGGTTATATAAACTGGTAGGACATAGTGAGTGTGGGAAGTTGAGCCCTGAAAAACAGAAGCCTCTGTCTCCATCAGAGCTGATTGATCCGGCGCCTCTCACGCCTTTGATTAAAGCCGTGAAACGATGAAGCTCACGAGCCTGGAGAAAACGCAGCGGATCTCTTTGTCCAAACAGTCAATCAAACCAAATTGCGTTATGGTGGTGGCGCTGACAGCGGCGGTCGGTTATCATCAAACCATGAAAACATGTCTCAGCTTTCTCTGCACCCTCGGAGTGTTAGATTATGATTCAAATAAAAGGCTGAGTGGTTCTTGAATGAATGCATGTCGCCCGTCGCCTTCCATTCCACAGTTTTATCTGGGATCTCTTTTTAATTTTCTTTTGAATCACACTTTACTTTCTGAAAAGTGTATAAAATGGCAACTTTCCTGGATTAATCTGTAGTTTCACACAAAGTCATCATGTTTAAGTTTTAGCTGAATAAAACTGCTCTACAGCCACGATTCCCTGATGTGAGTCACTGAAAGAGAAACTGAATCAAACGCCCATCAGTGTTCACAGGAAGTGAATCTGTTTTCATTAGCAGTTACTATTTTTGGAGTAAATGTGAGAACTGAGAAGAGAAAGTGATAACGCAGCACAAGAAACGTCTGTCTTTTTAAAATCAGTCGCTGCAAAGGAGCTGAATATATTACTCCTCCTCTACTGCTCATCTATAGCACGTTTATCTATATAATCAGAATTAAATTAATTATTTAATTTAATGTTGCCCTACGTTGCCTTGATTGGACTCTTTTTGGTCTTATGGGTTGTGTCATAGGAAAATTAGACATGTTTTTTTTGTTTAGTTGTGGGAAGTCTTGGTTTATGTTACAAACTCTTGGTCGTATAGGGTTGGGCAAACAATTGTGATAATCGTATTTGGCAAATAAATGAATCATGATTAATTGTTAATTATAAGATGACAATTTGTATGTTTTCGACTGCGTTCTGCAAATTATCCTTATAACTTTTTCATTTTAACAGCCACGGCCCACATTTTCTCCTTCCAGCTTTTACGTTGCTGCTTGTTAGAGACAATTTGACTGAGAGCATCGTGAATAGATTTGTTTCCATCGTTCCTTGGAGGAGAGTTTGTTGTAGCCTTGGTCCACATTTTCTGGCTTATATAAGTCACTATTTGCAGGGGGTGGTTATGAGGAACATCTTTGACCTTTGTGCTTTCAGAAAACCCAAAGAGGTGTACCAGCAGGAAATTCTCTGTTAGTGGTTTGAATTCAAACGACCGACCCTGATCAACTCTTTGCCTCCTCCCTGCAGGTGTTCGCCACCTACCCCAACGAGGACTACGACAGGCGCAATGAAGACGTGGACCCCATGGCAGCGTCGGCGGAGTATGAGCTGGAGAAGAGGGTGGAGAGGCTGGAACTGTTCCCCGTGGAGCTGGAGAAAGGTTTTAGTCTGTTTTCTCTACGAGCCGTGGATTTTTTCCCGTCTGCTCTCTGAACGGCTAGAGGCGACCAGTTTGCTGGCTCGCTGTATAAATAGTACAAATAGAAACAGAATGCAAACACTGTGTTCATTAGAAGGGTTAGATTGCTTTTATGAAAAGGCCTGGAGTCTTCACCATCTAAGTTCTGCTAACCATCCAGCTTTCCGGCAGGCAGCAGAAGTGAAATGGTGCAAGTCTTTTCCTTTAATGTCTCCCCTGTGAGCCACAATAAAAGCATTCCTTCAACTTTATGTTGCATTAATATATGCATAAATGGCTATATTTAGCTTTCTGTATGTTTCATAGG
Source organism: Cynodonichthys magdalenae (assembly GCA_031762555.1). Lineage (NCBI taxonomy): Eukaryota > Metazoa > Chordata > Actinopteri > Cyprinodontiformes > Rivulidae > Cynodonichthys > Cynodonichthys magdalenae. The sequence goes on along the minus strand of JARVJO010000125.1, from coordinate 16,023,328 downwards.
ACAGCCTATGTACCACTGATGGGCTAAAAGGGTTAAACTTTCTTCAGCACTTTCCCCTCAGCCATTAAATTTAGGTGTTATTAGAGTTCTGATTTAATCTCATCAACAAATCTAAATGAGGGTTGTATTATTTCAAGACCAAATGAATCAAATGTCCTCAAGATACAAATAAGTTTGTGTATAATTTTATTACTGTAAATCAATAATGGCTTGTTTACGTCAAGAATAAATCTGAAAAAAACCCACAATATTCTCACTCTTTAGACAGCCTCTAATTTGTGCTCCAAGGGATTTAAGTCATTTTTTCATTAAAAATTTCTCAAAATTTTAGTTGATTTGCTACAAAGTTTTTTGTGTAGCATTTTTAAAAGCTAAAATGAGCAAAAGGCTAGCTAAAAAATAAGTGTATCAAAAGGCTAGCAAGAAGCTAAAGGTTACAAAAGGCTTGCTAAAAGCTAAAAAAAAGATATAGCAGTAGCATAAAGTTAAATGTAACAAAATACTAGCAAAAAGCAGCAACAGATAGGCTAAAAACTAAAATTAGCAAAAAGTTAAGCTGAATTGAACAAAACATTAGCTAAAAGCTAAAGTAGCAAAAACCTACCTAAAATTACAAAAACTCTAGCTAAAAGCTAAAGTACTCAAATGTAGGTCAAAGCTAAAAATAATAAAAGCGTAGATAAAAGTTAAAATTAGGAAAAGTTCAGCTGAATTGAACAAAACAACAGGTAAAAGCTAAAGTAGCAAAAACCTAGCTAAAATTACCAACACACTCGCTAAAAGTTAAAGTACCAAAATGCTAGGTAAAAGCTAAAAATAATAAAAGTGTAGATAAAAGTTCAAATTAGCAAAAGTTTAGCTAAATTGAACAGAAAATCTACAGGCAGAAAGGGCTAGGTAAAAGCTAAAAATTGTAAGAAAGCAGCTAAAAGTGTCAAAATATTACATAAAAAAGTTAAATCAACAGAAGTGTAATGTGCGAAATGTAGCAAAATACTACTGAAAAACAGACAGATACGTCCAGAACTAAAAGCAGCAAAAGCTTAGTTAAACTGATCAAAACCCTAGCTGAAAGCTAAAAGTAGCAAAAGCTTAGCTTAATTAAAAGCCAAAGTAGTGAAAGTCTTGGTAAAAGCTACAAATAGTAAAGCAGACGATGCCGATTTAAAAAAGACTCATGTTCTCAAAGGAATTTAAAGGTTCTAAATGGTTTTAAATAAGAGGAACATTTTTGTAAATACAATTAAATGTTTGTAAAAAGTGAAAGTTATAAAATCAAAAGTCCTGACACCCGTCTGTTGAAGGAGTATCGTTTGCAGAGGCAGTTAGATTTTAAAACCTACAAAACAAATCCTGTGTTCTTCATGTGGAGGATGTCCTGACAGCTCGGTGCTTCTCTTGCAGACGGCGACGGTCTGGGCATCAGTATCATTGGGATGGGCGCGGGGGCCGACATGGGGCTGGAGAAGCTGGGCATCTTTGTGAAGACGGTGACCGACGGGGGAGCGGCTCACAGAGACGGCAGGTGAGTCGACATCAGGACACGCTGCTGAAACGTCCTGATTCAAACTGCGAGGCAAACCCTTCGCTCTGTGAGTCATACCCTGCGGTCGGAGCCGTGGTTGTAGATTTATTCCCGGTTGTGTGGATGCTTATTTTTGCTTTTTGGTTTTGGCCCAAAAAAAAACCTTTTCTGCCAGGATGACAGATTCACGTGGGTTTGAGTTTAGAGAGGATGATTTTAACTCTGTTTCTGCAGGATCCAGGTGAACGATCTGATTGTGGAGGTGGACGGGACCAGTTTGGTGGGAGTCACCCAGAGCTTTGCTGCCTCCGTACTCAGGAACACCTCAGGGACTGTCAAGTAAGAAGAAACGTTTTGCATTCTTCTCCACAGACACGATTTCCTCTTCATTTACCCACAGAACTGACTTCTACCACATCCTGCCCGTTCACTTAACCAGATTTAAGATTTTAATTGCCAGTCTCACGGGGTCGTGATTATAACCTTCCACATTTGGGAGCTCCTTTTTGAGCCAGTCTGAAAAAGTCCTGAAGATTTCCCACTAAGAGTCACAGAAGGCACTGTTATCAGCAACAAATACAGTCTGCATCAGAGGCTTCAGTTCAAAATGCCACCAGGCTATTTGCAGCCGCTGATCTTTGGGGGTTTTGGTGCTGACTGTTGCCGTGAGCTCCTTTTGTTATCCGAGCTCATTCATAATTCAGGCTTTAGTGGTCAGTGCTGATTCTTCGAGTTGCGTGTGACTTACGAAGATCAGAGACCTCCACAGATTGGCTCATACATTATGGATCTTTGCAGTCGTGACGGCCAAAAAGAAGACAAATAGCCCGGGACAGGAAGTGTGTTCGTGGTGCATTTAATTACCCGTAAACGCTGCGGAAAATTAAAAGACGGCAGCGCCTGGCCTAATAACCATCTGTTGATCTGTGATGGTTCAAAATAATTTGACAGAGACTTGCGAGGAAACATATAGCATCTTTAACGACTTGTTTAATGAGCTACAGGAGAGGCAGAGATGAGGACTGGAAGACGAAAGCAGCTCTAGAGAACAGATCTTTGTTTGATAGTAAACAGGAAGTTATTTTCTCTTGTCAGGCTTCAGTAATCCCTTTAACTACACAGACTTAGAGATGCACTCATGGTTCTTAAAGGCATAGTTCTGACCTTTTAAAGTAAGGATCTGTGAAAAGGTCATGAATAATTAATATCTTACCTGTTGTAGATTGCTAGTTGAATGGCCTTACTGAAGCAACCTTATTACTGTTTCGTTAAAAACATTATGTCCTGTAGCTCTTTGCACAGCTTTGAAAAAAACATACAAATTATACACCGAAATGTGTGGCTCGATTGGGAATCATTTGTTGTGACAAAACAGGAAGTGTAGTGTCTTTTTTTTAGCACTAGAAACATAAAAATTCACTCGTAACCTAATCAGTCTGCTTTTGTCAGCCATTCTGAGCTGCCTCGAATCCTCTGACTCCTAAACGGTGAACGTGTGCTTCGACAGGTTCGTGATTGGCCGGGAGAAGCCGGGCGAGCAGAGCGAAGTGGCCCAGCTCATCCAGCAGACGCTGGAGCAGGAGCGCTGGCAGCGAGAGATGATGGAGCAGCGCTACAACCAGTACATGGACGAACAGGAGGTCAGTGTTTCAAAGACCGAGTCCTCTGATGGAGGGTCCAACTGGGCTCGGTGAGTCGAGCGAGGCTGAAACGTTCTACTTCCTGTGCAGCTGCACAAACAACCTCAATGATTTTTTTTAAAGAAATGGCATTTTTTTTTTGTAAAATTGTAACACTGAGCTCTGAACGACTATGCTCAAATTTGCTGAAGAAGCTAAAGCTGATTTGTTAAAGTTAAAAGAAGAACAGGAGAAGCCGGCCAGGTCCCACTCACATGTACGCGTTCAGAAATGGATTTCGGGGTCTTCTGTACTGATACTGGGGGCTCGGCGTGGGGGTCTTCGGCCCCTCTCGTCGGTTGCTGGGCCGGCCCTGCTCCTCGG
>JARVJO010000125.1:16007760-16019700 GCA_031762555.1 Cynodonichthys magdalenae | reverse complement strand
GCATTTCTGAAATTGATTTATTTATTATTTAAATTTGTTAATTGTCTGAAATAAAAAAAGTCATTCATTCATTCAACCCAGCAGTGCAAAACCAAAAGAGGCGTGGAGCAGAGCTCAGCTCGGCTGAAGTGGACCGTGGCATATTTATTGTGTGACAGACTCCTATCATACAAAACAAACTGAATTAGCTTATTTTAGCGATCCTGTGGTTCAATATTTTTTTAACTAAGTACACAGTTGCTGTTCTGTGTCATTTTTAATATTCCCTCAGGAAAAAATCTGTTGATTAATTCTGCAGTCGCTCACTGACATCTGCCTTGTATCAAACACAAAACAAACTGAATTAGCTTATTTTAGCGATCCTGTGGTTCAATATTTTTTAAACTAACTACAAAGTTGTTTTTTCGCATCATCTTTAATATTCCCTTGGTAATAAATCTGTTGATTAGTCTTGCAGTTGCTCACTGATGTCTTCCTTGTATATAAAAAACCCAACCTGAATTAACTCACTCTTCCTCCAATAAAATCAAAAAACTACAAAACCTAAATTAATTCATTTTAGCGATCCTGTGGTTCAATATTTTTAAAAATAACTACAAAGTTGTTCCACGTCATCTTTAATATTCCCTCGGTAATAAATCTGTTGATTAATGCTGCAGTCACTCACTGACATTTGTTTTGTATCAAACACACACACAAAAAATTAATTACCTAATTTTAGCAATCCTGTGGTTCAATATTTTTAAACTAACTACAAAGTTGCTGTTTCGTGTAGTTTTTAATATTCCCTTGGTAATAAATCTACTGATTAATCCTGCAGTCGCTCACTGAGGTCTGCCTCGATCTTATCAAACACACACATAAAAAAACTGAATTAACTCATTTTAGCAATCCTGTGGTTCAATATTTTTTAAACTAGCTATAAAGTTGTTATTTTGCCTCAGCTTAAATGTTCCCACTGTAATAAATCTGTTGATTAAACTTGCACTTGCTTACTGATGTCATCAGCTCATCATCATTTTCTGAGCCGCGGAGCCGCATGTTGCTTTTTCACAAGTCGGTCTGCCCGACTCGGGACGGCTCTGATACTACCTCCCTTGGGCTCAGAGGGACATCAGAGGCAGGCTCACTTTACTCGCCTTTCCGATCGTGTTTTTTCTGAATGATCCGAGAACAGAACACGCATCAGTACCTTACTGAGCTGTCTTATGAACGAGGCTTAAATGTATCCAAAGGCTAGCTAAAAGTTAAGAAGTAGCAGAAATGTAGCTGAAAGCTTAAAGGAGCACATGGAGATAAAATTATCAAAATGTTTTGAAGGAACTGAAGAAATCTGAATAAAACTTTTATGAGGAAAATGTTAATAAAGTTAGATATTTTGAAAAGTATAAATAACAAAGTCATAGCCATTTTCTGAATGAGCTGAATGTTCTGATGTTTAGTAAATTAGATTGCAAAAGCTGTTTAGAAAATAACAAAATGTTCATTTACTGCTGCAACATCAACTCATCCCTACAAACTCTAGCTTTTAGAGCTAGTTCAGGCACAAAATACCACCTTTAAAAAAACAAAACTAGAGCTTGTGTTTGGTGCCGTCAGCTTGTCCTGCATCTTCTTAGTTTCCCTTTAGGATTATGACATTTATCTGACGACAGCAGCAAACGGTAAAACCATCCAGCGTGCACGATCAGCATCAACATAAGCTCCGATCAGAAATGGGGCCAAATCTGGATGACTCAGATTTTGTAGCTTTTTGTTCTAAGCAGGTCGCAGATATTTTCTGCTCATGTAGAAACTCAAACCCCTGCAGTGTTTTCCTCGCAGCATCACAAAGACCGCACTCTCCACTCCTACAGGGTGTCAGTGGGTGGTTCTGGAAAAGCTGTAGGTTGTGTTTTAATGCAAAAGTCAGCGATTGTTTAAAGTTTGCTCCATCTAGTGGCCGTCTGGAGTCACTACTCAGAATTATCTCAATTGAAAAATAACAAAATTCCAAGTGATAATGTAAATCAGTGCCCAAAGTGTACATTTATTTATCTGTAATTCACAATAAACTACTTTGTAAACATATTTTTAATCTTCTTATGTAATTTTTTTCCTTATCCTGTGTTCCTGCAGGGTGGTGAATATGGCACAGATGAAGAGGAAGATGAGGATGAGGAGGCCAGTCCGCCGTATCCCAGCGCCATCGAGGTGTTTGACCTGGCAGAGAACGAGGACATGTCCCCTCTGGAGACGGACCCTGAGAAACTTGCCCACAAATACAAAGAGGTGAGATGTGAATTTATCAGACTGGAGCATTTTAATCTTGTTTCCTCTGGTGTTCCTGTCATTAACACAAATATTCTTTTTTTTTTAAAGCTCCAAATAAAACATGCTGTGACCCAGGCTGAGATCCAGCAGCTGAAAAGAAAGGTGAGGCTGAGAATGTACAAATTATTTTAAAGGTTGTTTTACATTTTAACCAAAAGTAAACAGGAAGAACAATTTGATAGCTGAGTCAGCATTATTTTTTCTGTTCAGCAAACGTTCAGCTTTTGTTTTCATATGTCAACATCTTCAGCTCGTTCACAACATTACAACTAAGAGTTGTAGTTGTAGCTTTTATACTTTAATATTTAACTTTTTTTGAATTTTCTTTGTCATTTATATGAAGAACTTTTCAAGATCTAAAAAACTTTGTGCTATTTCAAATCTGCTTCAGCATAGTTTTATATTTAGCTTTTAGCTATTGTGCTAATTTTAGGTACTTTTCTTCTAATTTTACCTTTAATCTACTGTTCTTTTAATATTTAGTTTATTTTACTAGTTTTAGCTACTCTTTTACTAGTTCTAGCTTTTAGCCACTGTTTTGCTAACTTGATCTTTTAGCCACTTTTAAACCAACTTTAGTTTTTAGCAATTGTTCAATTAATTTAAACTTTTAACTACTGTTCTGCCAACTTAAGATTTTAGCTACTATTCAACTAATGTTACCTTTAAGCTACTGTTCTGTTAATTTGTGATTCCTTTAGTTTTTAAGCTTCTTTGATAGGCCAGGGTCATTGCTTCTTTTTTACCAGTTTTAGCTTTTTGCAAATATTTTACTAGTTCTACTTTTTAGATACTGTTTTGCTAATTTAAGATTTTAGCTACTATTTAACTAATATTACCTTTAAGCTACTGTTCTGTTAGTTTTTGCTTACTTTAGTTTTTGTATTATTAGTTCTAGCTTTTAGCTACTCTTTTGCTAATTTTAGCTTTTAGCTACGGTTCTGTTATTATTAACTTTAAGTTACTGTTTTGGTAAATTTAACTTACTTTAGTTTTTTAGTTTATGTTTTACTAGTTTTGGCTTTTAACTTCTGTTTTACTAATTTGAGTTTTGATCAATTGTTCTGCCAATTTTAGCTTTAGCATCCTGATTTCCAGATTTTATCCTTTAGCTGCTCTCTGTCTGAATATAGCTTTTAGTTTTTCTTATTTTAGTTTGTATTTTTTCCACAGATTTTAGCTTTGCTCTGGTTGTTTTAACTGTAAATATCAGTTTCTGCTACTTTAACGAATGTCAGTGAAATCACTCAGTTAGATGTGTAATTACATTGTTCGTCTCTTCAGCTGCACCACGCGGAGCAGGAGAAGCAGCGCTGGCGGATGGACAAAGCCCAGCTGGAGCAGACGCTGCAGGAGAACAAGGAGCGGATGGAGAAACTGGAGGGCTACTGGATGGAGGCTCAGAGTCTGTGCCAGGCGGTGGACGAGCACCTGAAGGAGACTCAGGCCCAGTATCAGGCTCTGGAGCGTAAATACAGCAAAGCCAAACGGCTCATCAAGGAGTATCAGCAGAAGTAAGACGGTCTGACTGCAGATGGTAAAAACTGAGGTGAACACATGTTGATGTTCGGGTTTTATTTTTTTAACAGGGAGATTGAGTACCTGAAGAAAGAGACTCAGCGTTGTGCACAAGTTGGAGCTGAGGCCTCTATTTTGAAGGAGGAGTCGGGACAACTGCAGGAACAGGTAGATGAGGTGATTCAACATCTGTATTATGATCTGATTAATCTTTTCAAAGTGATGTCTTTAAAAGCACATTACTAACAAACATGGCTGCTAGATTTAGTGCCCATTTTCAGTCATTTTAGCTGTTTTTGTAGGTAAACAAACACAACACATATTAACCATCGATTTTGCGTCTTACTTCATGAATGTTTTTGTATTTTTTGGTCTGATTGTGATAACCTTTATATTTTTTTTATTCCTAGGTGGCCGACCTGGAGTGCCAGGTGGAGGAGCTGAAGTCTGAACCTTTATAAAAGGCTTTTTTTTTCAGCATTCTGTGTGAAACTTCAGCCGATGAAGCGGTGTGTCGTCGTGCTGAGCTGCAGGGTATTTGTCTCCAACTCGAGCGTGGTCTTATACTCTGTCCTTTGGCCTTGTGTTTCAACCATTTTTAACCTCGTTTTTTTCCATTAACGCCGACCAAAGGAGGATGTTTAAACTTCTTAAAGACAAAAATCTCGGCCTCTAAATGTATCATTCCTTTGTAATTCCCAGTATTTCTTTTTCCTTTTTAATTTGTTATTCTGCGAATCTTTTAATTGCCAAAAACAAAACCGTTTTTGTTTTTTTGCATCCTTTTGTGACTTTTTCCCACCGTTTTTTTGTACAGACGTGACACCGTGTGTTTTAACAATCATTTTGATTTGTAAAAAAAAAAAAAAAGAAATCAAAAAAATGTATGTGTATAACATTTAACATAATGTAAACGAAGGTTGTTGTATATTTTACGCGACGAGGACGGACATTGCACTGAAGAAGATATAGTCGTGGTGGAAAGAAAAAAAAAAAAGGATGAGGGAGCGACGTCTTCAAAATGGTAGAAACCGTATCCCAACCTCTGTGGGGGTCTCGTCACATAATCTTAAGAACCACTTGCTGCCTACCTTTCAAAAGTGTTTGTGCATTTTTTTTTTTTTTTTTACACTAAACCTCATCAAGTGATCAACCCTCTGGTTTCACCCTTGCGGACCTAAACCAACCTCCACTACTTCCGTGCCACAAAACGCCGAACTCTCCCTTCAAATGGATGTTGTTAAAAAGACTTGTGTAACCGGAGTTACTTAGGAGTACCAATAGATGAAACATTTACAGGACTGCGCCGTTTCTAGAAGCCAGCAGCAACGTTTTACATCTCGAACCAGCAGCTGCACTTTGACACCGCCGTGTGTAGCACATGGACAAAAGTAAACCACTGCCAGGTTTCTTACCTGTTTTGTTTGAAATGAGTCTTACTCGTGTCACCTGTCATGCCAGTATGTTTGTATAGTACAGGTCAGACTTAAATATTTTCGATTTACGTAATATTTATAATATAGTCGAGGTGGAAAAGTGAGCTAAAAACCTGATGAGGGCGAAAAGTAATCAAAAAGACTTGTTAAAAATTAAAAAAAAGCAAAATGTAGTAGATCTGAGTGACTGAAAATAAAATCTAGGATTACATGAATTAAAAAAACAGGCATGGTTATGACTATTTTCATAAATATTAAGGCTTGTACAGTGCACACGCTTTGCATTGTATGGGTGTATGTTTTGTGGAATAAATGGTCAACAGTGGTGGTCAACTTGGTTGTTTTATTTCAAAACAAGATTAATTTTGAAATCAAATGAATGTACATTTCTGTGCAAAGCTTTAAAAACACTGCTAATTTCTTTTGCTAAAGGTATCTTGATAAATAGTTTTCTTGGCTTTCAATAAGGATTTCACCATTTTTTCTTTAGACTTTGGCTGCTTTAGCAGTGTTTTTGTCCAGTCCTTGGATGACCTCGTGCTTCAGTTGATGACAGCGGTTGTTCCCAAATTTTCTGCCACAAAATCCTAGCAGCCCAAAATACTGCAGGTTAAAACACACAAACGTTGCAAATAAGTCATCTAAACAAGGATACACAGGCTCAACAAGTTCCTGTTTTATGGCTATGTTTATACAAAAATATCTGAAAAATTGTCCCAAAATATGTTTTTAAGAATCATATTTATCTGCATATTTTTATTTTAAAAGTGTTCGCCAGTAAGTTAAACCATAAACGTGAGAGAGGCTACTAAGCAGGGAGAAGAGAAAGCAGTTTTGCAGGTGTTGATTTTTTTCCCCCTGCAATTTAGGAGTGCACCGAGAAATCGGCTGCACGATTTCCTTAATTTTGGGAAATCAGAAATCAGCCGATGCTTAGATAAGATCGGTGGAAAAGATAAGCTTTTCATCTATCTCTGCAAAAGTCTGAAAATCAGCTACTGTTCCCTTTTGCTCTGCTATGAGCACTACCTAATGTCCAGTTAAAACAAGTTTGCATTGTTTCAAGGGTATTGTTCTGTTTTTCAATAAATTAAAACTGTATTATAACACCTGACAGTGTCAGTTATTTAAAAAATAGGAATCAGCGACCAAAATCAGAATTGGCAACCAGTGCACCCCTACTACGTTTTCCTTAAAATTCCAAGTTGTAGTCGCAGCCCAGTGAGAAACAACTTTGGGTTTTCTGTGTCGACACAGTACTGTATCTTCTTTTCGATTTTAGGAGTCTGAATGATTGACAGGTGAGACAATTAATGAACAGGAGAGTTGCTCTGAAATGAGAGAAAAACAGCCAAAGACTTCTTCCAAAATGTAAAAGATCTTTAGAAAGTCTGAATTTTAGAGACTAAAGTCATCCATTATGGTGTTTTAGTGTGCACCTTCTGATAGTGTCTATTGAGATGATAGTTCCTGGAAAAGCTCTTTCCGCAGTGCGTGCATTTGAACAGTTTCTGCCCCTGGTGCAGCATCTGGTGAGCTTTGAGGCTCTGCGGGCGGCTGAAGCTCTTGCCGCAGTCGAGGCAGCTGTGCGGCCGGAAGCCCGTGTGCTTCCTCTCGTGTCGTTTCAGGTCCCCCGACTGGCGAAAGCTCTCGCCGCAGTGGGTGCACAGGTAGGGCTTCTCCCCGGTGTGAGTCCTGAGGTGCACGTTCAGCTGGCCGCTGAAGGAGAAGCCCTTCTTGCAGTGGCTGCAGACGTACGGCTTCTCGCCCGTGTGAATGTGCAGATGCTGCGTCAAGCCGTATTTGGTCCTGAAGCTCTTCCTGCAGTGGGTGCAGACGTACGGCTTCTCGCCCGTGTGAAGGAACTGATGCTGCGTCAAGCTGTATTTGTTTGTGAAGCTTTTCCCGCACTCGGGGCACAAATACAGAAAGTCCATGTTCTCCTTGCATTCGTGAGATTTTAAACCTTTCAAGCTAGCGCCGCAGCGTGGACACGTGTGTCCCACCTTGTTCTCCTCCAGCCCGTCCGTCTGGCTGTCGGAATCGATGGGCGACTGGTCCGCCACGGTGTGGTGCCTCCTGACGTGTTTGATCAGGTAACTCTTCGAGGTGAAGGAGAACGGACAGAGGGAGCAGGGGAAAATCTCTGACGTGCAGTGATACTTCAAGCAGTTGCTTTTCTGATGCAGCTTCAGCCTGGTGGCTGTGGTGAAGCATTTATTACAGCGGTCACAGATGTTGGATGTTACCTTAAAATGCTCCACCCGCTCATGTTTTTGCAGCAACCACGCCTTATTAAAGGTCGCCTCACACTGGTTACATTTAAACACCTTCAAAATGCATTTGTGGGCTTTGAGATCGTCTTGGTTTCCAAATGTCCGTTTGCAGTGGTTGCAGCTAAACCACTTGAATTTGACCAAATTCGTATCCAAATCAGAGGCGCTCCTCTCGGTCTGAGTGGGTCTGGCTGCCTTGCGTTTAGGCGCTACGAGCTTGGTCAGAGCAGAAACATTCAATGTTGCTTTGAGGCGCCGAGGTCTGACAGAGGGGAGGTTCTGGACCCGGCCTGTGGTCCCATCTTGACTTTCAGCTGATGCAGATGCGTCTTCTGAGTGAAACTCATTTATGTGCTCCTGGAGGGCGTCCACTGAAGGGAAACACACTAAACATTCGGCGCAGCAAAAGGGTAACGTGCCAGCATCCTCTGAAACCACAGTTACTTCCACTCTGCTTTTGCTTCTCTTCTGATGACTCTTCAGATGCCGCTTCAGATCGTTGTAATGGCGAAAGCATTTCTGACAGATGGAACAGACATACGGACGTAAATTCTGGTGGGCGGTCGCGTTGTGTTTTTTGTAAGATGCTGCCTTCGTGAAGCTCTTCCCACAAAGCGAACAACTCACCAGACACTTTTCTGCCTCAGCAGCTGAAGTGTTTGCAGTAACGAGGTCGAGGGGATTTTCACTTCCGTTGGTTTCTCTTCTTTCCTCCGATTCTGCAGCTTCAGTCGTGTCAAACTGTTCTGCTCTCTCCGTCTCAGAGAGGATTGTCTTAATTGGGGCTTTCTTGACAGCCTGCTTTTTGTGAACAAGCTGGTGTCTGATTAAGCCAGAGGCCTGGCTAAAACTACGCCTGCAGTGCGTGCAACAGTACGGCCGCTTGTTTGAGTGGACGCACAGCTTGTGCCTCCTGAGGTGAGGCATTTGCTTGAAAACCTTGCCGCAATCATCACACGTTTTGGATTTAACCGAATCCTCAGATGCCTCCACCAGAGATAGATCCGAGGCAGCACCGTCAACATGGTCTCCTTCAGCTGTTTCAGAGAGTTCAGGCTGCGTGTGCAAGTAGTTGATATGTCGGATGAGGAAGGCCTCTGTAGTGAAGGAGAGCTGACAGCAGGAGCACATGAACATCTGATTGGACACAGACTGAGCGCTCTCTGCAAATTGAAAAATGAAGTAAAAGAGAAGGTTTGCTCACGGAAAAATGGCAACACTTTTTGTGAAAAGTAAAAGTAAAAAAATACCTGATTTATTCCACCTCAAAGTCAACAACTGAGCCCAAACTTTACTAAACTCATTGTACATTTTGCTGCTGGGCCACACGGTGAGCTCATCTCCAGTATCTATGGCGCGACAGCAGTGATAAAAAATGCTGCCTTTGTACTGGACAGCCAGCAGGTTTGCCTCCTCTTCATTACGAGCAAAGTTAACGTATCTGAAATAAAAGTAAGGAAACAAAACATTTAGAGCTACAGAAATTAAAAACTAAAACGGAGTTCTTAAAAGGATAACAAGCAGAATAGAGGCTAAATTGTACAAAACACATGCTAAAAAGGTCTAAGCTAAAAATAGAAAATCTGCAGCAGAATATTAGTTAAAGCCTAAATGCATAAAAGTAGCTAAAAACGACAAGTGTCAAAACAGCTAAAAGTACCAAAAGAAAACAATACAAGTATGCTGAAATAAAAAAATTAAAAGTATCGAAAATTTTAAATAGATGTAAAGCAGCCTCTGGTTTTGACAAGTGAAGCTAGTAAAAAAAGTATATTCCATCTTGTGAACATTTGGGATGATATATTTGAAAGTAAAAGCCCAAATAAAGATTCTACAATAGTCTAAGAGAAAATGATCCCACTTCTCATTTGACTTTTTCCCAATATGGTTTATGCCCTCGATCATTAGTGACAAGTTTATTTTTATAGCAACATAATGTTTGACCATAAATAATGGCTCTCGGTTAATAAAAGACAAAGCTTAAAACATTCCCTGTAACTTTCTGGAATACTGAACCTAAGTTTTTCACCATTTTTGAGTATACAGTAAATGCCATCAATACACAACAAAAAGTAATTCAGAATTTACTACCTCATCCAGTTCGAGAAGGAATCCTTGGCAGCATCAATGTACTCATACTGATCTTCTCCTAGGTAAATCTGAATAAAATTGCAGCAAACACAAGAACTTTAAATTTAAAGTTAAGACTTATAAAAGCAAATGATGTCACTTAAACATATCCTTTTTTACCTCCCAAGAAAAATCGCTTGTTAAGGCATTTTCCCTTGTTGTCAGTTCTCCCTCGAAAGGTCCGAAATGCATCCCTGGTGACACCACTTGTCCCTGATTTAAAACCCCGACTCCAGCATCAGGAATACTAGATCTACCTATCATCAGGCCAAAAGGTAAGGTGAGGAGAGCTCGCTGTGGGACACCCTGGCTTATTGGAAAGTCAAGAACGTACGATGGACCACTGTTATTTGGATCACTCTGGTCCTGGAAAAGGGTTAGACACTCTTCACACCCTGAAAAAAACAAAAACAATACAGTGAACATGTTTCATTTTAATGACCGTAAATCATAAACACATGCAGTTATTCTAGTAAACAGAGAATAACAAGTGCCTTAATTAAAAAAAAAAAAATATATATATATATATATAAACTCGCGATGACTTCTTATTTTGTAAAACAATATTTCTTTGCTTACAGAAGCCACCTGAAGTTTGTTCCTGTCCCACTGTGTTCAGCAGCTTCTGGATTGAAGCTTCTGATGGCTCTAAATCAGACACCACGAGTACATGACCTAAAAGAGTACACAATTAATGTCAAACATTTCATATCTCTGTTTAAAATACAAGGTTATCACAGTACAGACTGTACCTGCTGGGGTGCTACTCTTCAGAGACAGGGACTCTTTTATTTCAACAACCTCCACGGTTGTCTCAACCAACTCCACGTCGATGTTGTTGCCCGACATGAATCAACCTTTAGCAGAAAATGAGTGAAAATTAGTGGCTTTTAGTAAAAAAAAACAAGGAGGGCGATTGAATTACGTTAGTATGATACTGAATTAGCTTAAGATTAGGAAATCCATTTTGCTGGTTAAAACTTTTACAATTGTTATAGTTACAATACAACTTAGTGAGAAGAGTAAGCTAAAACGAATAACGTAGAATAGCATCCAATGTTAGCTAGCCTCAACTGCTAAATAAAAATAATTCCGTTTTATTTAGATTTAGAACTGTTTGTTTCTAGTTAAAACTTTCCTACAGGGAACAAGAATCGCATACCTTTTGTATATTTGCAGATTCAAAACTATATTACTTGTACTTTTGTTATACTGATCTTTAAAACAAAATAATTTAGCTGTTAGCATCAAGCAGATTCCAGCGCGGGGTTGTTTATCCGGAAGTACATAAAGGTCGCTTCCGGTATGAGGATTTTCCGCTTTCTCTTCTAAATAAAGGCAGTAAATGCGTACTCTCCGAGTTCTTTTCCGCGAACATATTTTTTCTCGTCCCTTTTGAACTACAAAAACATATATGTCTCTCGTACAACATTCGCATGTACATATTCTGACTGCTTGACACAACAGTTCGTCTACACCTACAAATGGTATACGGCGCCGCTGGTGTAGTGGTATCATGCAAGATTCCCATTCTTGCGACCCGGGTTCGATTCCCGGGCGGCGCACGCTTTTTAAAAACTTTTTTTTAAATTTTCTCTCAGTAGCGTCTACGTTTTTTATTATGAAAACTTCCGTTTGGACACATACGGTAAACCGCTCGGCGTCGACACGGACAAAATCTGGAGCTGGTTCAACAGCTGTCCGTACAGGATAAAAAAAGTTGTCCCTGAAATGTATTTTTATTATGTGACTTTGAATTACTGCGCATGTTCTCTAATTGTAAGTTTAATGGTAAGATCACCACTTAAAATCTATTTTAGTTAATTGCACTCCATCTATGAATTTCAACCATCTCCTTTGCCTTGTTGTTGAGTTCTCACAATTGTCCACTTGAGGGCGCTATTGGACAAATACTTGCTTCAATTACAAATGTAATTACTGGCTTTTAACTGTAACAAATAACTACATGCTTTTCCTCCAGTGAGCAAACATATTGTCAGTCAACAGGATAAGGACGCAGAAGACCCAGCTACACTTCCTACATTCAGCTACTAGCTTGTATGGGCTGCTTTGTGAGGACAGAGGTCTGCTGCTAACTGCAGGCTGCGATGCCTGTATCAGGTTAGATAAGAAGTTAAAAGAAATTGTGCTCAGGGTGAAAACGACTTTAATGTTTGTCACATCATTATCATTCTTTTTGCAGGTGTATGAATTTGAAGACAGACCGATGTGAGAAGGTGCTGTAAGGTCACACTGGTACCATCAAC
>JARVJO010000125.1:15993715-16007750 GCA_031762555.1 Cynodonichthys magdalenae | reverse complement strand
TTTAACAAATCAGTAGTTTAAAGCTAACTTAAGCAAAACTGTTGCTAAAAGCTAAATTAAGAAAAACTGTAGCTAAATCTACACATAGTAAAACAGATGCTAATAGATAAAGTAGTAAAACAACAACACTCTAAAATTATCAAATTCATAGCTAAATGCTTAATGGAACAAACCCATAGGTAAAATGATTTCAGTGAATTTTTATAGCATTTTTTGTAAATGTGGGTGATGGAGTGGCTCAGGAGAGCTCGATTTCTGAGAGATCTGCAGATTTGCATAGAAAATGTCTTTTTACCTCCATCGGAAAAAATGACACAAACTCAGCGACCCAAAAGATTGTTAATCCAAACAGCTTGAAACTGGAGAGAACCGAGTTTATCAGAGCAAATCACAAACAAAAGGTAAGAACTGAAACCTATGATGGCACGTTAGTGTCATTGTAAATACTAAAGTAATAAAAGTGGCTGCTGAACAATTCTGACTTTAATAACATACTGTAAATTTACATAGAGAGCCTTTCTTTGCTACAGGAAACAGTGAAAGTGCCAGTAAGGCTGCGTGGGAGCGGATGAAGAAAAGAGGTCCTCATCATCCTCCGACACGTGACGCCATCTTCCTCAGACTTGGTGCCAGCCAGCGAACACTGCTCCTGGACGAGGTCAGCATCAACACTGAGAGAAACGCCAGACTTGTGTCCTCGGGATTGTTAGAATATCAGTGCTGACAAACAGAACCCATGGATTCGTCTGTGCCCGCCACATTCCAGGCCAAACGCCTGCCCCACTGAAATGAGCCGTCAGTCTCTCTGAGCAAAAACTTAACGAGAAAGATGAAACGATACTGAGAGGAAGGCCAAACAAACATCAGTAGATGAGTTACTGCCTGTGTTTGGTGATAAAATAAAAATTAACTGTGTTGTTTCAGTATAAAAACCACTAGGTGTCAGTGTTGTATCACTTGTGAGAAGCTAAAACACTTTTTTTTTTTTTCCCCCTTAGTTCAACTTATAGTACATCTTGTTGCATTTAAAAAGTACCATTTTTATAATTCTTGTAGATTTTTTATATAACAGAAAGTTAAAAAATATGTTTCATATTTGTTTCCCTGAAATAGAATCCCTTACATTTATATAAACAACTGCTTTCAATCTATTGATCCTCATGGTAACTTTTTGCATTTTAGCTTCTGTGAAACTCATTAAAGTCCTCAGAGGAGCAGAGTTTGTCCCCTTCAGAGACCCTCCACCCTACCAGCTGCCCTCCTGACGCCCACCCCTCTACCCCACCCCTCGCCTGCCTTTAGGGCATCATTAGGGAGTGTCCAGGGTGAAGATCAGGGAGAGAGGGTCCTCAACAGTGAGTCAGTCGTGAATATCAAAGCGTTTGCAGAATGTCCCCCTTCACGTGGCTGATGCTGATTCAGCATTCACACAACTGTTTTTTCTGTTTTTTTCCTACTTTTGCATGCTTTGTACTATCATTCATTCATTCATCAAAATGTCCAACTCATTCAGGAGATAGGTGCCCTTATATTTTTCAAAATATTTAACTTTATTTTCATATAAAAATACATTAAGATTTCTAAGATTAAAAACATTTTTCTCTTAGAAATCTTCCATTCTGATACTTTTAGCTTTTAGCTATGACTCCGCTTTGGCTTCTATCTAACCCATTGACACTTTTAGCTATGATTTCTTACTTTAGCTTTTAGAACTCCCTTCATTACTTTTAGTTAACATTTTGCTACAGTTAGCTATCTTTTTCTTACCATAGTATTTAGCTAGATTTTTGCTTTTTATAGCTAGGTGCAGGGCTATTTAACTGGTGGCCTGGGGGCCACATCTGGCCCACAGATGAGTTAAATAAATGTAAAACTAAATTTAAAACCATAAAATACGTTTATGTATTTGCCAGATGTCGGACTTTTCTAGTTTGATTTTGTCTTGTGGTCCCCTACAAGTCCCCTTCTGCATCTTCATCCAACACCTGAACCCCCCCTCCCCCCACAATTGTCTCATCAGGTATGGAGCTTCTTGTCTGGCATCGGCACAGCTGTAGAGGCGATAGGGAGCGTAAATCAAAAGCGTAAAATCAAGGCAAACTTAGAAAGGGGGAAAGTCTTGTTGAAAAGATGCTTTTTAAGTTGTCGGGGCAGAAGAGGCTGAGTTCAGGTTCATTTATTGACCTCCTCATGGTCTTTAAAGTTGGAGGTGGGGATCCAAGACAACAAAAAATGGCCCTGCTGAACTTTGATCTACGCGCATCTCCATATTCAAAGACTCATTTTAGCATCTCAGTTTGTTTGTCAGAGAAACGGATCAATGTTTGTCACGAGGTGTCAGCAGCAGGTTCGAGTTTCTCCAGACCACCAGGTCAGCTCGGGCCAGTCATGGTTCAGAATGGGATTAACCAAATTGGCGTCTGCATAACTTTTGGATTTGCATCCAACTCAGACGAGGGTCCGACTTGCCCCGAAGTCATTCGGCAGTCTCATGGTTACCTTCGTCTAATCGTTTCAGAATACGATGCTTCATAAATATGCAAATAACAAATCTACAATTTGGTGTGTTGAAAAGCTGAGTCCCTGGTTAAATAAAAATCTGAAGGAACAAGATGACAAGCTTTTACCATCAGGCCACACTTTAGTCTTCCTCTCCAGGTCTCTGTTCTGATGACTCAGTAAAACCAGCCTGGAAACTAGATCCATGTGCCTTCCTGACCTCATCTGCAGATAAAGATCATAAGTGAAAGGGAATATGGCCACAATAAAGACGGGGAGACAATTAACGGGAACACCATTACTGAGATATGGAACTGATTAACACTCACATTCAGCCAGGCCAAACAGATAAGACAGGTATCCGATGTCTCGTTGACCGAGTCTCATCGTGGTCTCTGTGTGCTGAGGTTGGATTCTTGTTTTCTGGGCCTGAGGGAAATTCTTTCAAAATAAAAGCTTCTTCCTCACAAAACAGCTAATTCTGTGACGATCACGCTGCTCCTCGTCGTCACACAAGTGCTTGGGAAAACACAACCCTTTCTACTCAGTGACCCTAAACATCTGCCACTAATATGGATTAGTTTAACAACAAAAACAAAAAAAAAAGGTGCTGCAGATGACGACGAAATACAAAACAAAAATGACAAGAATCGGTCAGGATGTATGTTATCTCCCAGCACTTGTAACAACAAGCTAAAACACCCGCTGAGCTGTGAAACATCTAAACTCGGACACCCGTCGGTTTTCCTCAGCTACAAAAAAAAGACTCTTCCTAGGTTCAGGTCAAACAAGGGGAGGGTTACAAGTCCACAGAATATTTACTGAGTAAACAGCAGTGGAATTATCAAGTCTGGGAGGCGGTGTTTGTTGTGTCTGGTGGTTCAAAGAGAAGATGAATAGGTCGAGAGAACCTGACACGAAAACATTTAAATTTATAAAGTGGAAATAAAACAAACTTAAATCAGAGGAACTACATTTTTGGTGAATATTAAGTTTGAATGTGGTGCAGAATAACTGCTGAAAAGGAAGCAGAACATAACTAAAAACAAAACAACAAAAAAGCTAAATCTACCTAAATGTGCAAAGATTAGCTTAAATTTAAAAGTAGCAAAAGCCTTGTTAAAACTGTATCTAAAAGCTAAAAGTAGTTAAACAATTGCTATAAGTTAAGTGTAGCAAAACACTACCTAAAAGTAACAAAATGCTAGCTAAAAACTAAATATAGCAAAAGTTTAGCTAAAAGTTGGAAAGGTTTAGCTAAAAGTAGCAAAATATTAGCTTAACGCTAACAGCAAAAACAGGCCTAGCAAAAAGTAGCAAAATGCTATCTAAAGACTTAAAATACAACAGCTAACCCTAAATATATAATATATATATAAAAATGTAAAAATACAAATTTAGCAAAAGGCTAGCTAGAATTAGTAAAGTTTATAAAATGACAGCTAAAAGTTTGCAAAAGATTAAGTAGCAAAATATTAACTAACAACATTCAAAGATTAAGTAAAACTTAAAAGTATCCAAAGTTTTACTAATAATAAAAGAAAAGCTAAACTAGTTAAAAGTAGCAGAATTGTAGCTAAAAGCATTATAAAATTAACTAAAATCTAAAAGCCTCAAAAGTTGAACTAAATTAAATTATAGTTAAAAATAGTTAAAAGCTAAAAGTAGCAGAATGGTAGCTAAACCATGAAAAGTTTTAAAAGTTTAGCTAAAATTTAAAATTAGTCAAAAGTAGTTAAAACCTAAAAGTAATGGAAAGATAGCTAAAAGTAAGATTAGCTACAACCTAACAGTTTAAAAAGTTTAGCTAACTAGTTAAAAGCTAAAAGTAGCAGAATGGTAGCTAAAAATGTAATAAAAGACTAGCTAAAATCTAAAGGTTTTAAAAGTTCTGCTAAAATAACTGAAAGCAAAGCTAGCTAAAAGTAGCAGAACGATAGAATACAAAACAGACAGAAAAACAAAAAAAAAGAAAAACAAGGTTAATACTCCAACTGTTAATAAAAACAAATTTTAAAAACAGACCAACCATCTCCCCTCGTTTTTTGTAGTGAACATTGAAGGCAGTAGGAACACTCTTACGAAAGCTGCCATCTTGTATTTTTGAAACCAGAGTCTGTGCAATAAGGATGTGGGGTTTAAGCCCCCCCCCAGTCAATTTAATTACAAGTTTTAGTAGAACCTTGATCTTTAGTGCATGAATCAAACTGAGAGAGAAGCAAAAATCTCTCCCAGTGTTTGTGTGATAGTTTAAAATAAAAACACTTGTAGTTCATCACTGCAAATATTCAACTGTGGTTTGGGATCACATCAACAAAAGCTGTCATTTTCTGCTCACTGTTTTTTATTCTTCATCTGTGATGCTTGAAGTCTTTTGTTGTCCTGTTTTACAATTAATTTTCTGTTCACTTTGTGGCAGGAAGCAGTTTTTCCTCTGTGAATAGACTTGCTGTTCCTCCACCACCTCCTCGTCTCCTCGCCAGATTTGCATCCGCTGACCTCTGAAATAAGGACGTTTTATGCAGCTGACCTTTTGACCTTCCCGTCTGTGTATTTACATCTGAGAAAATAGTGAAATTATGACACTTAACGCTGTCGCCAACGCGCGTCTGGGACAGATCTGTGAGGACTGTTGGGGTCTTTGAGACCACGGGTCAGTCCGTGGCACCCCTTCCCTCTGGTTTATTAGCTCAATAACTGAGACACATTCTTGTCGAAGTGCCACGAAAACCTCAAAAGTTCAGCAGTCAGATGGATCATAAAGCTCGATGGATTTATGGATTTTATTACACAAGGACGTCATGTTGTGTCCAAATTACAAACTTACCTCTAAATATCAGCGAACCAACATCCTGTTATAGACTGAAGATAAATTTTATTTACTTTATTTGAAATTTTATTCATTTCAAGTATTCAGCTGTTAAAACACCTCATATTATTCCCAGAATTGATGTTATTTCAATGTGCTTATAAAGCTGGATGAGTCAGAAATCGAGGTCTGTTTTCTGTCTATTAACACTCAGGCAGGTGATTACTGGTTTTTCCAGGCGTATAATGAAAAAAAAACAAAAAAAACCAATTTATTTAAATAAACATTGTGAGTTTTTGGGAGCTTACCGACTGAAACAGCTTCACACTGTTGAGTCTGACTTTTATAAAGTCAGAATCAACAGTGTAGTAGTTTTTATCCACCAAAACCTCCAGTAGAAGTTAAATAATTACAACTTTTTGTTTGCTCAACATCTGTTTACAACTGCAGGGAAATTAATTTAAACTCAGTGTCAGAAAGGACGGGGAAAAAAAGGTTGACACAGAAAATGCGAGCAGCACGAGCTGGAATATTTACAGCTTTCTGGCTGGGAAATATCTGCAGAAGGTGAGATAAAGAACTTAACGATCTGGCTGCAGCTTTTACCAGCTCTGAGGCGGTTAAAGGTGTTCTGGTGGGGCAGGTGGGGTCGGTGGGCTGTTGTTCTTCAACAATAAAAGCATAAAGTGAAATGACAGAGCTGGAGTTGTCCTGCGCTCAATAATATGTAGAATAATGTAGGTCATGATGGGAGAGTTGGAGCTGCGAGGAGTTAAATACTTGCTGTTCCATCCATGATCATTACCTGCTTCTGTTTTCTGTGATGAGCTGCTGTCTGTCTGCAGTCACCATGCGAGAGGCGGGTCCATCACAGAGACACATAGAGACTAATAAGACAAACCATTCTCACTCACACCTAGGGACATTAAGAGTTACCACTGAACCTAACTCGCATGATTTTGGTCTGTGGGAGGAAACCAGAGTATCTGTGCACAGAGAGAACATGTAAACTCCACCAAGAAAAGCTCCAGGCCACGAGGCGGTTCTATGACCTTCTCACTGAGAGGTGACTGCTCTACCAACATACCAGTTTGCTGATTTGATTAAGGTCCAAATCTGCATGCATCCAAGAAGGAGTCTCTGCAGTACAAATTGTTCTGTGGGCGGAGTTTGCCCTAATTGCGATTGGCGGAGGTCTTGGTGTGGATGGGGTTAAACCTAATTGTAATTGGTGGAGTTGGTTTGTGGGCGGAGTTAGTCATGACCGTGATTGGCTTAGGTCTTTCTGTGAGTGGAGTTTGCCCTAAACGTGATTGGCGGAGGTCCTATTGTGGGCGTAGTTTGCCCTAATTGCGATTGGCGGAGGTCTTGGTGTGGATGGGGTTTAACCTAATTGTAATTGGCGGAGTTGGTTTGTGGGCGGAGTTAGTCATAATCGTGATTGGCTTAGGTCTTTCTGTGGGTGGAGTTTGCCCTAAACGTGATTGGCGGAGGTCCTAATGTGGGCGGAATTTGCCCTAATTGTAATTGGTGGAGTTGGTTTGTGGGCGAAGCTTGGACAAAACCATGATTGGTCTGATTGACTTGTCCTGTGGGGTAACTTAAAACAGGAGGTAAAGGTGATAATAAAATTATTGTGAACATGTAAATATGCTTTATTGACTGTTTATGTACAGTTTAAAACAGAACAATGACTCAAATAAAAATTATTGTCAACATGTAAACGTAATTTATTGACTTTAAATTTTGTGAGGCTAGCACATTCCTGTCTCAAGTTATGACTAATATTAAGTCATTTTCCTTTTTAGCAATCGTTTTATAGGCTGGTTAGGGCTGTTTTGAAGGAGCCAAATTGTTACACATCACACCAAATGTGGTAGCGTTCAAATTTTGTGCAGCTAGCACCTTCCTGTTTCGAGTTATGACTAAAATTAATATCCAGGTGCTTCCTGGCCAATTTGAACAGCTTCTTCAAACCCCACCATCAATCTGACCAGTCATGTCTTGGGCAAACTCCCCCCACAAAATAAGAAACTCCTACTTAGTGACTGCAGAGACCCCCTTCTCCATGAATCACGGGTCACCCAGCAAAAAGGGAGTTTTTCCTTTCTACTGCTGCCAATGTGCTGCTCAGGGTGGGAGACTGTGACGAAGTGAAGATTCAACACAATCTGCTGGCTTCTTCTTTAGATTTATTGTTTTTTTGTGTACAGCCCTGAGACAACAATTGTGATTTGCCACTATATAAATAAACTGAAGTGAAATATATAGTTCCCGCTTCATGTTTTTCAGGCCGCAGCTTCCGCAGGCATTCCGTTCTCTTCTGAACTTGTTGCCTGCAAAAGCAAATTAAATCTCCAACTTTATTTCAGAATATCCACCACAATCTGTTCAGAAAGATCTATAAAGCTTTCTAGAAAAAAAAGGTAATAGTGGAACTTTGGACACGTCTACCTATGTTTAACCCTCCTGCTGTCCTTGTGTCAAAGTGATCCCTGAGGCCTTGGCTGTAAAAACGAGGCCTTGGGTTGTTTTGACCCAAGGGTAACAGGAGGTTTTTAGTTTCTGAATCTGGAAATCCTTTTTTTTCAAACCAAGCACTGCTGTAGTTGGTTTGTTCAACAAAAAACATAACAGAGAAAAAAACTTCACTGATTTGGAATCACAGCTCAGTTAGCTCTTTTCTTTTAGTCTTGGTTCTGCTGAAGAAGAACCCCCTCCTTTCGACTGATCTGATATGAAAACCCCTCAAAATAAGAAAACTCGGTGGAGACAAATGTTTAGAAAAAAGGGGTTGAGTCACGCTGAAAAACCCATCGGAACTGCTCTCCACGGCTGATTAAAACGAGGCAGCGGCCTGCAGTCGCAGCTCCAGCTGGCAGCACCCGGATAAACAAGCAGCTGCCTGAAACAAAAAAAAAAGGGGGGAATCCAGCATGGTGGCAACCGTCCCGGTTAAAGGCAAAGCTGGGTGACGACTTCAGGGCCTCGGCTGAGATCACCGCGTCGGGAGAAACACTCTGGAGATGTGGCGATACCCGAGGTCACTTCTCCAAACGTCCACGTGTTTGACAGGTTTCCCCTCACGTCTGCGGATACCTTGTCACGAGCGGCGCAGAGACGTGACAGTGGGTTCTGGCACTGATCCGTCCCATATGGGCCAACTGACAGGAGGTGAAAACAGGAACAAAAAAAAAAAATCTTATGTTGAGGTTGAGCGTTCCCACATGGAAAGATGGATTACGAGAACCGCTGGCGAGGGCTGAACCATCAAACTTGAGATTCGGGTCGTGATATTATGTTCTGGCAACGTCTCGTTCTGCTTTCCTATCTGGGTCAAGCCTGAACTGAGGGGGAGTCCATATTTGACTTTTTATAGTGATAAATCACTGTTTGCCTTTTTTTCAGATGATGGATTTGTTTTTATTTGGTGTACCTGCAAATATTCTATGAAAGATTCTCTAACTTCTTTCTCGATCAAACATTTATGCTCAAATGCAGATTAAATCAACAACAAGATCAATTGGATGTGGCAGCCATCTTGAATTCCTCCTTCGGTAGGACAAAATTATTTAGTTTAATTTGCTCCCATTACAAATAAAAAAAAATCTTGCTGGGAGAAAACAGAAACCAGGTGTTGAATCCTATTTTTGCCCCGTTATCAGTGTTTATTTTACTGTTGTGGTTGTGTGGTTAAAACAGGCAGGCACAGAATAACCACACTGAGGAAAAAACAAGAGCAGAGGGAAGGATAAGAATCTCTCGTCACGCTCATTTTGATATCCAAACAATCTGCTGTAGGTCACCGGCTGCTGCACTTGTGCTCTAACGCCACGTGTAAACACGGCCTCCATGATGGAAGAGGTGCTAACAGAGCGCGGGGCAAAAAGAGACAAAAACTGTAAATTACAAGTTTATTTTGCTCAGCTTTGCAGCGAGGCCATGCACTGAACTTTATCCTACGAAATGTTAAAAAGAGTAAACATCAGTTTGTCCCGGTTCTTTGAAAAGCCGTTACAGAAATGGACTTCACAAATATTTGGACCTGTCAACACCTAATTTATTTACTAGAATGTGAGAGAAGTAAGCAGATAAATGAAATGAAATGGAAGAAATAACCATTCCGAAGGCTGGAACGTTGCCTAAAAATAAAAAAATCAACTTTTATTTATCACATTTATGTATTATATTGTTTTTGATTTAACCATGAAAAATAATTTTTATTGTGTGATAGTTGTACTTTGCATTTAGCATCAGGTTCACATGCATGCAGGGGTCCAAGTGGGGGCATTTTGTGCACAAATCGATTAAGTTTTGAGTGTGTTTCTTTTTCTTCCATGTATTATAAGTCCCGTATTTTGTCTTCTCTTTTATTAGCTTTATGTACCCTTAATCAGTTGATACCTCATGATTCTCTGTTAAAACAAAAGTTCAGATTGTCAAAAGTGGAGATCTGTGGAAAGGTTATGAACAAATATTATCTTACCTGCGGTAGATTTCATGACATGTTTTAAAAACTCTTGAACAAAGAATGTTTTATGTTCCAAAACAACAAACAGTTATTCTCTTTTACCCACAAATAGCAGTTTTTCTCAGGTATCTAATTTCACATGTGCAACACAGCTGATGGATTTAGCTGTTTCAACAAAAATTAACAAAATCAACAAGGGTGACGCTGTAAAGGCATTTATTTAGTAATTGCATTTTTTTTCTTCACTTCATTGTGGTTAAGAATGACGGCCTTTTAGTGGCTCAGATGTGGTTTGACAGAGGTGGTCCATTCAAGGGCCAGCAACACATAAACCAAACTGCAACTGGACCAGTTGTCGCATGCCATCCTATAAACTGTGCCACCATTGACAGACCTTGCCCACATCTCTTGCCACGCCAGCAGTGCCAGCTGACACCAGATCTAACCCACACCTGTTTGATAGTGTTGGGTGTATCGAACAAAATATCAATATTATCGAACCCAGCATGCGTATGGGCGTGGTGAGATTGAGTCTTGTTTACACTTTATTTGAATTACTGACTTTATTTCTCACAAATAAAGTAAAAAATAAAGTCAGTAGCGCAGATTCTCCAAATTGCAGTTAGTCCTCTACATCATGCCCACGTGCTTTTTGTTGTGTTGTTTTTAAAAATTTTTGTTATATTGTTTCTTTTTTATTTTGCACTAGTGACTTTTTCTTCAACAATCTAATTTTCCTTAGATTATACTCATCTGTTTTTGAGTATCTTCTAGATGTTACCAGGAAGTAAATAAATGCAAAACATGAAAACCAAAAATAAAATAAAACTCAAATTTTATATATGTATTCTGACAGATCACCTTGTTTTTGCCTATTATCTTATACAGTAACAGTGACAGCTCATTTATACATACTTCTGGTTTTCAACATAACTCATTTTGTGGGTAAAACTGCAATAGGAGCAAAGGAATTTGGATTTTATCAACTTGTTTTAGAAGATGAGAAAGAAAACTTAAAAATGTGATTTTTCTTTAAGGGCAGTCCCACTCTCGATCTTTTGCTAACTCCCAGAAAGTGGAGGGTTTGATCTTTTTCTTCCCCAGAATACACCTCAGCTTCTTAGCTCTGCCCTGCAGTTCACACACGGTGATGACAACATCCAGTGGATGGATAGTCTTGCAGGCCAGAGAGATTAATGCACCCATTTAGCTTGTAACTCATGTCGAGCGTGTTTGTTTGAACTTGCTTTCTAAGCTGTTTTGCTCTCTCCAATTTATTTGAAACGCAGCACAAACCTAAAACCCAAACTCCATGTACGAAAAGCTTCGAAGAAATCCCGACCGCCGTCATAAAACAAGATGTCAGCGTGCACCTCGTTCTCTGTGTGTATCTTTGTCACTATCTCTGTAAAAGTCTTGGAGAGTGTGGAGTCTTTCCAGCTCTTTGCACCGTGGCAGAGATCCAAAAAGACTGCCGAGACCAAAACTAAAAGGATAGATAACTGGGTCTTTTTATAGAAAGTAAAGCACAGAAGGAATCAGAGCCATGAAGATGCAAAGGAAGCCGAGAGGGGTTTAACTTCAAGTTTGTGTCACGATGAGAGCCAGTTTGAAGTAAAAGAGAGGACAAGAACTCGTGTGTTTTGCTGGTGGAAATGTGGAAGAATTTAGCAGGATTTTTTTGGCAATAATGTTAGGTGCCGAGCAGATTTGTAACTCTTGTAATATTTTATTTTGTGACCCATGGGTGAAGTTTCCAGGTGTGCCTAAAAAAAGTGGCCGTAAACCCAAAAAATATGCTTCAGTGAAAAATGTCATGCCCGCTAGACTCAAAGAATGCATCGTTTCTTTATTAAACTCATATTAAAAGTCTGCTTTAGTCCACATGTGTGAAGCCTTGCAGTGGTACCAGCTGCTGGCACGTCCCTTTCTTTTTAAATTTAACTAATACACTTAAAAGAAAAAGAAAAAAAAGAAACATGCTGAGGTTGGTTCATAATCATTTTGACTGCCAAACTAACAAAAGTACCTATTAAAACTTATTATTTATCCTGGAAGCTTAGCAATAATCCAAACAAGGAATAGTTTGGTAATTTGGCATCTTCAGTTTGTTTAGCTTCACATATTTAATATTTTAGCAAAGATTTGAATAAATTACTATAATTTAGACCACTTCACAGATATTGAGCTAAAAGGTAAGGTAGTTTTTAGATTTAATGTGCAAAAAAATACTTTTTAACACCTGATACTGACTG
Organism: Cynodonichthys magdalenae; assembly: GCA_031762555.1. NCBI lineage: Eukaryota > Metazoa > Chordata > Actinopteri > Cyprinodontiformes > Rivulidae > Cynodonichthys > Cynodonichthys magdalenae. The sequence goes on along the minus strand of JARVJO010000125.1, from coordinate 15,995,716 downwards.
AATGTTACGCAACAGAACAGCTGGGCTGTAGTCCCCATCATATTTTACTGCAGTTATGCAAACCTGGCACAATCAGACGTTTTACTGGTCTGCCAATGACACATGAGATGAATGGCTGACCAGCTCTGTGTGTCACAGACTAATGAGGGCCGACCAATCAGACAAACGACACCCTGGTCCTCCAGGAGATGGAGAGGGAGGGAGTCATTATTTACAGGTTTGAACTTTATTGTAAGTGGAGTCAAAGTGTTTATATGAACTGCAGTGTGGCTGAAAAAATGGGGAAATTATCCTTTTTTTATTGTGAGAACGAGATTTTTTCTGTCCTCTAGAAAGCACTGACAAACATATGGGGCACCAAGTGTAAAATAAAATGTAAAAAAAATGTCACAAACACATTGTCTTTACTTAGCTCATTTTCTAAGTTTAAAATTATAGGTTAAAATGTTCCACTATTTACTTAAACGTTGCAACTAAATAATACATTTAAGAGTTTCAAAATGGAACACAGCCTGTGTTGTTGTGACGTCATCATCCTGTGACAAAAGCAAACGCTAACGGTGCTAATGCTGCTGAAGATGACATTTAAATTTTAAATTCAAAATGTGTTCATTGAAAACAATATGGTAGTGGTGGTTCGGCAGCTGGAAGTGCGGCTCAGACCCCAGCCGCAACTTTTAATTTTGATGTCTTGTAGGAAAGCATTAGCAATGTTAGCAGCGTTAGCGTCTGCTTTTGTCGCAGGATGATGACATCATAACGATAGCTGCACACCAACAGTAAAAGCTGCATTCCATTCTAAAATAATGAAATCTAAACCTCAACATTTAGCCACTACATTTACATTTAACTTTTATATTTAGATTTACACATTTAGATTTGGGATTTAATATTTGGTCATAATATTTAACATTTAAATCTAACATTTAGTAAAAAGTAGCTATATATAAGAGCAATGAGCTGAATAACAATAAAATGTTAGAGGAAAATTTTTACCAAAGGATTTTACATTCTGAAAATGAGCTAAATAATGAAACAGTTTTAGTGACATTATTTTAAACATTTTATTTTACATTCGGCACCCCATACAAACTGGTGTTGTTCTTTTGCGTTTCTATAGATCTCTAGATCAAATCTGTGCTGAGCTCTACTTTCACAAACTTCTACAAAGTCCTCATAAAAAGCGCTGCTTATGGCCACATAAAGGCAGATGAGTCAGGATCATGTCCCACTCTGCAGCCATGTGTGTATTCCCGAGGACATTTACGACTCTCCGTAATGGATTGAGGGCCGTTAAAGATTCCCTAACTGTTCGTCTTTTACTGCCAAGCAGATCTGGCTCGGATACTTTCTCCTGAGAACCGTGCTATTTTAATTAAGTCCTTGCTTGACGTTTTTAGTAGTCTTCATTTGAAGCTTTACTTTATTCAGATTTGATGAATAACTGCAACCCCCACCCCCATCCTTTTCCCTTGGCTTTTTCCAATAATAGTTGTGGTATGAAATAATATTTGTTCAGTTGTGATTTAAAAAACAGAAATGCCCTCAAATCTTCTGTTTTACTTGAATTTTCTTTTTCCTCCTGCTCCTTTTTGCTAATTTTGCTCACTCAGCCCAAGGACGAAATCAGCATGTAAACACACACAAAACACCCTCAGCTCAAATGTCATAAATCACTTTGTTTATATCAATAATTTCACATAATTACGTCTCTGTTTTGTCAGGGTCTGCAGAGCCGGACAGTAAATGCTTGCACTTGGCTCAGAGTGATATTTTTCATTCCAGCAGGGAGGGACTGAGAAACAGCAGCTCTGTGAATAATGTCTCTTAGCGGCGATGTAACAAGGACAAGATTAATCCCTCCCCGTACAAACACAGAGCCCCATTTTTTCTGATTAATTTCACATTTTTAATGCAGTAATTGCATGACCCCGACAGTTAGATATACAGCTGATGAGATTTACACATGCTCCGTGGACCTGGGTCCTGATCAGCTGTAGA
>JARVJO010000125.1:15979108-15993133 GCA_031762555.1 Cynodonichthys magdalenae | reverse complement strand
GGGCATTTAAATGTCTGGATATGTTCGAATCAACTGAAGGTGAAAACCAACACTACTATAATATTATCAAATATTATCAATCAACTATACTTCCATCAATCAAAGTGTGTTGTCATGAAAAACCCTGGGAAATTTTAGAAATGCAACGTGTCCTGACTGCAGTAATCTCAAACCTAAGTACTAATAATTTGAAATAAGGTCAAATAAAACCTTATCTTACCTTTGATGGGCTGCACATCTCATCCCCCTCCCCATTTAAATGGGCAATGTCATGTAAAATCAACTTTTTTGATCTTTATATCGTGTTATGCTATCCACTCATCAAAAACGTACACTGAGTATTGCTTTGACTCATTCATGCATGTTTGAGACATCCTGTAGTGTCCTGAGGCAGTCAGGCAGGAGAGCAAAAACAGCTGGTTGGCCCTAGAACCACCTTTTAGGTGCTGCTCCTCCTCTGTCTCAAAGCTGAGCTTCTACATCACAGAGCACGTCTCCCCCTGCGACTCCTGCAGGCTATCAGCAGCAACAACTAGCAAACAACAGGTGAAACTGCGTGTCTGCTGAGCTCATTAAACTTCTTAGTCCAGTCCTTTTCAGATTAAAAAATGCCTTTGAGGAAATGTATTTTTAAATGCTAATGATGACACAGTTCTTAAAAATTGGTTTGATTTCATTTTTGGAAGTAACCCTCCAATGAAAACAATTTTTTTTATTTATATATTTATGCAAGCCACTTTATATGATGATAGTTTTCTGAACAAAAGGGAATTCAATAGTGGACTAATAAGATTATCACTAAATAACCATGCAATTCCAGCACTCAGAAGTACACAAACACTGCTGTCGTCTGCCCAGGTAAGCTGAAAAACTCAATTTGTTTTGTTCAGTGTTTTGGTCTATCTGTGATCTACGGTTATAATGCGTAACTTAGATTATGGTCGGTGTTCTTTTAGTTGGCTTACACCACATTTTAGTAATAAATAAATTAGCTTAACATTGACGTGTGCGTGTGAGGATGACTGCGAGATATCTTACCAATCTGAAACATCCTCTCTGTAATCGCTCCTGTTCTTCAGGAAACATACTATCTTGGTCCGACGGTAATGCTGTGTTCCAGTTGTATCGGAACTCGAAGTTATGAAGCCGGACTGACGTCAGTTCCGAGCTGAAAGCGTTCCAGTTTCAAACGTCGGAAAAAGCGTTTGTATTTTTACAATAATAGCGATCTACAAGGCATTTTGAGTGTATAAACAGGGTTAAAACATATATTTTAATAATCACTATAAAGCACTACAAGTACGTCTGACTTAATGTAAAATAAACAACACAGAACTGCTAAAAAATGTAAAAGTGAAGAGTTTCATGCGTGCAGCAGCCATGTTGAAATGATGACGTAACGCTAGCTCGGGCTGCTCGGGTATGGTCTGGTTGCGCCGACCTCTCGACTTGAAACTACGACTTCAGGGAGCGTTCCAGTTGCAAAAAAAGAACTCGGAAGCTCGAAACTTCGACCTCCGAGGACAACTGGAACAACTGGAATAAGGTTCAGTTTCAGTTGTCATTTTCCTAAACTGATATTGCATAATGTTGCTGCTTTTTTTAGTTATTAAGAAGCTGTTATGCTGAAATGGGCGTGGCGGAAGCGGACGGAGGTTCTTAAAGAGACAGAGGACAATTTCAAGATGTCAAATTTATTTTTGATTTATACATATACATTTGTACATTTATACATATTTATACATATAAACAGCATTTTCATAACAAATGAAGGTGACATAGTTACTTTATTATGGTATAGAATTGAACTGTTCCAGTTGTGGAAAGTGGGAATTTCCCACTTACAAGTTGTAAGTTTAAACTAGAATGCCCACTTTAGTGATGAGTGCAGGCAACTCATCAATGAGTAAAACTCTGTTACGTTTAATTATATTTCTATATTATTTATTTTACATTTAGTCTTTTGTACTTTTCAGTGTCTATGAGTGGACGTGCTTCTATGCAGGAAATACCACGTAGAGCTCAGTCATTGTTTGTTAGCAGTGCTACACTGTAACAATGAGATGAAGAATATGGACAGTTTTTTTCTTTTTATCAAAGTTAAACACAAAACTTCAAAGTTAATTACAACCATAATGCTGATGTGGCCCTCTGTAAAAATGAGGCAACAAAACCAAAAGGAAGGGGTGAATATTTATGCAACTGAACATGAAATACAGAAGTTGATGAATGGGTAAAAAAAACACTCAACTAAAATAAAGCAAGCGAATGAGTGGCAGTTTGTTTGACACTGATTAGTTGAATAATTTTGTCCCAAGTATACGTGTTTTTCTTTTCATGGTCTAGCAGAGAACCGGGCGCAACCAGAGGAAAAGCCGGTTCAAATGACCATGACCAGAACCGTACACTGTAGCTGCCTGTGACTTTCTCTGCCTCACATATTTCAAATGTATCCAAAAAAACGCAGTTCTCTCTGGACATTTGATGCAGTCAAATCACCTTTCATCTCCTTCCCTGCCTCGCAAACCCTCTCTGGTTCAGTCCAATCTGGATTTCATTCCCCTCTTTCTGTCTCTCACAGTGAATAATGCCTTTGTAGTCGCTCCCTTTCCACACACAAACACACACACACACACCTTTCATGGCCAATATTTAATATGCACCGACAGGCCAAAGTAAAGTAACCTGCATTTGGAGTGTTACACACAAGTTATTGGCCCACAGAACCCATTTACAGGTCAGAGTATCAGACACTTTTCCGAGCAGTTACCGGACTTATGAGAAACGATCGTGGCTTTTAATAGAGCAGAACAATGTGAAGAATGTAATTGTCAAATTCACAAGATGGAGACAATAAAAAGCCTAAACTATTGGTGTTAAAATTCCAACCTGCTGCTTCACGAATAGACCAGGACAGAAAAAAATTTAAAAAGTAAAATACATCACGCCTGATTTGAATGAATGTGTGATTAACAGGCTTCTGCAGAACTCGAAGTGGCAATTCAGTCACTGAATCAGTTATGTTGGAGCAGAGAAACAAGTGAAATGTGCAGGATTGTGGCCCTCGATGACCAGGATTAGACAGCCCAGACTTAGACTCACCTACAATAGAATTAACTGACAACAGGATATAAACGAGAGCAGGAAGATAATTTTTAACAGCATACTGAGGAGTCAAACTCATTTTCACCGAGGGTCAAATGAGCATTATAATTGTAATTAACTTTAATGTTTCATGTTTAATTTTGACTAAACACAAAACGTCACATTCCTTATCTCATTGCTTCGGTTGAGCACTACTAACAATACTTGAGCTCTATGTGGTATTTCCTGCATAGAAACAGAGTGTTAACACATCCTCCTAGAAACACTGAAAAGTGCTAATTATGCCGAATGGATCGGTGTGCGAATTACACCAGCTACCATTTGATGGCTATAATTAGGCTATGTTTGAATCCTGCCCACCTCCACCTAGTGATGGGATGCTGTCATTTCATGGGTAAAATAATCAACATGCATTATGGGAGATGTAGTTTATAATCAATACTGGCTTTACAGCAGCATACACTAATTTTAATTATTATTGATTTTAATACATTTTTGAAGCTCTTGTTGGCCACATAAAATGCCGTGGCACATTTTGGACCATGGTTCTTTCACACGTGATGTACTGCAGGTGAAATATGTTAGTTTCAAAAGTCCAGTTGGGTTATGAGAACCGACCTGATGAGTAAATAAATATGTGGGAATGTAACATCATTTTTGCATGTGTTCACCTGGTTTCTCTAAAAACGGAAATCATCAAACTGTTGCCACATCTGTTAACCTGATCTTCCCACTGTTATCAATTTGAACTGTGGTCGCAGCTGAAGTAACCAGAATAACGCTTTGCTGGGTCTCCATTTCATCTCTAGGGGGAAAAAGAGAGGGAAGTCAGACGGATAAAAGAGAAAAGTTTGTTTTGAAATCCTCATTTTTTTAATAGAACAAATGTTTGAGCCTAATTCCGTGCTGAGAAAAGACAGCAGAAGAGATTAGCTTTTTTTTTTAGTCTGTAACTTTTATAGCCGTAAACACATCTGTGGACACCACTTTAAATCCCCAGACTGTGTGTGAAAGGAAAATAAAAAAGAAATCCCACATTTAATGGCGATCCAGAGTCTGGTCAGAATCTTGAGTGGTTTAAAGGAAATGGGCTGTGATGGTCCATCCTCCCTGAATTCTTTGGTGACTCAGTTTCCTGCTGAATGAGAGCACATTTTCAGGGTGAAGACACATCATTAGGCTAAAGCACGGATGGCAAAATGCCACCACATAGGATGGGAAGGCGTCAGGGCATAATGGACCACACATGTTGCTCCTGACCAAGCAGAACCCCCCCCCCCACACACACACACACCTCCAACAGTTTTCCCCCCTTTCTTTCTCGTCAAACGCCCTTCCTCGAATGTCCTCTGCAGGAGACAAAAACTAATGGGATTCCAAAAACAACTGCAATGATAGACAAGAGATTTATATAAAGGGATGAGTGTGGAGAGTGATGGAGTTGTCTCCTGCAGATCCAGTCCCCACATCTGTCCGGTTCTACTTGGCAGCACTTCTGAGCAATTCAGCTGGGAGAGAGATATGCAGGTGCATTTTTTTTTCTCTTTACCCAAACAGATGCATCAAGCTAAGCTGAGCCAAGCAGCAGACGGGAGTGTCAGATGTAAGAAAAGAGAAATGTTTTGTTCAGGAGACTCAGGCTTTCTGCAAAGCATTTAAACAAAGTGGCTTTTGTGCAAATTGTTTTTAGACAAAAACAACACGTTCTTTTTTTTTTTTTTTTTTTTTGTGTTGAACATCCCCTGAAAACCCCCACAGGAACAAAAAGAAAACTTTTCAGATTTGTGTTACTTTGGATAATTGAAATACCAACACGGAACAGATTTTTCTTTGGTTTTTCTGGCTCAATTGGCCAAATACGCTGCCAGAGAATTAAAACCATGCATGATTCTGTCTTTGCTGAATGTTTAGAGTTAGTGATGAGTTGTTGGCTGTGAAATTTTGCAAACTAAGCAACAACTTCCAACTTTGACTCAAGGATGGATGGATTTAAATCACCAGAAACTAATTCTTTTTATTAAAAGCAGGTCTCTGATCAGATTTAAGCTTCTTTAAACTAAAAATAATTCCACCAGTTGTTAAAACCATTGAAGAAAATTATTAAAGGGTAGGTATTAGGCAAAATCAATGTTTTGATCTTTATATCATGTTATAATGTCATTCCCTCATAAAAAACATCCTCAAAGTGTTACTTTGACTCGTTCATGCATGTTTGACATATCCTTGTATCTTCTATGGTAGCCATGTGGAGCTGCCTAAAAGCTTGCTGGTACAAAGTACCGCCTATTTATTATCCAGTCTGCAGCCGAGCTCCCGCCCCAAATGGTTTATCCCCTTGTGCATCCCTCACACAGCTCCACCAGACTAGCAAAATATATATTTAAAATGGTGGATGTTCATGATTTTGTTGCAAAATATAGCTTTATATTGATCTATATGTATAAGTTCTTTGCAAAAAGTATCTTAACGATCATTCAAATAAGGTTCAACTGTATCCTGAGTTACCAATACTATATAATGTTGCTTATTTTATTACAACTACATACAATGATTCTAAAAAACTGTGTAAACGCTATGAAGCGCTGTTTTGAAGACGTGATGAAGTGGGATTATCTGAAATGGTAGGAGGTTCTTAAAGAAACAGGAAAATTTCAAGGCATTTAGATAGGCAATGATGCAAAGTCAAATTTATTTTTGATATATTCAGCATTTTTATACCAACTGAAAGTAACATAATTACTTGATTGTGGTATAGAATTCAGTTATGTGCCTGGAAAATACACAATACCACCTCTTTACAAGTCTGTTTTTAATCTGTTCAAATATTGACAGAAAGAAATAACTTCACTTTCCAAAGAATTTGCTAGTTTCTGATTTGACATTTGTGTTTATTTTTGTTGTTTTTTGTTGTTTACCTGTTAATCTCAGCTCATAAGACTCAGCTGTACTCACTCACCTATCACCCTTCCCTGCTTGCTTTTACTCCAGGTTCACATTTTCCATTTTACTGTTTATTTACTCTGTGCTCCCTGTTGTCTGTATTTTTGATCTTCCATCTGCATCTCAGAAAAAAGTAAAATAAATTACCCAGCACCCTTTGCGAGGATGCTTTCTGATTCACTTTGTTCCTCAACGATTGTCACTGCCCACTCAATCGAGACGCTACAACCCAGCAAGATGCTCGTCTCCATCATTTGTTCCCCAGCTGAGGTATGGCGGGAAGTCACTGTATTTGACTCGCCCATATACCTGGCTGCACTGCAGTAGAGGAAGCAGGAAATGTTCGCTGTGGCAGGGCGGCTTTGTACCCCACGGGAGATAATGGGAGCCGTGCGGTGATGCAGGGATTCACCTCAGGGGTATGTTCCACTCTGGCACATCTCCTTCGTCTGGGCAGGAAGCAGCCTTTTCCTGTCAACCCAAATCATCAATTCACAGCCAATTAAATTCAACTGTAAATTTTTCCAAGATCTTGAGAGTGTGATGTGAAAAAGAATGGATTAATACTCCTGTAACGAGGAGACAGGCAGGGATGTAATAAACCGATACACAGGAAGGTCAGGGTTTCATTAAACTTCATCTGTGTCACAGACATGTAATGAGTCACATTTTGGATTTGTATTCCTCATGTCAGATGAAGGTAATTTGTGTATCAGTCTCATTCGTCTTACAGCTAAACAAATCCAACAAAGGTTGCATCCCAGGCAGGTTCGTGTTACTTTTGCTGCAGACTGACTTGATTTTACATCGAATAGATTGAAAATTAGAAGCTCAGGATTCCTTGAAAGAATTCATATGACTCCCCATGCCTTTCAGGACAGAGATTTAGACAAAGTGGTAGCCGTTTTGGTCAAATCCTAAAAATGACAAACAATATCACAAGATGTGGTACTCAGAATTGGCTTAGATAATGACTCTCAGCTAGTACCATTAGGGTGTATTACACACCTGACACATTTGGTCCGCTTTAAATGGGCCAGAGTTCGTTTCCCCCGTTGGTCCGGACCTTTTTATATGCAGGTGTGAATACACTCATATGAAACCCTGGTGCGGACCAAACAACCGGACCTAGACCCACTTTTGAGGTGGTCTCGGTCTGCTTCCAAATGAACTCTGGTTCGGTTCACTTCTGGTATGAATACAGACTGGCATCGAACCAACCAACTACAGGAAACATGCACCTTTTTGGACTTCGAGGGCCACCGTTTCTAAGCATCATGGTAACAATTAGCCCTTCAGTGTTGCTAACGCTACCAATATGCTACAAACAATGAGCCATTGTGGGTCAGGGAACACGGAGCATCTTGTCTCCTTTGGGTTATGGCATGCATTTGCCAACTCCGTCCCAAAATTAGAAGTATATCATCGCAAAACCGCCTTTGAGTGCAATATTTTAGAATCTACTACCACGCCAAATTTTAAATCTGTTTCTGTAAAATTTACCAAATTTTAAGCCATATTTGTGTTTTTAAGGTCAGGTGAAAAATATCTGCCTTGGTGATAACACAAAGCTGGATCTTTTCATAGCTGAAATAAAATGTCTCCCTAGCTGTTTAGCTGCTGTTTTGCCATCCACACGATCATCTTCTCACTTGCTGACAGTTTAATCCAGAAATGGGTCTTATAAATTTAATGTCGCTCATACGCAGGTCTTGCCTGAACGAGGCTGTGGGGGTAATTTCTCCTTTACTGCCTCCACCCAACTCTGTGTTTTTCATGCCCATGACGTTAGAAACAGAGGAGATTAATACGACATCATATAATCTCAAACTGCAGTAAAAAATAAAATAAAATTCAGCCTGGAGGCTTTTAACTGCATGAGCAAAACACTCTTTAAATCAATGACTTGGTAAAAAGCACTTGTTCATGTGGAGCTGGTAAATATCTTATATGATCAAACATTTTTAAGTTTATTTATGGATCTTTACCCATCATGCCTGATCATTTGAACAAATTGGACCCAACAAAAAAGTGATTAAATGTTTCTAAAGAATGAGCTGTTTGTTTAACTTGAAAAACTGTTCAGCATTGGGATCAGATCTTTTTGTGCATCTTGCTTGTAAGTAGCAACATTAGCATACTTTAATACATCAATAGACTGTGTAAGACACGCTATTCAACTAACTTGCTCCTGGGGCCACAGTTACTGCAGGTCAACAGCTCAGGGGCCGAACATCAATTACAACGATCTGTTACCTTTGAAATAGTTTATTTTGCTGTATTTAATCATGAATACAACATATAGAACCCTATAAAAGTGTGAAAATTGAACAATATCAAAAACAAAAAACACATGCCTCCTATTTAATGCAAATATTATTTTGACATCTCTGACTTGCCAAATTTTTAAACCAATTTTATTTTCACTTTCATAGTTTTATCTTCAACTGCTTGTAAATTTAACTATCTGTAGTGTGCACAGAAATGGTTTTTACCAGCTTTTAGACAAGATTCTGACGTTTCTGTAGATACCGAACATGTCTATGTTTAACTTAAAATAACTCACAGTAATTAAAGTAGAAAACCATGGTTTGGGCTTAAGAGATGAATGAATCAATTGGCGGGCCGAACTTTGGTCACTCGAGGGCCGGATGTGGCCTGTGGGCCACCAGTTAAATAGCCCTGGTGTAAGAAGTGGTCATAGCCATCAGGATGTGATCCATTAGTTTATAAATTAGGGTTTAAAGACTCTACTGTCTTAATAATATTCATTTTTAGTCACAACTACATCATTATTGTCAAGTTAAAATAAGTAATAACCTTGTTTTTTATGTAAACAAGCTTTCATACAGTATTTTTTCTGCCTGACTAAAGAGACAGACATTTTGTCAGTCTGTTTATGATGCTTGTAGGAGTGGTAGTAACTTTAAGTGAATTAAAACACCAATAATGGGTCAAATTGTGAAAAAATACCCATGAAAATCAATGTGAATGCTGAATTAGAAGTCACACTATGAGCTGAAATAAAGACTCCCAGCATGAGGAAAATTGAGATTATGACACTTAGAGAAAACTACCTTTTTCCCCTTTAGTTAACATTAAATTGAGTTTATGTTGAACCTTTAGGGTTAATGTTTACATGGTCTGCTGCTGTTTTACTGTTCTGTGTTGACTAGACGTTCCAACAGTCATATATGGATTAACCTGTACCTGCTGCTCCTTCCTGGGGTTAACCAGCTGAGCATGAAGAACACCGTCATTTGGAAGTTGTAAAGCTTGTTTTTTTCCCCTCCTGATTTTTAAGCCAAAACTTTGTTGACATCCTGGAACATTGGCGAGGACAGTGTTGGTGCATTTCGATGCCAACACTGTTTGGTGTCTGAAAATGAGAGGCGGATGTGTTGAAAGCACCTCGCCGTGCCACGAAGGGACGTCCGGCGTGATGTATTGCCCGAGCGTCACATTGAAATTCTTCTGCCGCCACAGACTTGAGGAGGAATGTGATGAATGCCCCTTCATGTCTCAGACATAAGTGCTCCCATAGATTACTGCAACACATCGCGCGCTGCCTGACACAAATGTGTTCCGATGACAGCTCATCTTTCTTCCGAGACATCTCTCTCTTTTTTTTATTTCCTCAATGTGCCAAGGACCTTTGGACAAACAGGTTAAAAATACCATCCAATCACGGTCTGGTTAGAGGAGAGGTAAGATTGAGCAGACGAGGCAGGAACGAATGCCTCATTGGCAGCAGGGAAGGACAGCCTGAGTGTGAAGATGGACCAGAGCGCATAAAACACTCCCACCTTGTGCTAACAAGGATGCTACGATGGGATTATTTGGCCTTGTTTATGCACCCTGTGGCACTAAACATTCTGGTCTTCTTCTCTTTATTACCCGCCACAAAGAGTGAAGGTGTGATAATGATTTTTGCCCCTATCTAAATGCACCACTGAATAGAGCCAACCCAATTCAAAGCCAACTGACATAGCTGTAGTTCAGTCAATTTTAGAGATATCGAACTAAAGTTTGATGTGGTAGAAGCTGGGAGTCATCCCTGTTAGTATGGCGTAGTAATAGGACCAAAATTATGACTGTTGCACACCCATCGGTATCTTGTAGCAGGAAGCTATATCTATTCCAAAGCCAGCTGCTGGTCAGCAACTGAGATGCAGTGATGACAAATGAGAAAGAGGCTATTGTTAGGTGTTAGCATTGGAGAGGCTAGTAACTAGCATGCCTAGGCTGGTCTCAAGTATAAAGTCATAATACTTTGAGAATAACATTGTAATATTATGAGAATAAAGTGATAATAATAGTAAATTAAAGACACATTATTACCAGAAGAAATTCGTAAAAGTATAAGAAAAACACTGTATTTTTGTGTAGGATTTCTCAAAATATTACAACTTTATTCTCAGAATTTAAAAAGAACCCCCACCACCACCAATGGACACAGGGGTCATTGATGCCTTGTTCCTCCTCAGGACCACCACCAGTTCCTCAGTCTTTGTTTAGAATAGATATAGCCTCCTGCTACAAGGACGTATAGCCACTGCTGGGTGGACAATAATCTTAATTTTGGCTCTAATACAGCACCATATGTTAAGAGCTAACGCATAGGTTTGACAGAAAGGATATAGCTCCATCACTTCTCATCATAAGATAATCTTAGTCTAAAACTTTGTCTCAAAAAGCATTGGGTGGTATCAGGATTATAGCTCATCATGACTCATTCTCAACACATCAAAAACACAAGATGCATGCTTCCATTTACATCTTCACTTGTCAGCACAGAACAGTCCACAATCATTTGTTCGCAACCATCAACTGTAAATAAACTGACGCAGCACTTGAAATGATTTTGACTGGAATCTGTGCGACTTGTGTCGTAAGCTTCCTGTTCGTGTCTCGGCTACCGAGGCCACTTCTCCTACACCTCACTGCTGCAGACTCTTTGCTACCGCACGACCCGAGGTTGCAGATCACAGGTCGCTCGGTGCAGCTGGAAGCTGTTTAACTTCAGATGTGCAGCGGACTAACGAGGCAGACTTGTGACACGAGCTGACCTCAACTTGCTCCAACCTGAGCATGACCTTCTGACAATAAGTAACTCAGACACAGAGAACAGAAGCTTGCTGTCAGGGTCAAACTCTCAGAAATTCACACTATCAAAAGAATTATAGACTGACGATGAACGATAGACTGCTTTTATCATTAAAAAAATCCTTGATGCACTTTTGAAACAAGTCAAATTAAATTTAAATTGGTTAGAAGTTTGAAACATAGGTGACTGAAATGAAATACAGTCACAAAACTGATTTCAGGATGATTTAAAAAAATGAATCGCTGAGCTACATTTAAACATTTCAGTCAGCAGCATTAGCTGTGGCCCGCCCAGGATCAGCCCAGGTCCTGAAACATGTCAGCACGATGAGACAGGAGGCTGGGCTTCCTATTGCTGTTAATTATACGCTAAGGAGGGAGGAGGTCTGTGCTAATTACAAAGAATGGCTGACAAAGCCATCGCAGCCTGCTGAGAAGAGGGAGAGCGATGACTCCCACCTCCTCACACTGCGGTTTGGTTTAATGAAGACACCCCCCTGACTTCCTCCCAATCTGCCAGCATATGTGGTGCAGGACGGTGCTACTGTTTCCAGTAAACCAGGAAATCCCTCCCAATTTAAAACCACCGTTACATTTTTTCAGGACTTATATCATATTATTTTAAATTGGTTTCAAAAAAGTGAACAATTAGACTGTTAAATGTTTTCCCTAATTTAATTTGGTGAAAAATTCTTCAATGTTTCTGAAAGTGTTTGGATGCATTTGTTTTTGTTTTCTGCCCAGTTTTATTCCTCTAATTTAGTAAAGTGCAGGACTGAGAATCAATGTAAAAAAACAACCAAAGTCCAAAAAAAAACAAGAAAAATAATAATTCAAACCACTTTGACAAGATAGTATTGCTGCTTATGAGCAAATGAAGGATTTATCAAGACTTTTGCATAGCTCTGTCTATTAAATAATTAAAATTAAAAGATGCGTTAAAATTAAAACATTAAACGTCATTATGAGAGAAAAGAAAATGGAGATCAACAGGATTTTCACCAACACATGAGAGAACCCAGCCCTCTAACTGAATGCCTCACTGCGGAGATCCTACATAGTAAAAATTTGTCTGGCCCAGATCTGGCTCACACAAGGCCCTAACAGATACAGCAAAGAATAATTGCCCTTTGGTGGCTCAGATGCAGTTTGCCAAAGGTAGTCCATGCATGGGCCAGCACCACCTAAACTAAACCACAACCAGGGCAGTTGTGGCCTCGACAGATTTGGGCCACTAAAAAACTAAACCACAACAGAACCACTTGTGGCATGCCATCTTAAAAACAGTGACATCATTGCCAGACCTGGCCCACATCTGGTTGACAAACCACTTGCCATGCCAGCAGTGAAATGGGATCCCTCAAACTGGTCACAGAAATTTGGACTTTACCCGTGAGAACTGGCATTTAGAAATATTTTTTAGTTTTTGCTCACCGTTAGAGTCTTCTCTCACTCACAGCTCAAAAAATTTTCAGACCTGATTGGAAGTTTTCTGTTTGAGATTAAATTTTTAGTTTGCTTCTCATTAAGGAAGTGAGAGAAACAGATGTGTGGTTACTGTGGTGATCAAACTGAGACATTTTGCCTTAGATTTAATTTCAGACAGTAGCTTCAACCTTCAAAATTTCCTTTGAAGTTTTCTAGTTGACTATGTTTTTGCTAAGAAGAAGAAAAATGATACAAAACTTGATGTTTTCCCTCTTTTCTTCTTTTGATGGCAGCTTCAATTATCTCTCCCTGTACCAGTTTTCACATATAGTCTCTGCTTCCCACCACCTTCCCACTCTGCAGCGTCTCCCATCACTTATGTTTCTCTGTCTATCAACGGGACATGGGTGTACTCCGTCATCTGAGTGGGAGCTTTGTGATTGGGGTTAATGGATTGGGCAGGATGAAGCATTGTGTCCCGCTGTCAGAAACCGCCATTCGTTTTGTTGCGGAGGGAGATCAATGAGGGGATCTGGAGTCAGTGCCTGCTGGAGATGATGGACTAATGTCGCTCTGCAAAACCATGAGAAACTGTCAGTGTGAAAACGCATCCCAGCACAGCAGCAACTCTGCCTTAATTTTGCATTTTCTCGGGCAAAATATTTACAGCCGTGACGCTTTAAAAGCTGGTGCTTCAGGATTTTATGACACTTTTACACTGCGATCAAGCCGAAGTAAAACAACAACAGATGTTAATTTGATTCTGGGTGGATTTCATGATGACATGAGTGGGATGGTGTTCCTGTTCCTAATGGTGTTTTCAGCCTTGGGGACTCGGGGAAAGAATATTTGTGGTGACGATATTCCCCGGAGGGGGAGCTGATGATCATGAAAACTGCTGTCATTATGAATTTAAAGGACTTGCCTGAAAGTTGGACAGCTGTACGACACAAAACAAGCTAATTAATCACATTTTTCAATATCAAACCAATAACCTGTTTGCTTTTTTTGATATTACGACCTAAATCTTCAATCAAAAAAGTTATTGTCTTTGCCAACTATGTATAACTATTTTTTATTTTTGTCTGTTTTTAATCTCGACTGTTTGATTCTTTGCAGATTTAAGCAGTTGTTTACCTAAAGCAGAGTGTCACGATTCAGCAGGAACAGACCCAGGGCGCAGGCAAAATCCAAAGTTCAAAAAATAAAGGTTTATTAAAGAAAACAAAATGCTGGCAAGGCAGCTCAAAATTTACAAAGTTCTCAAGGAAGAGGAACACTCACTCAGGAGGACATAAGACAAACAATGATCCGACAAAGACTGAACACCAAACACAGAATATATAACCAAACTAATGAGGACTAACAAGAACACCTGGGGAAGACACAAGGGGAAACAGGTGAGCAGGGGCGGGGCTGGAAACCAGACAGCAGGGAAGAGAAACA
>JARVJO010000125.1:15966361-15978113 GCA_031762555.1 Cynodonichthys magdalenae | reverse complement strand
TGTCTCTATGTGTGGCCCTGTGATGGACTTGCGACCTGTCCAGGGTGTACCCCGCCCCTCGCACTGTGACTGCTGGACATGGGCACCAGTGACCCTGAAAGGAAGAAACAGGTATAGATAATGGATGGATGGATGGAAGCTACTGGCTAGTCAGAATAAGGTCAAGATCAAAGTGGTCCTCAAAAACAAATCAAGAATAAATACTTTAATGCAAAATCAATTTCAAAAACACCATGCTTTGTTTTTGGGTTACATGACCATTTACTAAAATTATGTTTGTTTTTTGTTACTTTTCCAAATAGCAGCTGGCTTTCATGGTTCTGTTGCAACTTAAAGTATGAGAGCAATGTTAAGATTTCTAAAATAGCATCAATTTGGTCAGAATTAAATTGTTTTAATTGATGGATTTAAATGTAAAAAAGGATTTAAAAGCATCATATGTCCCCAATAAAACACTATCTAAAACAGGTAAGATACTGATTTTTTTGTAGTTTTTCCACCAGTCTCTGCCCGGCTCAACTCCTCCAGTGTCTCCATCTTTTTATTTATTTATTTAAAAGATCTGGGTACGGATGGATTTTCTTAAATCTGCCATGCCGAATCTGGATCCACGCAGACCACTCAAGTAGAGGATTTCCACCACCTTGGTTTGCTTTTTTTATTTAGCTCTGAATTATTCTTTATGAACGGAAAGAGTTTGATTCGATACGGCGGTGATGTGTCGCTGGTTGTCTCACGCAATCGCCGCTATCAGATTTTAGCGCAGGGATGTTTCTTTTTTAATGAAAATATTACCCTCTTTCCCCTTTAGAACTCATACATCACAGTACCACATTCAGTCATATTTATTAGTTTAAAGCCTTTCATACTAGTTATGAATCTGGGCATCCTGCCATCACCTTGTAGGGCTCTGATTGAGTTTAACTGTGCTGTCACCCCACCATGCCCCTTGTTAGGTAAAGTGAATTTTACTAAAGCCCGGTGTGGGCTAATGCCTCCTTTTACAAGCCTAATAAGAATAATGGCTCGTCATAAATTTAGAGTCGTCCTGATATTATGAGACAGGCTGTAAATGAGTTATGAATTATGACACAATTATCACATCATGGTGAAAGCACAATTTAAAAAAAGGGAGTTAGACAGCTTCTCATTTAATGGATTGTTTTAAAAAAAAAAGAAAACCCAGATAGGAGGGTCTGTAGAATATATTTGTGTAAACCGTAGGGGCTCGCTGCTTTCAGGACGGAGTCGGTTGATTGAAATGAACCGAACCTGACAGATGTAGCAGGAAAATCAAAGCCAAACAAATCAGGGAGGGAGGGTCAAAGAGAAGCGAAGAGTTATCTGATAAGTCATTGAACGCATCAGGAGCATCAGTTCTTTTTCAATCATCTGCTTATTCTAATTAAAGTGGAAACAATATGAAGCTGTAGTGGAAATGAATAAACACTTGTTACAGTCATCAAGAAGTAATTCAACTTACAAAAAACCCACAAAAACCATGATTAATTTGTTCTTGCATGGAAAAAAAAGATTGTTTGACATTTTCAGTTGCGTATATTTCCGTGCGGCTAATGCTAAGAGTAGTTTTGTTGTTTAACTTGGCTGTCTGTGTCACCTCAAGATGGCAGACGTCCTGAATGTGGGATTTCATGGCTCAACGCTCTCATTCACTGCCTCCATGAGTGGGTCTGCCATGTGCAGCAGAGCAGGGTTTGCCACTGCTGCTTTAAGGTCTTAGTTTTACAAATAGCACACACACAAAAAAAAAACAAACAAAAAAAAAACTGTTGTTGTCTGTCAGCCATAGTTTAACATTAACACGTGTCTTTAAATGTCAGGCGTAAAGATCTCCGAATGAACACATCATTCTTTAAATTACTGCACTGGTTTAGTTACAACAATTGTAAACATCTGGCTCAAAACCAGCGTTGTTCTTGGTGACAAAACAGTCACATTGTCAGTGTAAAGGGATGATGGGTGATTATAAAATCACATTCAGCAGCAGAATAAAGATTTTGTTGACATTTTATTCAATCTGACCTCGCTGGAGCTGGTTCTGTTCCTCACACTCTGAAGCTTCTGAGTCAACTTTAGAGCAGACTCTGAACTATTTGCACATAAAAGAGCATTTCGCTCTCAAACTGCAGGTTTACTTGTGGTTCCTAGAGTTTCTAATAGTAGAATGTGAGGCAGAGCAATCAGTTATCAGGCTTCTCTCTTGTGGAACTATCTTCCAGTTTGTGTTCTACAGGGCCAAGAGTACAAGAATTATTTTTTAAAATGGGAGAAAAAAAGTCATAATATCACAAGAATAAAGTCGTAACAATATGAGGAAAAAAGTTCTATGAGAATAAAAACAGACTAAACAGAATAACTCTAACACAAAAAACATTCTTATCACAGAGTTAAAATTAGCAATGTTACTTTAGTATCGTTCTTACAAATAAGGAAAGACTTAATTTTTTAACCCATCACCATAAAATGATTATCGGCAGCAGGACTTTGATTGTATCTATTTCAAATACTTTATTTTTGTAATTAAAAAAAACATTCTTATAATCTGGCCTTAATACTTTGTTGTAATGTTCAGGCTGATGCCATGTCTCAGAGTCGGTTAGGTTAACTGTCTTACAGTCAGAAGGTTATTTCTAGAAGAAAATGACAACCTTCTTCTTTTGTAAGTTTTTCCTCCTTTCTTTTTTTATTACACCACATTTATCACAACGTGAACCTCTCAACTGATGACGCCTCACTGCTGGACTGAAACTAAACCGTGGTCATATTATGTTAAAAAAATTCCTTCACATGAAAAAAAAGACAGACAGTAAGACAACAAAGGGAAACATCTAACATGCTTGTAATGAAATCAGTGATCTCCTGGGTCCATCTAGCTCCAGTGCTACCTCTCCCCCGAGGTCTCGCTAAGAGGTTAAGCTGCTCGTCCATCCCTCCTCACAGTTCAGAGGGCAAACTAGCGGGGAAATTGGACACTGCGCTGCTGCAGGTTTCCAGGCTCTTGAGAATAGGACAGGACGGGGTTAAAGTCGGGGCAATCTTCCCAAATGTTTAAGAGTGGCCTTTGATTGCCCCCCATCCATGTGTAGTGTGCTGCTGGAGGGGAACCCGACACTGACGCTGTTATTGAAGTGCCGCTCGAGGGGCTGATAACTGGTCTCATCGGCAAAGATCCAGTGTGGGAGCCTCGTCTCGACCTTCATAAAAGACAGTGACAGGTGTGTGACAGATCTGGGCATTAAGAGACGGTTGGGACCACCCCCCTGAGAGATGACAGCCTCTTGAATTGTCTCTTGAGCTGATAGAGGTCCGACCCATCATGTCTTCAACAACATAAAATAAACTCCGACTACTCCAACTTTACAACCATTCAAAATTAAGCCTTTATTTAGTTTTAAACCCACAAGCTTAGATACTCATTTGTTCCAGAGTCTTGCATTGAATCCAGCTGATATTTCAAAGATATTTAAGTTTTCGTGATCTGAGCCTCAGTTGAATTCAGACTAGCACATAATTTATGTAAAATATGCCCCTCTGATTGCTATTTTAACCTCAGTTATAGCAATTTGCAACTCTGTTTTGATTACTATAATGTTGAGGAGTACCAAGAAATGTCTTACAAGGATAGGTGGGGGTAAAATACGAGGGGAATGAACCCTTAAGTCTCCAACTCGACCACAAGTGGCATCATTGTCATCACCTTGTTCTGATTTCATTTTATCTCTTGGCGCCACTCTAGTGCATGCAATATGTGGGTATTGAGTTACAGGAGGCCCACCTCTTATTATTTTCATGGGAACTCAAGGACGGACAGTCTTGTGCAGAGATGAGAGGGTATTTATATGAATGCCCATAATGTTGTGTTCTCAGCACTCGGGGACATTTAGCGCCTATCTCCGAATAGCATCAGAGGCTTTCAGCCCGACAGAGTCATTAATATTGGAAGGGTTTATGTGTTTCGTATTGCCTCCATGCCAGTCGGGGCTGCATGCCTGATGAGGTGGCTGGTCGAGTAGATGATGCGCCGTCCGTTTTCACAGCCTCATTCACAGGGTGAACAAGTTATCCCTCTGCGTTCATAAAGGTCAAAAAAGAAGAGTTAACTCAATTGTCTAGTTTCCTTCTGTAACTCAGACCTTTTAGTTTTCTTTGTATTGTGTGTTTTGTTTAATCACTCTACCCATCTCCTTTAAGCCTGGATCACACAACAAGATAAATGTACAGATTCTTTACCCGATTTTTTACCCAATTTTTCTGAGATATTCCTGCTGTTTGTGGTGTGTTAAGAGTGATCTAATTGGCTCGGAAGGACATCGAGACCACTGCGACCTCATATTTAACATGTTGGATTATCTGGCTTGATATTCCAGAGTGTGAGGTGTTCCCCGAGGACAGAAAAGCTTGCAGTCTGGTGAATGTGACATGTTGCCAATCAGAAAAAGAGGTGACAGAAACACAGAGGGGAATCCAAAATACAGGAGATTAAACAATTGTCATGGAGCACTGGAAAATCCGGTGGAAGTCTGGGATGTTTTTCTGTTTTTTCTTTGTTAAAAATATTCTACAATTGTCATTGCTTCTTCCTTGTCTGCCATGTTTATTTACTCTGAACTCATGTTTGATCTTGAGAGGTCGGTTTGTTTGTGATGTGTTGTCTTTGCTGTGTGGCAGTACCACACACTGCAGGACCAAACCTGGTATATCTATTATTTTTTTATCGTCTTGAGTGGGGTCTCTCAGGTTTTGAAAATCTATTTTACAATCTTGCTGTGTGAACCAGGCATTACCTGCTTCTCCTTTCCATGTCACAAGCAGTCATTGTGCGAAAGACAGGGGACACCCTGGACATGTCTCCAGTCCATCACAGAAAGACAACGAGGCAAGCAACCACTCACACTCCTATAGGGACAATTTAGGGTTACCAATTAACCTAACTTGCATGTTTTTAGTCTGCGCCCAAATGTTAAGATTCATGTTAAATAAATTCTAAGAATTTGCCAAATTTGAAGGAGGAGCACTTTTGTTCTTGAAAATAGGACGTGAAGCTTGGAAGCTGTTGGAAGATGTTTTGTTGATGATGTCCTGACTGGTTCAGTATTATTTTTAGGTGTTTTTATTGCTGTTTTTATTGAACTGTGTTACTGAATTTTATTTTAGATTTTTGTTTGGTTCATGGGTATTGTTAAGAATTTTTTAAAGGTTTTATTGTGTAGGGTCTAAAATAAATAAATAAGCAAGAGTGTAGGAACCATTCTGCGAAGTAAAGGAAAGAATTTAACAAATACAAAAGATAAGAGTCAGAAAATATAATAAAATATATTAAGTAATAGTCAATACAGTAAACATTAAGCATTCTGAACCACACTCCATTCTAGTAGGTGGCGGTAATGTACACCACAAGTTGTTTGGCAACCGCCAATGAAATCTATGAAGAAGAAGAACCATTCTGCGATGACCTGAGGCCATAGGGGACTAGAAAGATGATGCACAACACTTGAAGACTGTGGAAGGAGCCAACCAAACATGGGTCCAAAACTGAGAGACATTTGCAAGAACCAGAGAGGCAGGCGGTAAGGAAGCAAACTTTTGAAACAATGAAGTTCTGGACTTTTGAGACGGTTCAACTATTTTGTTTGTTTACATTCAGGGATTTCTAGTTTCTAGTCTGTTTTTGCTGCTCTGCTGATTCTGTTCTGCCACACCCACCTGCACCTGATCTCTGCATAGGTGTTGAGTATTTTGGGTTAATTAGTTTGTCTTTAAATCCTCGGTTGGTTGGTTCCTTAGTTCGGCATTGTACGCTTTTGGATCAGTTGGCTCTGTTTATGCTTGTCTGTCGAGGTATTTGTCTGTGCTTTGGGTTGAATAACCACCATTTAGCCATGACTGCTACAGCTGATGCAGTCACCCAAATGGATCAGTAACTCTAATTATGCATTGCTTAGTTTTGAACAAATAGAATTTGGTTGCTTTTGCTAAATGCTTGACTTGGCTCAAAAAGTAAGAAAATTATTGTTTGGTAGATTGTTTATTTGTTGTAACAATGTTTCTTGGCAATAAATCTTATAATGGACACGTGATTGGCAGCACCTGGGGGTACCAGAAGCTCATAAGTGTCAATAGCAATAAAAAAATAAGCTGTTTGGTGGAGAAGATTTGGCAAATATTTCATGTTGACAAACCACATACAGCACTCATCTCTCATCCCACAAATGCATATTCCTTACAAATGTGGCACCATTTAAAAGGGAATTTAATAGGCTTTTCAACGGTTCTTTTTCCCCTCCTCAAAGACTCCCATTCCTGGGACTCTTCCTCAGTGTTTTTATCTGCAAAGTGCTTTTTAAACCTGCTCCTGCTCAAAAAACAGGATGTGTTCTTCTGGAATACGGATCCTTTAACTTGCTTTAACCCTGAAGATTTTTAGCTAATTTGCTTTTTGACAACATCCCTATTTCATGTCTGAAAAGTTGTGCTTTGGGTTTAAAAAGGAGAAATGGTAACCACGCAACGTGATTAAAACCACGTCAAAAACACGGTTTTGATCAGAGATAAACAACAATAGAACCTTTTCTGCTCACAAGAGTCATACAATGTGGAATTAAAATGCAAGAGGTGATTAACATCCCACACGGGTGTGACCAGAACTAATTCTCCCTTTTATGTGTTACTATGAGGAGCTGAAGCAGCTGCCAGTGAACCCTAGCAACACATCCAACCACCGACCCTCACGGGTTTGGAGAGTGACTCAGAGTCCATGTATCCCAGCATGCTTTGTCACCGTGGTGCCCTTCACCCCATGACCCGCCATAATGGCGGCATGGAGAGATGAAAAGAGCCGTGCGACTCGGGCAGACAGAGGCGCTCCGGCTTCACGCTGATCGCAGCCTTTTCAGGGACGGCTCACGCAGAGAGAGCAACGACGCGAGGCAGCTTGAGCAACAAGAGGCCACACAATCATCCAAAACAGAAGTTGTGTTCCTTTTTTTGTTGTTGTTTTTTGTCTTGCTGCTGAAGCTTCCTGCATGTCGACGACATACCTGCGCGTCTTTAAAGACACTCAGTGATGTGTTCGCTTTAAATGGCATTTTCATTATCCTCTCCAGTGGTGCAGAATATTAAAGTTTTAGTTCTTTTTTTTTGCAGAAATGACTCATCTCTTCCTGAAAACCAGACGTAGAATGAGGGGGTGGGAAAAAAAGAAAAAGAAAAGCACACACTTTTACCGGGATTGTCCAACAGTTGCTGCACAGTTTACTCACAAGTGGTGAACGTGTGAAAAAAGCACCATCTGTGCTTGAAGCCAACAAACAGCCGCCACTCAGTCATCATTCCTGCAGTCTCCCCGCTTTGTAACAGTGATGGGACTTTAAATCAGTGCCTCGTACCCTCGGAGTTCATTATAAGGTGACAGCCCATTGTGGCTGCTGGGTGACGACAACAAGTGGCAGCAGGAGGGGTGGTGGAGGGGTTTGGAGAAAGTGAGGCAGATGGTACGAAGGAATGACAATAGCGCCATTTCACAGCGCATCCTCCACCTGTGGCGTGACGGAGGCTGCTGTCGGGGGGGCTTTGGTGTTCGCAGAGCTGAATGTAGCAGATGAACACATCTTTTACTGACAGCATCCAGAATATTGTTGATTGAGATGTGAAGACAAGATCCCACTGAGGGTTTGGAGAACAAACGCTGGGCAGTGTTTCTTAAATTAGTGTGAAATATAATTTTGTATCGAGCTGTAGCCTCTGGAACAACTTCTGAAGAGTTGTTCACCACAAAGAAGATATTATTTGTTCAGGGCTTTTTAACCAACATCACTTCAAAACAACTGAGAATACACACAAAAATAGTAATACGAGCAAACTCAAGGTTCAGCTTAAAAAGTATAACCATATGAATTGAGGGAACCTCATTAATGATGTTTCGTGCAATTTGATGCAATACTGTGCGATATTGTGTGATCTATTGATGGTTAAAGTATGTTTTGAGAATGACTCAGCTACAGCCACACCAAATTTTAAGTCAAAGTCTAAAACTTACTGATTCACAGCCATTTTTGTGTTGATCAATGTCTGTTTGTTGAAACTTTTACGTTGCAAAACAGTTAACTTTATAAATGTTTTTCCCATAGAAATATGTAAAAATCTCTTTAATACCTTCAAAAGCATTTAAAATTTCTTTAGTAAACCTGCCTATTTAGTGTATATACTACTTTTAGATTTCAGCTAGCCTTTTGCTACTTTTTAAAAAACCTTTTGCTGATTTTAGCTAGTTTTTGGTAATTATAGCATTCAGGTAGCCTTTTGCTACTTGTAGTATTAAGCTACATTTTTGTTACTTTTAACTAATGAATTGCTTCACTTAATGGCTTTTGCTAGCCTATTGCGACTTTGATATTTTAGCTAACATTTGATACATTTAGCAAACCTTTTGCAACTTTAACATTTAGCATTTAGATAGCCTTATGCTACTTTTAACTATTAATTTGCTACACTTGTTTGTTTTTTTGCTAGCCTGTTGCTTCTTTGATCTTTTAGCTAACCTTTTGATACATTTGGCAATTTCTTTCTACTTTCAGCATTAGCATTTAGCTTACCTTTTGCTACATTTAGCCCTTACTGCCATTTTGCTACTTTTAGCATTTAGCTAGCCTTTTGCTTCTTTTCTCTTGGCTAACCTTTTGCTACTTTTAACTATTAATTTGCTGCACTTGTTTTTTCTTTTTTTTGCTAGCCTGTTGCTACTTTGATCTTTTAGCTAACCTTCTGATACATTTGGCAATTTATTTCTACTTTTAGCATTAGTATTTAGCTAGGCTTTTGCTACTATTAGCCCTTGGCTACATTTTAGCTATTCTTAGCATTTAGCTTGGCTTTTGCTACTTTTACCTCTTGACTAAACTTTTGCTACTTTTAACTATTAATTTGCTACACCTGTTTTGTTGCTACTTTGATCCTTTAGCTAACCTTTTGATACATCTGGCAAACTTTTTGCCCCTTTTAGCATTTAGCAATCCATTTTTGTGGTGCTGTATTTAATTAGCTGTGGTACAGATAAACAAACAGTCATAGGTCAATACATTATCACCTCTTACTCAGATTTCCATTACCACAAAATCAAATAGAGAATATAACCATATGTTAGAACAGAGAGCAGCAAACCAATAAAAAGCCGGACAAGTTGTTTCAGGGTGGAGCAGGTGGTCCTCAGTTCAAAGACTGCAGGGATGAGGTTGTGTTTTCTTTTTCCCCTCCTCAAAGACTGGGACTCTTCCTCCCCAAGTCTGCCAACCTAAAGAGCAGCGTGATTATCGGCAAAGTGCTTTTTAAACCCGTTCCTGCTCAAACACCAGGATGTCTTCTTCTGCACGCTAATCCTCTGGGATACGGATCCCTCACTCCTCGGTAGTTCTCTCATGCCTGGCAATCCTGAGACAGCTGGAAAAACAGTCTCTGAACCAGCGGTCTGCACGTTCGTCGGAGATCTCAGGCTTGAAACATTACAGCTTTGTGTAACCCTCAACTTTAGGCTCGACACCAGAAAACTGAAGAAAAACTGAAGAATCATTCACTCAGGACTCTCAGCTTCACAACCATAATGTGCTTGGTGGTAGCTCCTGCCTCTACTCACTCACAGAACATCAGGCAGCAAAATGGCCTACTCACGATTACAACTTTCAACTTTTAACAACATGATTGTATAGCTTTTTGATACAATGCAGCTTTCATAAAAATAAAACAAACATGCATTACTAAAACATAGTGCAAACATTCTAAATATAGTACAAAATAATGAACATTCCTGCCAAGAATGGTGATGGTGGTCTGACTAGCTCCTGCCCCTACACAGCAAAATAGGGTCACAGTCAACTCCCTAATATCATCCAAGCACGCCAACAGGAGGCGCAGCTGCTAACAGCTACCAATGGTAACAGACTCAGCTAATTTACTCTCCACAGGCAATGAACTGCTTTAAAAACACTTTGCAGTAGTGAATAATAACAGAATCACATTGTTTAACAAACCATTTAACTCATTAGAAGTTTGTACTTTTAGCTTGGAACTTCAAATTAATTATCAAGCTTTATCAATACGTACCTAACTCATAGAATGTCAGGCAGCAAAAGGGATGAGCTGGTGATGTCCTGCACATATATTTACCACCAACCTCCACTAGGGGCAACAAAACAACATATATAAAAAGATTCTTAAAGTGACAACATCTTTATATTTTCGGAACTTGGCATAGTACACATGATTTTACCCATTTTGTCACATAACTGGCATATTTTCTTTTGAACTTGGCTCAGCCAAAGTAAAACAGGAAGTGACATCAAAGGGGAAATCTTTACAAATAAGACTTCCCTGGTCTTTTTTTATTGAAACAATATTTTCAGAACTCTTCCTCATCTCTCTCTGATAATGACTCAAAATACTCTAAAGAAACATCAAATTCTTCTCTACAATCTGGGTTTTAGTTATAACATTGCTCTGTTTACATGCAGACATTCCCCTTTGACATCACTTCCTGTTACAGCTCATTTGAATATCTCAACAACTGTTCATCTCAGTGGTGTGATTTTATTTTTGCAATATATCAATGATTTCTTTCCAAAGATGCTTTCATATTTATTACAAAAATTTAATGCTTTAAACACAAGTGGAATCCAAATGATTTCCCAGAGAGTAAGAACACATTTGATGAGTTCTAGAAAATCGTTTGTGCAAAACAAGTAAAATATAAAAAATAACAATGCATTTTGACACAATTCATTTAACAATACCAACCCTGTTACATTGGCAGCAGTAGTTCAAGAAAACACACTTTATTTTGTTTAAAATAAATATCAGAAACAACTCAACAGGTCTTAAATTGATCATTGCAAAATCACATATCAAGATATTATATTTAAGGTTTTACAAACAAACATCCTGAATCATTTTTTAGAGTGTAGTAAGTTTTATTTTGAGCTTCTTTCTGGTTTTCAGAAATTTCACGTGGCATACTTCACCATTAAAAGTTAAAGAGAAGTTAATCTCCTCCAGACTTTTCAAAACGTGAACCGAGGCTTAGATTCAGAGAGGATGAGAGGAGCTCCAACCTGCAGAGAGAAGGAGGGCGATAAAGAGGTAATCATCACTCCACGCATATTTTATCCAGTGGGGGTTATTAGGAGCACGGAGATGAGTCAAATCCAAACAGGCGCCTCTACTGATCCTCTCCTTTTCCTCATCATCCATTCACAGGTTCAGTGTTTCACTCGTTCACTCTAACAGCTGAAGAATGAGCCTCTGCAACACAGAAACTGAAGCAAGCTAAATACAAGTTTCACTCAGCCTTCCTCTGTTTTCTGTCAGGTCACATGTAGAGGGCAGTGTTCTCAAAGGTAAAGCTTAAAAAGAAAAGCTCAGGAAGTTGGTTTTATAGTGTAGATTTAGGGAAAACTTATAAAAGAAAGGTCATCTTAATAGTTTTGGATCATATTTAGATTGATTTAATGTTTTCCATCATTTTGCAGCTCTAATTTACCTCAATTGTTTGCCATCCACCTGCAAAGTGGGCAGTAATGATTTTGCCTGTTTGTGTTTCAATTAGCAAAAAATCTCATAAACTGCTGGATAAATTTATTTTTTTTTTTTTAGTTTAGTTTATTCATTTTATTATAAAAACAAAAATAAATGTTATGTACAAAAAATATACAAATAACCATCAAAAATAAAATGAAAGGCAGCAGAG